>CP080484.1:6745290-6757790 GCA_020844145.1 Sarcoptes scabiei
ATAAGATCTCTCTAGTGAAGCGAATTCAAAACAGACCATAAATTTTAAAGATTGAGGAATGGCAATTCGAAGATTGCGAAGAATTTCCGCCCTCTATTCATTCTACTTCTATTCTACTTTGAAACTCTTAATAGAGTTCGAGTGATGTAATTTGATTCGAATGATGTGAAAATCGATTGATTGCTGAATCATTAACGACCGAATGTAATGAGGAAAAGTGTAACGAAAGAAGAAAAAATAACAACAAATCGCGCCACTAATTGTCCGCAATATAGTAGAATTTCGTTTGGTACTCATAGAATTCTGTTAATAGAATCAAAAAAAAAAAACGATGGGAATGGAGCAATTCACAATGCCATTCACTTAAATAACTTTAGTTTTTTTTGTTTTTGATTCAAAATTTGTTTCTCAGAATGATGTTTGATTGATTCGATCCTAGAAAATTACCGGCACAATTTCGTTTTCTGATTCGCAACGTTTGAAACAAATTATTGATTATTTAATCAATCGACTATGATTGAGGACAAAAATTGATTGTTAACCTAGCAGAACAAGAATGGATGGACAAAAATAAAAGTTTTGGTCGATCTTTTCGATTTCAAAAGGGTTTTTAATTCGAAGATTCTTCTGCGAATAAAGAGCCTAGAAAAGTCTCTCAATTCAAAAGGCTCATCGAATGTTATTCGCTCATTCAGTGCAAGTTCAAATAAAGTTAAGTTCAGTCCGCTTTTAAACAGAATTGAACAGTAGCAATATTTGCAGTTTTGTTTTTGGTTCAATCTTTTCCACTTTGAACAAATTTTTCGCAGAACTTGTTCTCTGATCCTTCATTCTTTTGTTAATTCTCTAATGTTGTAAGATTAGAATTCTCACAGTTTTTATAATTAATTTGAAATTTTCGCTAGCTTAGAAATAGATCGCTACTAAGCGGAGAGAAATCTCAAAGATCCCAAGCGATTCGATTGGATCGAGAATCTTCGGTCTGATAGATTATGCATTTGGGAGTAATTCGAATCGTTTCTATGGAAAAAACCAAGTCGAAGTCTATATGTCCAAGTACCAAAAAAAAAAATGTTTCAGATAGAATTTCTTCGATTCTTAAAGCGAACGAGGCATTTAAGCATTGAGATTCAAAGTTTTTTGTTTTTTGATATATTACAGTCAGTAGGAATGAAACGAAATGGCGAATCTGTTTGATTCGAAACTGATTACTGGAAGATTTTGATTAATTTTTCTGAAATTCCACCGAACATTAATCATTGAGATTCTCTTGCAGAAAAAATAGACACATAAAATTTTCACCGAAAACCAAAAAAATTAAACAGATTTTACATTGGAATGTAACCGTAAGAGAAGTCGAATGCAGTCTATGAAAATTCATAAGCGATTCAAAACCGAACCAAAAAAATAAATTTTTTAATTAAATTACATTTGGATCGAAGCAGATTGGAACATCTTAATTGAGTGAAGATTTGAGAGATCATATAATTATGATCAAGCAATTAAAATAATTATGAAGTAATTCGATCTAATTTCACACCTATTCTATGCATATTACGACATGCATAGAAGACACGGCATTCCCGTTCGAAAGAGACTGCACTCATCGGTTGAGTTGAGTTGATATCCAATCCATTAGGTAGATTAAATCAAAGTGACATATCTCTCTCTCTCTCTCTCTCTCTTTCAAAAGTAAAAAAGCTGAATAAGTTTCACAAGTTTCGAACAAAAGGTTAGGTTTCGATTGGATTAAATCTAGGCATAGAGAGAGAAAGAGTAGTCCTCTTCTATTATTCTTCGATTCACACTCAATCCAAGAATCGAATTAAACTGTGCAGCAAATCTACGAGAATATTTTGTTCTATGTGATTCTTATTAGAAAAATGGATCAGAAAAATGTTTTTCCTTTATCTCGAACGATTGATTTCATTATAAAAAAAACGATTTGAATTCGAAACTAACTGAGTTCATAGCGTATTAAGAGAACTTTTGAATTGAATTGATATTGAGTGGAACGTTTCATAGCTATTCGAATGTTTTCGAATTACTATAATTCTCAATTCTATTCAAACTCAATGATATGGACTAGCATGTTGCGCGAATTTTCGTGAAAAAATCTTCATTGATAGATAATGCGCTGACTCGGAACGATTAGCATCACCGATTCCCGTATTGTTTCATTGAGAGTTCTCACTGAAACATTGGAGAGGAATTTGAGAAGAGAAAATATAAAATTAGCAACGAAGAAATAGAAGATTGGAATGGAAGATTTGACTGTTTTCATCGATTTTTTTCCCTTCTCTGTACTCTAAACTCTCTGCGCAAAACTATCTACTATCATTTGGTTTTTTGGTTCTTACAAAATTCACAATTCTAAAACTAGAATGCATTTTGGTTCGCAGCAGCTTCGAGACCAATCATCGATCGGATAATAATTGATCGTTTCAAAATCTAACCTATCTATCTGTCTCTTTTTTTCGCTTTAAATTGTAATCTATTATTTGTTCTATTGATTAGTGTCGATCTTTGAATGCATTCTTCCACAAACTATTTTCAAATTGCAGAATCTTTGAGAGATTCTAAGCGATTCAAAATTGATGCAAAGAATTTTAAAAAATCCATCTCATTGCATCAACCAATTAGAGTTTCGAGAATCTTGTCTTCAATATTGAACTGAATCATATCTTTTCGTTAATGCTGCTTCGAATGGAATAACTCAAACTACATCGAAATAGTGCTCGAAGATTGTGTCGTGTGATGCAATAAGAATTCGTTGCATTCTCTCATCAATCATTGCATCATCGAGATCAGCTATTTTCAAAGATCAATCGAGATCTCTACAATTTACAAAGTGATCGATCATTGCTCTCCATCAATGATTGGGGCCTATGAATCGATTTGGGCTCTCCGTCTCTATCCTGGTCTACAACCAGACTAATTATTTGTCTGTTTCCTTTGGATAAGTGCCAACCATTAGAAGTGCTGTACGATCGAACGATCACCAATCAATAATCTAGTGATTTTTAATCTAGCTACTTTTCGGATTCGAACATGAATCAATTTTTAATCGCAACTATTAGATAGCATTCATTTTGAATCAAGCTAGCCTCATCTATCGATGTGTCTTGTATGATTTCGGTGGAATTATATTCAGATGCGATAGTTTCGATCGAATAGAAAATAATAAAATTGGCAGCGAGGTAGAACAAAATTTTGGTCCAAATTTTTTTCGCATAATCTTTGCGAAGCTATTTTCGGCTTACAATTTATTCTCATTTTTTTTGCTGCAAACTTTTGGTGAGAATAACAGAAACAAATCGAAACACATCTGTGTTGATTTATTTTCAAGAACAAATCTTTCCCTCCTCTCGCCAAAACAAATGGATTCGATTGGATTGCTGCTCTACATTCTTCTAATTATGTACTTGTTTCTTTCAGGTATCTATCGAATATTTTATTGCTGCACGCAAACAAAAATTTTCTCTCTCTCTCTCTCTCTCTCTCTCTCTCTCTCACTTTCTCACTTCCTCTCTCTCTCGCTCTCATCGAGTTTTTCGGGATCAGAATTTTTTTCGCGTTCTGGTTATAGCATAGAGAAGCTCATCAGTTCAATGGAGAAGATTAATTGCTTTAGAAAAAAATAGGAACGAAAAAAAATGAGTTGAGTAATGAAAGATGTGATGATATAATCATTTATTACAATTAATCTTCAAACATCTGCAATGTTCTTAACTTAAAAATATAGATCAGTGTCCGAGATCGAATCGATTATGGTGACATTCTAAATGGATTAACTGTCATTGATTCTAGAAAGCTTTATTGCCATTCGTTTCTCTTTTTCTTTCAAAAGAACTGAAAGAATCAGCATCAAGAAGCTTTTGTTATAGAATGTGTGATTTTTTTTTTTTTTGAAAACCCAAGCTTCATTTGCATCAAAATTTAGAAATCTTTGAAAGTGAGAAAAAAAATCAAAATATAGCCACCATAGAAGTTGGTAGAAAGCTAAAAATTTAGAGCTAGTTTAGATGTTGACGTTTTGAATCTCTTTCAAAAATTTCATAAATCTTTTCATCATTCTTATCAAAACGAATAGAATGTGATTCTAGAATATTTGAATGATTTCGAAACAAATTGCTCAGTTTGACATAGAGAATGACATTTTTCTGTCCATTTCGATGAACGGAACCTACTGGGGGCAAACTACCATTCGGATCACTAAGTTTGATGTTAATCTTCTCTAACGTTCTTCTCTTTCTATCATCGGATAACTGTATTTTCAGAAAAATAAGAACAATTTCAAACGCCTTAGAATCTTGTGTGAAAGCTTTCCAAACGAATAAAGAATTCAAAATAGATTTAGAATTAAATTGAACTGAATCAGTGATGAAAATAGAAGCTATAGCAATCTTCATATATTATTCCGATATCTTTACACTTTATTGAATTGAATTTTGAACATTCCAATGATTGCCATAATTTCTTCTTGGATGCAGATGTTTTAATGGAATCATCTAGTGTATCATCTACAGTCTACATCGTAGACCAATCTCTGAAATCTAAGACACAGACAATGTTGAATTATGCTGCATTGGTCTGTGTTTGTCTAGATTTTCATTGAAGTTTTGAACCGAAAACAAATTTAATCATTTTGGATCATAAAACTCTCTCTTGTACATAGAACATTTATGATTTTTTAATTTCTTTCATTTTTTCTCTACGAATCTAAATACCAATCTTGTTTCTATCACTTTCAATCCAAAAATATCATTTCGAATCGGTTTGGTTGCAGTTTTGAAATATTTCCATTTTTGAAAGCAGTTTTTTCTCAACCGTCAAATTCGATTAGAAAAATTCTACTCTAGTTATTTATTTAACTGAGAATTCAATTTTCATCTCTCTCTCTCTCTTTCTATTCGATTAGATTGGCATCATCTGCAGAATAGAAACGAATAGATTCATTTCACAAGAGAATTGGCCCAAAAATAGATTAGTTAGTTCTAGAGAGAGAGAGAGAGGGGGGGAAAGAGAAAAATGTATTCCCATAAAGAGAACAATTTTGGTTGAGCTTTTGAATAAATTGAATTTTTATTGATTTTAAAAATTGTGTTCAGTTCTAAAAGATCAGTGAGCTAAAAATTTTCAAAACTTTTTTTCCTCGATAAATCTATAATTTAAGTGATGCTCTTGTGGTTTTTCCCTTTTTTTTATTCCAAGTGTGCTCTCAATCGAAATGATGGGACATTTGAGTAGATTTTTGGATCGATCGAATTGATTCTATTTGGATTGAGCAGACTATACGATCGATGAAGATTATGATCAAAAGGATAATAGCAGTCTGAATTCTAAACTAGCTAATCGATTAGCTAATTTTCTAATCGAATCTAGCTAATTTAAATCAATAAAAAGAAGAGAAAAAGAGAAAAGATGCTCGAATGTTTCATCGATGTTTACTAATATCAATGTTATATTTGTAGCGCATCAATGCATCAAAGTTGTCTCGTTGAATGTGCCACCATATGTACGAAAAGGCTCGGATTTGGAACTATCTTGTCTTTTCGATCTCGGCAATGCTACTCTCTATTCTTTGAAATGGTTCTACAGAGCTCACGAGTGGGATAGAGAGGAACAAGAATTTTTCCGATATACACCACGTCATCAGCCATACAAGCAAGTGTTTCCGCTTGAAGGAATCCATGTCGATGTAAGCTATTCGATTGAATTGCTTTGAAAATTTGCTTTTTTTTCATTTTTTTTTTTCGTTTCAAATTGAAGCTCTCCAAATCTAGTGGTTCTATTGTCTATATCCGTCGAGCTAACAATAAGACAAGTGGTAGTTATAAATGTGAAATTTCAGTCGAAGAAACATTTCAAACGGTGGCCGCAGAGAAATTGATGACAGTGCTGAGTAAAAAAAAATTCCCCGAAATCAAGATCTGATGAATTTTTTTTTAATTTTTTTCCGATTAAAAGATTCAAGCAATCCATTGCTCTCTTCGAAACTGGCCATCAATTTTGTCGCTTTAATGCTTTGCATATACTTCTATCAATACAAATAGCCTTTTAAAATTACAATCAATAATAATTGCAGCTATAAGTATGCAAATTTTAGAGATTCAATTGAATACTAAAATTCGGTGACGCAAAGATTACCAAGACTACTCATTGAAGTTTCTGTGAGGCGTTTCACTTACGCTATGATTTAATGATACGATATGATCGAAAATGTAACCGAAAGGTGAAAGTAAGTTCGAGAAATGGAGAAAGAATTTCGGGCAATGGTTTGGATAAAAAAACAAAAAGACGGCAATGAAAACTTTCTAGTGTAATTTTTCTTTCTCTTTGCAGAGTGAAACTGTATTTTTACTACTAAATTAATCTAATACTGTATTGCTGAGTAGCTTGAACTGAATAAAGATTGTACTTTGAATATTTGATGCGTCGCAATCAAAACTTTTTGCTAGGTCTAGAGATGGATCGGAAAAGGCACTCTAAAATTGATCTGCGTTGAATTGAAGCCCTCTATCGCTGAACTTGATAACTAAGAAGGAAGAATACGATTGCAAGGGATTGTTAAGTAATGGAAAGATTAAAAGAGATACAGAGTGATTATTGATTATAGTTCAAAGAACAGAAGATGCCATTTTGGTCTCTGTCCTAATGTTCACTTCCTCTAGGCTCAAGTTCCGGAATCTTTGGACGGAACCACGGGAAAACATGAAGAAGCAAGTAAACAAGTACCAAGTTTAATAAGTTCCAAAGCCGAGGCCAAATGAATCTAATCATTCATCTGATGATCGGTTCAGATACTGAGGTTAGGCTAGGTTAGTTTAAATTTCAATAGTATTGCCATTGCAAGCATAAGCTTCACTGTCAGAGTCATCCGAACATTTAAAAATTCTCATTCTTGCTAGGAAAATTGTAAATTTTTGAAATTATTTGATACGAATCAAATTTTGAAAGTTGAGTTGAATAAGAGTGGCCATGGATTTTGATAGAATGAGAGTATTATCAGAGGATTAGAAATTTCACACTCGTAATCTCTTTGATAATGATCATTCTATTCTAGATTATGTGCCAAAGATTCAGAACATTGTTTCAAATGAACCTTCTCTGAGATGGTGAAAAATTTTCAATTTTCAATGATTGAACTGGCCAAGTTCAAGATCGGTTTCCTTCGCCGTACAAGTCCACTTTTAAGTTATCAATCGATAATATGTCCCTCGAACTTGTTGAACGTATCGATTTTTTCACAATATATACGAAATTCGAAATTAATCCTATAGTCTTTAATGTTTCCATTCTTGCAGATTAGAATGAGCAGTAGTAATTTTTTCGAAATGAAATTTTTTTCGTTCAGTTTTAACGATAATTTTTTGCAGATCGTTTGTGAAAATCATTCAAATTATTTCCACAATTCGCATTTGTTTCGATTCTCTGCAAAACAAATTTGATTGAGAGATTGATTGAGCAATTAGTTTTAACTTACTTTTGCTATCGTGAGCTTTTTTAGAGGTTTCCTAGCTCGATTCGGTTGGATCTTGAGACGAGCATTGTCCAGTATTCGAATTTTTCTCATAACAATCGTTTTTTCGACCTAAGTTTGGAAAGTTTCGACCGAATTCGGTTGAATGATGATTGATTCACTATGATTTCGCTCTTAAATATTTCATTCGAGTAATCGACAATAATGGATCGATCGAAAATAAAATGAATTAGAATATGATCCGTATCAATGTTTTGACCTCTTTTTGATTTGACAAGGATCATCAATATGTCTTAAATGATCACTTTCCGCTGAAACACATGTTTACTTCGGTATGGAATGAACTTAAAAACAATCGTCGAACCATTTGAATCGATGTTGGACGCAAATGTTTAGATAGATCGATGTTGTAGCCCAATTTTAATGTTGGAATGGTGAATTTAATGATATTCTTTGATGATTTTAGTCTGTGTATTACATGTTTTACAAGTTCTCTCACTCATTCTCAGCCTATGTGTTCTTCATGTGTTCTGCATCTCCTCGAAAGCAAATGCCATTGTCAGCGATCATAGTGAAGTTATAAATATCTGTTGCAATTGCAAAACTTGATTTTAGTTATCCACGCTTGATACCACATGTGAAGATAATGCTTGCATTGATGAAAACAAATGTCGATCAGACCTTCTATCAAAGGCAAGCGATCGTTAGCATTCAAAGCAATCTTTCTTTATAGTTAGGACTGAGTGGTAATCTGCAATCACTTGTTGCTATGATAATTATCTTTAATTATTATTGTTGTGAACTTCGAAGTAGAATATCCTGTTTTTTGCTAAAAATATCCTCTTTTGAAGCAGCAGAACTCATGTTGGTATTTTTGAAGTTTCTATACTTTGTGGCAAATCGGTGTTCGTTGATGAAACTAAATTTGGTCGGAGACGCAGATTGATTCTCAACCAGATTTTCGAGGTGAAAATAACTTTTTCCTCAAAATCAAGCGTTGAGCGATCTTCGTTTCTCATCGGTTTAGCGGAGTCTTCTTGCTACAACCCGCATTGAAGTATCTAGAATCCGGAAGAATTTACATTCTGGATGGCGGAGAAAAATGTGGTAATTTGTTCATCCGCGAAGGATGAACTACGTGACACCAGTCGTTCGAATTCGAATCGAAAGCGAATTGTTCCTGTAGCTTAGCCTGTGTTATAGGATCTACAGGGATAATTTCGCTTGTTTTGAATTTGATCGACGTATTCGGATGATACCATTGTTTCGAATCGCTCCGATGACAAACGATGGTATTCAGCTAGAATACAAACCCTTTTGATGCAAATCAAGAGGTCTTTTCTCATTTCAGCTGCCTGATTCCTGTCAACTTTAATTGCGTTTGTTCGAAGATAATTCAATGGTTACCTGGTCGTTCTGGATGGATCCAGAGCATTGGTTTGTTTTCACCTGTCGTGCATCAATGTACGATTTCAACGGTGGAACACCAATGTGTTCGTGCGATAAGCTGACGAAGAAAGAACATCGTTTGGAATCCTAGAAATCGTTTTCTGGGTGCTATCGTACGTTGTACGATGCTTTAAGATCGGAAAACGGATGTCACACAGCCGTGTGCTGTGTCTCACATCCCGAACGATCTTTCTTCAAGAAATCACAAAACTATATTGTTAGTGATTTCTTGTCGAATGTTTCAGAAACCTCAGATCCGTGAGACTAAGTTTAAGAGGTCAAACTCTGAGCTGGATTCGCGGTTGAAGAGAGATTTCGAGAAACAGCTATCTGGTTGATCCTGCCAGTAGTCATATGCTTGTCTCAAAGATTAAGCCATGCATGTCTAAGTACATACCGCATTAAGGTGAAACCGCGAATGGCTCATTAAATCAGTTATGATCTATTGGATGTTGACCAATTACATGGATAACTGTGGTAATTCTAGAGCTAATACATGCCGAAAAGCTCCATCGCAAGGTGGGGTGCATTTATTAGACCAAGACCAAAAGGTGGAAACACCTTGTTGTGGTGACTCTGAATAACTGCAGCTGATCGCATGGCCTCGTGCCGGCGACATATCCTTCGAGTGTCTGCCTTATCAACTTTCGATGGTAGGTTATATGCCTACCATGGTTGTAACGGGTAACGGGGAATCAGGGTTCGATTCCGGAGAGGGAGCCTGAGAGATGGCTACCACATCCAAGGAAGGCAGCAGGCGCGCAAATTACCCAATCTTGGAACAAGGAGGTAGTGACGAAAAATAACAATACGGGCTTCGCTTACGCGTTCTCGTAATTGGAATGAGCACAGTTTAAATCCTTTAGCGAGGATCAATTGGAGGGCAAGTCTGGTGCCAGCAGCCGCGGTAATTCCAGCTCCAATAGCGTATATTAAAGTTGTTGTGGTTAAAAAGCTCGTAGTTGGATCTCAGCCCAAGTGCATTGGTCCATCATGACGATGGTTACTGGTGTGCTGGGCACTTTACCGTTCACGTGCTATGGTGTTCTTAACCGGGCGTCATAGTCGTACGGTAGTTTTACTTTGAAAAAATTAGAGTGCTCAAAGCAGGCATCATCGCCTGAATACTGTTGCATGGAATAATAGAATAGGACCTTGGTTCTGTTCTGTTGGTCTTCGGATCCGAGGTAATGATTAAGAGGGACGGACGGGGACATTAGTACTGCGGCGATAGAGGTGAAATTCTTGGACCGCCGCATGACTAACCAAAGCGAAAGCATTTGTCAAGAACGTTTTCATTAATCAAGAACGAAAGTTAGAGGTTCGAAGGCGATCAGATACCGCCCTAGTTCTAACCATAAACGATGCCAACTAGCAATCAGCCAGAGTTCGTTTATGACTCGGCTGGCGGCTTCCGGGAAACCAAAGTTTTTCGGTTCCAGGGGAAGTATGGTTGCAAAGCTGAAACTTAAAGGAATTGACGGAAGGGCACCACCAGGAGTGGAGCCTGCGGCTTAATTTGACTCAACACGGGAAAACTCACCCGGTCCGGACACTGGAATGATTGACAGATTAATAGCTCTTTCTTGATTCAGTGGGTGGTGGTGCATGGCCGTTCTTAGTTGGTGGAGCGATTTGTCTGGTTAATTCCGATAACGAACGAGACTCTAGCCTACTAAATAGCAATCGGAATTCGTTTCGACTTCCGATCCAAGCTTCTTAGAGGGACAAACGGCGTTTCAGCCGTATGAAAAAGAGCAATAACAGGTCTGTGATGCCCTTAGATGTCCGGGGCCGCACGCGCGCTACACTGAAAAGATCAGCGTGCATATGTTACCTACTCCGAAAGGAGCGGGCAACCCAGTGAAACTTTTTCGTGATTGGGATTGGGGATTGTAATTATTGTCCATGAACGAGGAATTCCCAGTAAGCACAAGTCATCAGCTTGTGTTGATTACGTCCCTGCCCTTTGTACACACCGCCCGTCGCTACTACCGATTGGATGTTTTAGTGAGGTCTTCGGACTGGCCAACGTAGCCATCCTCGTGGTGGCCATGTTGTGCGGGAAAGATGACCAAACTTGAACATCTAGAGGAAGTAAAAGTCGTAACAAGGTTTCCGTAGGTGAACCTGCGGAAGGATCATTAAAGGTTGGAGAGAATGGTAACACTCTCTCACTCGAAACAACCAAAAATGTAACCATTGAACGTTTGGTTGCCCGTTATCAAAGTTTATGACGATCTCACTTGTCGGTGAAAACGTTTCGAAAGCTCTGAGATTTGTTTTGTTTGAGTTCCTAAGATGTCTTGGGCAACAATTGACATTGATGGATCGAAAGCAATTCGAATCTCTCCAAAAACCGAAAGGAGTTTAACGTTTGGAATCGTCAAGGAGGAGATTGATCGAAATTGAATTTGTTGGTACCTAGTCCACAGTTTCTATTGAAGATCAATGTGAATGTGGTGTGTCACTTGTTAATCGAGTGTCGCTAGGTTCAAATATCGAATTCATTTTGTTCGAAGCCAACATTTTCAAGAACACAATTTTTTTTCTCTAAATTCATCTGAATACTGAAGCGATTATCAAGAATGAGATCTAAAATTGTTTTCCATTTTGTTTTGGAAGCAATCAAAGAGAGAAATACAACTGTCAGTGGTGGATCACTTGGCTCGCTGATCGAGGAAGAACGCAGCCAGCTGCGATAATCGGTGTGAAATGCAGAATACACTGATCACTCGACATTCGAACGCACATTGCAGCCATTGGTAATCCGATGGCTTCGTTTGTCTGAGCGTCGTTTTAAATGCAAAATTCAATATAAAGATAGATCTGTTTCGTCACACTTCGATGAAAAGGTGTCGTCAGATTAATCGAAAATCAGAATTTATTCGTTTTGAATGAATTTGCTGTTAGTAGTAGCTCTATGAGAAAATGTTTCAAGTCTCGAGTGGCTTTGAAAGCACATCGATGGTGCGACATTCTCGTAGGGTTCTCTAGCATTACACGCTAAAGAATCCAAGTGCCAGTGATGCGTGCCTGTTGAGATTGAGAAAAATCAAACATGAATATCAAAGAGTGATTCTACAAGCAATGAAATGTCATTTCTCGACCTCAGATCAAGCGAGAATACCCGCTGAATTTAAGCATATAAATAAGCGGAGGAAAAGAAACCAAACGGGATTCCCTTAGTAACGGCGAGCGAAACGGGAACTGTCCAGCGCCAAGTCTTGACACTCAAGAGTGCTCAAGAGATGCGGCGTTAATGTGTTGGTGCATCTTGTATTGTCCGATGATTCAAGTTCCCTTGAACGGGATTTCCGGAGCGGGTGCCAGACCCATAGAATCGATGGACTGATATGAGCAAACCAATACATTCTAGAGTCAGGTTGCTTGAGAGTGCAGCTTAAAGTCGGTGGTAAACTCCATCCAAGACTAAATATTGCAGCGAGACCGATAGCAAACAAGTACCGTGAGGGAAAGTTGAAAAGCACTTTGAAGAGAGAGTTCAATAGCACGTGAAACCACTGGGAGGCAAACAGATGGAACCACGAAGTGTGCGTCTCGATCG
>CP080484.1:6762790-6765806 GCA_020844145.1 Sarcoptes scabiei
TAGGCCGAAAATGCTTACCAATCGAATTCTTCGGGATTAATTTTTCAAATATGATTGCTACCAAAATTTGATCTTGGAATGATTAAATCTCAAAAGTGTTCATTGATTTGACATCGATTGATTATCGAAAAAAAAAAATTCTATTAAAATTGTAGAAAATTATCCGATGCCTAGAATCAATGATATCCAAGATAGACTACTTGATGCAAAAGAAAGAAAAAAAGAAGAAATGAACGAAATGATTGAGAAATTATATTATAGAAAATTCTTCCTAGATAGTTTGCAATAGATAGAATTGAAGATAGTTTGCAAAGTCTATGGCAATTGATATGGATTAATGATAATGGTCAATTAGTTTGCCAGGAATATTTGGGAAGGTGCAAGGAGCAGGCCAGTGTTGATTTTGCGTGAAACAATTAGTACGGAGAAATGATACGGAGATTTTCAATTGGAGCATTTGATGAGTAGCATTTGAGTGTGGAGCATTTTTTGGAGTAACAATGGATTTGTAATTATTTTTCGTAATGTTTTATAAGGAGTATTTCATACGTAATGTTTTATAAGTAATTAATTTACGGAGTTTTTCATTTGTAATGATTTTTCGTAGCATTTTATACGGAGTGATCAGTACGTACTTATCAGTAAGGAGCATTTTATATGGAGTGTTTTATACGTAACTATTTTTCGTAGCATTTCATACGGAGTGATCTGTGCGTAATTATCAGTAAGGAGCATTCCATATGGAGTGTTTTATACGTAACAATTTTAATGGAGCATTTTATACGGAGTGATCTGTACGTACTCATCAGTAAGGAGCATTTCATATGGAGTGTTTTATACGTAACTATTTTTCGTAGCATTTTATATGTACTGATTCATATGGAATCTTTTTTATGTAATCTTTTGTATGTAACATTTTATGTGTAATGTTTTTAACGGAAGTTGGGTTAAGACAGGAAGTTAGGTTATAACAGGAAGTTAGGTTATAACAGGAAGTTATTCTTTTTCAATGAAGGGCAAGAATAACAGCACCACAGAATCGAGAACAGGGAGGAACAGAAAATGGGTTAGGTTTCAAACATGAAAAATCATCAAATTCAAGATGAGTAGTTAGGTTTCCACAGCAATTAATAGGTTCAACGGATATTGGGTTAGGTTTGAAATGCAACAGATGATATTTCAGCAGTTGTTAGGTTTCCACAGCAAGTAATTAGTTTTCAACGATCGGCAGCAATCATTCATTTCATTTCAATGAGGTTAGGTTTGATATTTGAGTTAGGTTTCTTTCAGCAAGAGACGATATTTCAGGAGTTGTTAGGTTTCTTTCATGAGTTGTTAGAAGAGAAGATATTTCAGGAGTTGTTAGGTTTCAACAGGGAGAAGATATTTGAGGGGCTGTTAGGTTTCTTTAAGGAGTTGTTAGAAGAGACGATATTTGAGGAGCAGTTAGGTTTCAAGAGGGAGACGATATTTGAGAGGCTGTTAGGTTTCAACAGGGAGAAATGATTCTTCGACGATGGGCAGCAATCACACAGCATTCCAATGGGGTTAGGTTTCATTGGAGGAGTTGTTAGGTTTAAACAGGAAGAAACGATATTTCAGGAGTTGTTAGGTTTCTTTCAGGAGTTGTTAGAAGAGAAGATATTTGAGGAGCTGTTAGGTTTCAACAGGGAGACGATATTTCAGGAGTTGTAGGGTTTATTTCAGGAAGAGACGATATTTCAGGAGTTGTTAGGTTTCAACAAGGAGAAATTATTTTTCCACGATGGAAAGCAATCACACAGCATTCCAATGGGGTTAGGTTTCATTGGAGGAGTTGTTAGGTTTAAACAGGAAGAGACGATATTTCAGGAGTTGTTAGGTTTCTTTCAGGAGTTGTTTGAAGAGAAGATATTTGAGGAGCTGTTAGGTTTCAACAGGGAGACGATATTTGAGAGGCTGTTAGGTTTCAACAGGGAGAAATGATTCTTCGACGATGGGCAGCAATCACACAGCATTCCAATGGGGTTAGGTTTCATTGGAGGAGTTGTTAGGTTTAAACAGGAAGAGACGATATTTCAGGAGTTGTTAGGTTTCAACAGGGACACGATATCTGAGGAGTTGTTAGGTTTCTTTCAAGAGTTGTTAGGTTTCAACAGGAAGAAATTTTCCAACGATGGGCAGCACAATGGGGTTAGGTTTCAGTCGGAAGACAAGAAATATGGAGTTGTTAGGTTTGAACAGGGAGTATTTTTTTGGTAAGTGGGATAGGATAGGATAGGTTAGGTTAGGTTAGGTTAGGTTTGGTTAGGTTAGGTTAGGTTAGGTTAGGTTAGGTTAGGTTAGGTTAGGTTAGGTTTGGTTTGGTTTGGTTTGGTTTGGTTAGGTTTGGTTAGGTTTGGTTAGGTTTGGTTTAGGTTAGGTTAGGTTAGGTTTGGTTAGGTTTGGTTTGGTTAGGTTAGGTTAGGTTTGGTTAGTTAGGTTTGGTTTGGTTAGGTTTGGTTAGGTTTGGTTTGGTTAGGTTTGGTTTGGTTAGGTTTGGTTTGGTTTGGTTAGGTTAGGTTTGGTTAGGTTTGGTTAGGTTTGGTTTGGTTTGGTTAGGTTTGGTTAGGTTTGGTTTGGTTTGGTTAGGTTGGTTAGGTTTGGTTTGGTTAGGTTAGGTTTGGTTTGGTTAGGTTTGGTTAGGTTTGGTTTGGTTAGGTTAGGTTTGGTTAGGTTTGGTTAGGTTAGGTTGGTTAGGTTTGGTTAGGTTTGGTTAGGTTGGTTTGGTTTGGTTAGGTTTGGTTAGGTTAGGTTTGGTTAGGTTTGGTTAGGTTAGGTTTGGTTTGGTTTGGTTTGGTTAGGTTTGGTTTGGTTTGGTTAGGTTTGGTTAGGTTAGGTTTGGTTGGTTAGGTTTGGTTAGGTTTGGTTAGGTTGGTTTGGTTAGGTTTGGTTAGGTTTGGTTAGGTTTGGTTAGGTTAGGTTTGGTTTGGTTAGGTTAGGTTTGGTTAGGTTTGGTTTGGTTAGGTTAGGTTGGTTGGTTAGGTTTGGTTAGGTT
>CP080485.1:0-370000 GCA_020844145.1 Sarcoptes scabiei
AACCAAACCTAAACAAACCTAACCTAACCTAACCAAACCTAACCAAACCAAACCAAACCTAACCTAACCTAAACCAAACCAAACCAAAACCTAACCAAAACCAAACCAAACCTAACCAAACCAAACTAACCAAACCTAACCTAACCTAACCTAACCTAACCAAACCTAACCTAAAACCTAACCTAACCCAAACCTACCTAACCAAACCAAACCTAACCAAACCAACAAACCTAACCAAACCAAACCAAACCTAACCAAACCTAACCAAACCAACCAAACCAAACCTAACCAAACCAAACCAACAAACCAAACCTAACCATAACCAAACCAAACCTAACCAAACCTAACCAAACCACACCTAACCAAACCAAACCTAACCAAACCTAACAACCAAACCAAACCAAACCTACCTAACCAAACCTAACCAAACCTACAAACCAAACCACAACCTAACCCAAACCTAACCTAACCAACCAAACCTAACCAAACCTAACCAAACCTAACCAACCTAACCAAACCAACCAAACCTAACCAAACCAACCTAAACCAAACCTAACCAAACCAAACCAAACCTAACCAAACCAAACCAAACCAAACCTAACCAAACCTAACCAAACCTAACCAAACCTAACCTAACCAAACCAAACCTAACCAAACCAAACCAAACCAAACCAAACCAAACCAAACCAAACCTAACCAAACCAAACCAAAACCAAACCAAACCTAACCAAACCAACCTAACCTAACCAACCTAACAAACCAAACCAAACCAAACCTAACCAAACCAAACCAAACCAACCTAACCAAACCTAACCAAACCAAACCAAACCTAACCAAACCAAACCTAACCATAACCAAACCTAACCAAACCAAACCAAACCAACCAACCTAACCTAACCAAACCTAACCTAACCAAACCTAACCAAAACCTAAACCTAACCAACTAACCAAACCAAACCAAACCTAACCAAACCTAACCAAACCAACTAACCAAACCTAACCAAACCAAACCTAACCAAACCTAACCAAACCAAACCTAACCTAACCAAACCTAACCTAACCAAACCAAACCTAACCTAACCTAACCTATCCTATCCCACTTACCAAAAAAATACTCCCTGTTCAAACCTAACAACTCCATATTTCTTGTCTTCCGACTGAAACCTAACCCCATTGTGCTGCCCATCGTTGGAAAATTTCCTGTTGAAACCTAACAACTCCTGAAAGAAACCTAACAACTCCTGAAATATCGTCTCTTCCTGTTTAAACCTAACAACTCCTCCAATGAAACCTAACCCCATTGGAATGCTGTGTGATTGCTTTCCATCGTGGAAAAATAATTTCTCCTTGTTGAAACCTAACAACTCCTCAAATATCGTCTCCCTGTTGAAACCTAACAGCTCCTGAAAGAAACCTAACAACTCCAATAAAACCTAACCCCATTAGAATGCCGCGTGATTGCTGCCCATCGTCGAAGAATCATTTCTCCCTGTTGAAACCTAACAGCCTCTCAAATATCGTCTCCCTCTTGAAACCTAACTGCTCCTCAAATATCGTCTCTTCTAACAACTCCTTAAAGAAACCTAACAGCCCCTCAAATATCTTCTCCCTGTTGAAACCTAACAGATCCTCAAATATCTTCTCTTCTAACTCCTGAAAGAAACCCAACAACTGCTGAAATATCATCTGTTGCATTTCAAACCTAACCCAATATCCGTTGAACCTATTACTTCCGGTGGAAACCTAACTACTCACCTTGAATTTGATGATTTTTCATGTTCGAAACCTAACCCATTTTCTGTTCCTCCCTGTTCTCGATTCTGTCATCCTGTTATTCTTGTCCCTCATCGAAAAAGAATAACTTCCTGTTGTAACCTAACTTCCTGTCTTAACCCAACTTCCGTTAAAAACATTACACATAAAATGTTACATACAAAAGGTTACATAAAAAAGAGTCCATAAGAATCACTACATATAAAATGCTACGAAAAATCCTTACGTATAAAACACTCCATATGAAATGCTCCTTACTGATAATTACGTACAGATCACTCCGTATGAAATGTTACGAAAAATAGTTACGTATAAAACACTCCATATGAAATGCTCCTTACTGATAATTACGTACAGATCACTCCGTATAAAATGCTACGAAAAATAGTTACGTATAAAACACTCCATATGAAATGCTCCTTACTGATAACTACGTACAGATCACTCCGTATAAAATGCTACGAAAAATCATTACAAGTGAAAAACTCCGTAAATTAATTACTTATAAAACACTACGTATGAAACACTCCTTATAAAACATTACGAAAAATAATTACAAATCCATTGTTACTCCAAAAAATGCTCCACACTCAAATGCTACTCATCAAATGCTCCAATCCAAAATCTCCGCATGATTTCTCCGTACTAATTGTTTCATACAAATCACTACAGTTCACAAAGTTCCATCAAAGAAGCTACATCAAGTTACCACATACTCAAGTTTATTACTATTACTACTGATACTATTATTTCAAAGCCGAGAATGATTAAGATCATAGTGGAAAAAGAATTAGATAAAATCCCACCAGTAATTGAAGAGAATCATGTCGATTTATTGAAAAAGACATTTGCATGTACCAAAGCATTATACATCTCTTTGAAAACCTCTGTCGACACTTATTATCTGGAAGAAGTTTTTTTCAATAAGGTTACATTTCCAGGTCCAGATTTCCAAAATCTATTACGAGATTGATTTTTCAAATGAGAGTATCCAACATACATAAATATTTCGATAAATTAGAGGGGAGAATTTCATGTCTTAAAGTTAAACCACAAGCCTCGCCTCTTTTCAAGAAACGGTCGATAATAAACGAGAAATATCGAGCCAAGAAAGAAATTTTCAAAAGTTGATCAACGTCTTAGAGAATAGAATCTTTTCTGTCTGTCTCCGATAGAATCTTATAGAATCCAATAGCTTCTCCATAGCATCGACTTATTTTGAAATCGAATCCAATAGAATCAAATAGCATAAAAGAGCATCCAGTAGAATCGAGTAGAATCAAGCTCTATCAATTTAGCTAGCTACATCAAAACAGTTTCATCAAATTTACAACATCAAAATAGTTCCATCAAAAATTTTCCTCCTCTCTATAGAATTTATCCATTCAAATATCATTAAAATTTATTATAAAAATTTTTCAATCAATCAATCATGATTATAGAAGATTCGTTTACAGAATAAATTAGGCTTGGCATGAAACTGGCACTTGGAACGGCGCCATGAAATCAACTTGTTTCTTGCCAAATATTTCCAGCACTTGATATTGAGATTTCTCCGCCAATTTCTTCGCGGAAATCGATTGAGATGGCAGACAATGGAATCCTAAAGTTTGTTGCTGAACTCGAGTAGGTCGCGAAATTCCTTCAATACACGACATCACTGGTTGAACTGAAAAGCAAATTTTGTCAGTCTGTTGAACAGCCATCGTTCTCAATCGATAATGCTCCATTTTTTGCTCTTGCTTCTGCTGCTCTTGCTCTTGTTCTTGTTGCTGAACAATTTTGTGTTGCCTAGCCATAATTCGTTCCAAATTCATCTGCTGTTGACGAGCAGCTTCCTCTTGGGCGGCTTGTCGAGCGATCTGTCTTAGATTGTTGGTTCTAGTCTCAGCGCTCCATTTATCCATCAGCCTTGAGAATGGTTCATAGATTGGCACTGAATATTTTCCATTTCTTGTAGTGGTCGATGGACACACTTTGGTTCCCTTCACAATCGGTGTTTGTTGGCAATGGGGTCCAGTCAAAGCGTAACTATTGACAAAGTCTCGTTCCTGTTCATAGACACAATTGTCTGGGCCAGTGAATTCATTATCAGCTTCTTGGTTGTTATCTCCACAAATTCCACACAATTTGCCTTGGTATCGTGGTCCAACTTTCACTTGAACATTTCTACCATCATACAAAACGGTGACATCGTGATGGCCATGCTCGATCACCACGATCGCCGGTGTGTTTGGTGAACTTGTTTGACGGAGATAGATTCGCATGTTTCCATTCGACATCACTTGTGCTTGCGATTGCACCAATTCAAATACTTGTCCATCGACTCTGACCTCAGCTCTGGTTCCAGTTGTTGGTGGCGATAATGTTACTTCTTTGCCATCGACAAACAATGTTACTTCTTTGGTTTTCGATTGCTCATCGAGTTGTCTGACGAAAGCTGCAAATCTCTCTGTAGAGTAGCAATCTTTCGCTAGCAAATATTCACACGGAGATTGTTCAAGTTGAACAGTAACATTGTCGAATGTTCGTACAGAGTCCTCCATCACCGTACAATGAGCATCGTTTTGGTATCCAGTGAATAGATTTTTGTAAACTTGTCTGGTAGTAAGTAAAGTTGAAACCTAAGAATAGAAAATCGAAAAAATTTTCAATGAATTAGTATTTTGACATTGATTAGAACATTGGAAAAGTATCTTCTGACCGGTCTGTAGAATGGAGTATGAACTTTTTGATAGACAATGTTTTGCTTTGGAGTTTGCAAGAACACATTCACCATTGGAACATCGGCGAATCTGGTTGAATATTGACCAACAACTCGTACTTTGTTTGGTTCATTTTGAACATCGACATCGTTGACATCCAAATAAGGATAGAGAGCAAGCTTGGTCCATAGATCTAGTTTTCTGGTCCAGTTGACGACTTCTGGTGCAACATTCTCATATTCCACGTCGAGAGTCAATTGTTTAAAGTAGGAATTCTCAACAATAGCTCGTTCACATGCATAGCTTGATGGCTCGCCTTTCGTTCGATCGACATTGCATTGCTGGTAGAACCAATCGTTGGTCAATTCATTCGATTGGCTCTCTAAATCTCTTCCCTCAACGATCACTTTCTCTTCGCCAGTTTCCATTAAACCTTCGAAACGAACATGGGTTCCAGTCTGACAATCGTTTCCAAAATCTAAAGTGGCTTTAATGACAGCTTTGAGCTCTTGTGTACCGATCGGTTCGTAATAGAAATCGCTTGGTCCATTAGGGAAAGCTACGATCGAATCAAAACACCAAGCGTTTGGATGATTTTCTCCTTGTTGATATGAGGTTCTAGACTCTCTATCAGTTCGAATTCGTGCCCAGTAAGTGTTTCGATCATAGGTGTGTACCAAAAGAGTGTCAAAAAGATAGTCAGTTGCTTCCAAACTTTGACTTCGAACCATCAAAGTGAGACTGTGAGCAACAACATCAGCTTCAGTATTGACTGGGACTTCGTTAGACCATTGATTCGCCCAAGTATTGATGACATCTCTAACCTCTCGTTGAACGTTTTTCGACCACGATGAAGATGTTTTGATGTTTTTCAGCCAATTTTGGCCCCATTTGTTGTTAAATTTATTCTTTTGCTCCCAAATCATTGATTGACGATTTTTGAATAGATTTTCATAATGCCGTTCGTCACCACCATCACCGTTCACATCATCATCAGTGTTTTGTCCATCATCATTCTCGCTGCCATTCTGGACGAGATCAAATTTTTTATAGCTCAGAATTGTTTCGAAGCCAGTGACAGGTGTTTGTTCATCAGTTTCCAAATTCAAATGCACAGTGCAAGGAATCATTCGATGATTGTCCCAGAATTCCAACAAACCTGCAACCCAACCATGTTTTCGAGTAGTTTCAGACACATACCAAGGTAGATTGTAATGAGTATTCTCGGTGGTCACTTGCAATCGAGTTCCGATTCCAAATTGATTCGTTAGATATTGTTGCTCGTATTTAAATGGCACATGTTGACTTTTGATTCGATTCGAACCAGGCAACCATTGTCGATCTGGTGTGCTAGCTATCTTGGCTTCAGTGATGAAAGTGATTGCATCGGTGTGGAAATGATAGACTTCTTGTGGAACTTTCGGAGTGAATGACCAGCTAAGAGTTTGAGTTGGATACCAAAATCCGATACGAGTATCGAAAGGAACTGAAATCCTAGTAGTTTTCTCTACTTGAGTTCCGACTGCTTCGTTGTTCACAGGGGACAAAGCGAAAATCGAATGATAAGTGGTTTGATATAGCATCGGAGTGATCTTGACGGTGAAATTAGCTCCTTTGGGAAGCACAGTAGGTCTGGTAGCGGTGGATTTTGATTGCGTTTCACTTCGGTCATCGTTCAGCTCAAGTTTCGCTTGGTTCAATTTGATGGACAATATCACCGGATGTCTTTCGGTAATCACCACTGGTAAACCAATCTGTGAAGCAACAACTTTGTACATTTGTTTGGGCATCGCTAGTTTGATGTAGTGATAGTCTTGTCCTTGAACAAGCTGACTAATCAAATCTTTGATGGTGTCTTCAGCAGAATCGATCCATTGTTGAACGAAATGTCGGTCGAATGAATAGTAACTAGTTTTTTCAAATAATTTCAAAAATACTGTAGCTTTTGGCTCATCTTCTTTTCTGATTTTTAGATCTAATTTCTCTCGGAGAGCTTGCAAAGTTTCTTGCGCTGAACCAGCTTTGCGTTTCAAAAGGCGACGATCTTTTGTGGTCCGTGTGAAAGCTTCAAAAGCATCGCTTAAAACACCATTTGGCTCGAGAACTCGTCGGACTAAACTTTCCATGCCCTTGGCGTTATAGCCAAGCTCAAGGAGAACGTTTTGCGTCAATCCTTCGTTCTCACGAACAGCGACATAAGCTGAACGAGGAATTTGAGAGACGTTGCTTGCAACCCATTCGGTTAGGAAATTGAAGCCATGTTGTTTTTGATGATCGTAGAAACTTTTTCCGTACATTTTCGAGTATTGCATTCCAAGATCATCTCTTGGAGCGAATCCAGTAGCATATCGTGCATTCTCAGCCAATTTCGATGTTGTCGGAGCAGTAAAATTAGAGACAGTGTTGAGAGCGGAGACCACAAACGATCGAACTTGTCTGTTATTCTCTTGGTGCATCTCAGAGCTGATTCGTTCTAAAGTAGCTCTTGTTGGTCCAGTGGTCAGCATCACAGTGAAAGCAGCGATTCGAATTTCATAAGGCTCGAATTTGTTTTGGAAAACCGGTAACAATAGGCTAATTACTTGAGCTTTGTTCATCGGTGCCAAATGAGTTAAAGCGTAGATGGTGATTTGTCGTAAAAAGTTTCGCTCTTCGCTGACAGTTTGCTCATCATCAACAGGATAGCCAGGCAGTTCTTGTTGTGAAACTTCATCGGAAACATAAGGAGCCAAAATGGCTAAAGCCTCTGGTCTGCCAGTATGAGCGATGGTTTCAATCAAAGAGACTTTTTGATGAAAAGTTGAGGAAGTTTTCAAAGCCTCTCGAAGCACCTGTAACACTTGAACTATTTGTTTCGGCTCAAAGGTTTGCTTTTGAATATGTTGTTGCCATGGAGATAATTTTTTCATTGAAGCCATTATTCCATGAATGTTTGTTTGCACTGGGCCATTCACAGGGGTTTTGGTTGGAGTTGTTTCCACTGTGACTTTGTTAAGCAATTTGCCAAGACCGATTCCGATCGATGATGCCAAGTTTCGTTGATTTTGCACTTTATCGCTCAACAACAAATTCAAATAGGCATCGACAACTTTCTCATCAATAGCGAACAAATTCAAGGGAATGGTCTCTAGAATCTCTTTGACTTCTCCGGTGGTAATTTGATCTTGTTCATAAAGCTTTTTGACAAATAAAACCGAATCGGTTGTGCCAGCATAGCCCAAAAGATCTAAGAACAATTTGCGGACAATTTTTTCATGAACGGTTGCGCTCTGAGATCTTCCTGCAGTAGCCATTCGATTGAATGCGTCTTCTAGATGTTTAGTTTCCAAAACTGAAACAGTGTTGGCGAGCTGTACAATTTTCTCCATGGTATTTTTCGATGGTTCCGTTTCGATCGTCTCTAGATCCGCAACGACCGAATCTAACAAGACGGGTATCAATTGTACTAATTCTTGTTGATCGATTCGACCGAACAGATAGTAATAAGGAATGTCAAGAAGAGTTTCGGTAGAGACGGGCAATCGGTAGGAGAAATCTTGATGAAGCTAGATCCGAGAATTGATTTGATCGAATTCGAGAATTTATTTAGAATTATTTTTTTTTTTCTCATCAAACTGCAATCACTTCTCACTTACCATTACGTTGTGTGATGGTCGAATTGGACCAGTTTGTGTTTGAGGCAGAACATTAGTCAATGTGACGTTTTGCTCTGCAATCAAAACCAATTGCTGACCTTTGGTGGTGTACACTGTTTTACCTTGGCTATAGATTGAATCGATTCGAAGTGATTGTTGTTGAGAGCTCTCATCGGTAGAAATGTTATATCTTACAAAATGATGCAAGTCTACTGGTGATCGAATTCTATCACTATTCGCTTGATTTTTACCGCTTCCACATCCTCCTAGAATGAATTCGTTGTCCGAAGTCGGATAATAGCCTCCTGTAGATGTGGATTTGTCTTGATCACATGTGACTGGGTGACCTCGGATATCTCTGTTACCATTCTCGATGCTAGTTCTAGTCAAACAATTCTCATAGTTTTGGGTCTTTGTTATGTTCAAAACATGCGGCATCTCAGTCGATTTTGCAGTGTTTGATGAGAATCTTGAATCGGACGCTGAAACAACTTGATACAATGTTTCGCAAACTCCATTGATTCCATCTTCGTAAATGGAATAGGTAGATGGTTGCTGTTGTGATGTTTGTTGTTGCTGTTGTTGAACGTAATAATCATGATGTAGACCATTTATTTTCGCACTACCAACAATAGAGTGTCGCTCTGACATTGCTTGTTGAGGTTTCAAGTTTACGTTGAACAAGCTCAATACAGATTTTTTGATATTGATGGACCATTCAGGCTCATTTTGATCCGCTTCAAAATTTTTGATCTGACCATCTTCCCAGAAAAATCGAACTGGCTTAGACAATTGTTCCTCGTATTCTGGCTGTGATTGGTGATCGAGTACGACGTGGCCGAATAATTTCTCAGCCACAGGTCCGTTGTGTTTCCCGACCCGAACATTCGTCATCTGAAATGAATTGAATCGATTAAGGTGAATCAAAGATTCAAAGATGAAGAATCCTCAAATTTCGTATCAAACCTGCATGGCCACATGAGAATTTTGTTCATCTTGCAAAACAATATCTGATTTTATCTCCATCACAGCAGCATCAGAATCCATTTGAGCAATACCGGAAGTAATACGACCATTGTATGTGTAAACATAGCTTTTGCCTGGTTCCAGTTTAATCGACCATCGATTTGCCGAAGCTTTTGAGTTGAAAAGAGTTCAAATCGATTAATAGACAATTCTTCAGTACTTTCAAGTATTTACCGGAAACGATTAAAGCTGAAAGCAAAAGACCAGCAAAGGTCTTCATGGTTATTGAAATAATTCGGATCTAGTCGAAAAATCTATCAAGTCTCTCGTCTTGTTGATGATGCTGCAAACAATCTATCAAAGTTCAGCCGATCAGTTTAGGTTGATGCCGAACAGCAACATTTATTCAACTGGGCCTGAATTCATCCTTTTAAAGGTTTTTTACTTCTAATATCAATCTGTTTTTCTCGCAAAGGGAGATCGAAAGATTTGAGAGAGTAGTCAAATTTTATCGAAGCTTGCGTTATCTTGAATCCAAACTCTCATTTCAATGTGAAAATTCTTAGAGCGAACGAAAGCTAAACATAGATAAATATTTTTGCCTCGAATCGCATTTATTCGGAATCTTTCTCAGCGATTTTTCCAACCAAACATCAATTTAGACCTAATGAATTTGAACGCTCTTATCGGGGAACGTATTTGCAACAATCAGACTTTCATAAAAAGCTATGGTGAAAATCAAATTTGTTTCGAAAGACATTCAGTAAGAAGAACGATAATCTCAATCGATCAATCATAAAATACATCAATCCATTCGTAATATTCAAATGCCGAGTCATCAAATTTGATTATTTGCTGAGATTCGATCGAATTCGGTCCATGGCCAGATCGAGATTCGATGTAGTCTGCTGAGAATATTTCTAGCTTCCTTTTGCATTCTTGATAATTTCAAATGAAAATTTTAAAATTGAAATAGTATTTTTCTTCTTTGTTTCAATAAGCAACAATCATTTTAGATTTAAATTTGATGAATGGGAGGAAAAATTACTGCAATCACTTTGAAAAATTTTTTCTTGCTTTATTCGATATTTAATCAATCACTCAATACGATAATTAATGCTTACATAAGCTAGAGCTAGCTAGCAGAAATTTAAAATCTACCACTGAATCAAATAGATTAAGAGTAGTTCTATTTGGAATGATTTTTAATAATTATTCAAATAGATTCGAGATGAGATTGTGGTGATATCAATTCGAATATGTAATCTTCAATCGTTAAGCAATGGACACAAAACAATGAGAATCAATACAATTTTTCTCAATCAAAAAAAAAAAAAATGATCAGCTCAAATCATTAATGAATAATTATGGAACAGCAATCATGAAACGATTTGAAAAAATAGAGAAAAAATATTGAAATTGGAAATCATTAAAGTTTTCCATCATTATCGTCGGATGAAAAGTTTTTATTTTCAACCAATTCTTTCATTAGAATCGAAACGCATTCCATTCGTACTCTTTCGCATTCGAATTCGGTACAAAGATGTAGAACGGATGGATTCTGCAAGTGATAGGATAGTGAAGCAATCATCTATTGAAGAGAGAATCGGGGAGAAAAAAAAAATTAAAATTCTCATTCATACTCTCTCTCTCTCTCTCTCTCTTTATAAACAATATACAATGAACCTTCTCTAGATAAGTGACATTGATGCTACCGATCCTTGTGTAACGCTTAAATAGTTTCACCATTGATTCATTGAGTGAATAGTTTTGTAACAACCAAAGACACATCTCACTCAAACCGTTGCTTATTGATGGTATGAAATTTTCATCTCTGATCAAATTGATTTCCATCTCGTAAGGGACCAACAAATTGCGTTGCTTCAAATGCGTTTTCTAAAAGGAAATAAGCGTTTGCAATTAGAAACAGAAACGGAAAAATAATATTCGCAAGGCAGAAAAAAAATTCAAAACGAAAAGCAATAAATTTACAATTTTAGAATCTGCGACCCAAAAACATTTAATCGAACTCGATAGGATGTTGTTAAGCTCAGGTGTGAAATAGCAAAATGATTTATTATAAGCATGATGATAGCTATAGATCCGATTATTAGCATAAAATTTGGCATCAATGGGGCGATCGATGATTGCCTGAAAACGAGTGAAAGATTTCGATGTCAGAGTACTGACTCTACCATCGTAAGGAATGAACGGAGATATAATGAATGCTACAAATGGATGACTATCAGATTCATGAACAGAATCTTTTAATCCAGAGAATTCATTTTGTAACGATTCGGACGAATCGAAATTTTCGCTGAGATCTATCTGATTTGTATTTTTCGCTTTTGATCGAGGAGGATTTTTGAAAATTTTTTGATAATAATTTTGAGTATCGATGTCTCTCACTGAAGGTTTGGGCGAGAAAGTTGGATGGGAATGATACCAACCGACCATTTGCAAATTTTTTCGCTCCAATTTTTCCAAAACAAGAGCTTGTGACACTGAAATGATACATAGGACAAATGATAAAAGTCAAATAAATGCTATCGATCTGAAAGAACCTGGATCCATCTCGCACTCAGTTTCATGATTTTCTATCGAATAACAAGGCTCAGCTGCAAGAATATGTAAAGTTCGCGTAACCTTACAATAGAATCCACCTAGACAGCCGATCACTTCAGTGTGAAAACAATGGGCGTGAAGATCCATCAAAGCCAGAGCGTCTAATTTGATTTTAACAATGAATGGTTGTGACTAAAAGTGAAAAAAAAAATAAATGCTATCACTTCGATCATCACAATTTTTTTCATCTCTTACTGTTCCATTTTGAAATTTTTGATAATCAATCAAATCGAAAGGATCGCGGGTTTTTTTGCTTGGATCATAATATGAATTCATCGAGGTCAAAGATTCATTTGATATTTTCTTCCGAGAGGACTGATCGGTCGAGGTGATTTTATCAGATATTTTTGTCAATCTACGTTTTCCTTTTAGTTTAGCACTAGCTAAAAGTTCAAAATCTTTCGAGTTCATCTTTAGATGATGCTTGAAGGTTTTATCTAATCAATCGAGAACGATTTTAGAGTTATAGCATAGTTATTAAACGTCTTGAATTTCGTTTACCAGAAATTTTGTCGCTCGTCATTGAATTCAATTCAAGATCAGTTGATTTCGATTTTGGATTCGAAGTAAATCCATTCATCTGATTGAATGTTTGCGATCGATTAAAACGATTTTCTACGTTCTCAACGTTTATATTGATTTTCGTCTTCATTTTTTGATTATGAGATCAACAAGATTTTGTAGGATGATTATTGTAGGATCAGATCATTGCAATAATTAGGCCATAATTTGAGTCAAATATTGAAATGGCATTTTCAATCGATGTTCGATTTCTAATTTCGCAATAAAAAAAGTATTCGATAAAATTTCTAAATTAGTTAGTGTTGCTCATAATGAGATCAATAGAGTCATATTACCTTTTATCTGATGATGATCTTGTGCTTCTTCGTCTGGATTCAATTTCAGTCGATCAATTCATTCAGAATCTCAACAAACCGTAGGGATTCTTGAAATATTTCAATATTTTCACCAACAGCCATGGAGCTTCTCATAACAGCTGTTACCATAGCGTTGTTAGTTTTTTACAAAAAAATTTTCAAACAATCAATCTATTGTTTTGCTAGGATTTATTTCTCCTTATGATTTTTTAATCTATCCGAAAAGCAAAAAATTTCTATTCTAATCCAATTCGATAATAATAAATTTTATTTCAATTAGAATTTCTTCTCAATAACCTCAACCTCAACCTCGAGCTCAACACTCATTATGGAATGCGAAAGTAGTGAAAGTTTGAGGCCAAAATTTGATTGGTATCAAACCGATCAATTTATTGTTTTATCGATTCTCATCAAAGAAATCAATGAAAAATCGATGCAAATAGAATTCGAGCCTAAAAAATTCACTTTTAACTATAATCATCAATCTTCGAACGATTGTTCAAAGTTTTATCGACTAGTCTTGAATCTTAACGAGGAGATTTTACCATCACAATGCGTTTGGAGTCTCACTTCGATCAAGTTGGAGATTAAGATGAAAAAAAAAGAAGAAATTCGTTGGTCTAGCTTGGAGGTTTGCATAAATCAATTATACTCAGATCATTGATTATTGATTGCTGAATCGCTTTTTTAAGGCTGCAAATTCTATTCAACAAAACAAATCGACACCTAGTCTTCGTTCATGGGATCAATTGGCGAGAGATTTAGAGAAAGATGATGATGAGCAAAACGATGTCGAAGCTTTGTTTCGAAAAATCTATGCTAATGGAGATGAAAATTTACGCAGAGCAATGAATAAATCTTTTGTTGAATCGAATGGAACAGTATTGAGCACCAATTGGAATGACGTTGGAAAATCTACTGTAGAAATGAAACCGCCAGACAATTGTGAATTTAAAAAATGGCAAAATTGATCTCAATCAGTTTGGATTTATTTAATTTGCAATTCATTTTTTTCGCATTTGGAATCCTATTAATCAAAAAAAATTGACTCGAAGTTTTGTCCTTTGTTATTGGATCATTGCTTTTTGCTTTTAGAATATCAGAATAAAATAGTGCAAATTCTAAAATTTCTCGCTCTTCGGAATCGGTTCGAAAAATTTTCACCAAATTTTTTCATCCAAAGTCATTTCGATGCTTGGTTTTGTTGCTCTCAAAGATCATTCAATCCTCTGCGTTGCCATATTTTCATTCTCTGATGATTAATTAGTCCTCATCGTCTAATTGAACATCATATCAATGAGCATTGGAAGACCATATGGCCACGGAAACCTAGCTGATACTTGAGAAATTTAGCGAAAAAAAAATTTGTCCTCGAAAAAAGTGATAGTTTGGTTTGCTACTTATTTCGATATTTTTGTCGGTCAGCAAATAAAACTTAGAATCTCGAAACGCTTTCAATTCAATCTATCAAGTGTGAAACTCGCAAAAAGCTTTCATTGCGAAAACATCTCCAATGATGAATATCCAGAAATAAATAATGTTTTTTGATTGCAACGTTTACGCTTAGTTCAATTCAGATCTTTTTGTTGCGATAGTTAAAAATTTCATTTTGTAGAATCTAACACAACCGTACACTAGGAACTTAAATAGAAGCCGCAAATTTCTCCACGACTAAACATCGATCATTAATTTGTGGTTTTAAGAGAGATAGTTCTTATCGAATCATCTGCTAGATGATTTCCCTCAATGATAGTTTGCAATCAACAATTGCACACAGACAAATTGGTGATACAAGTTACAGTGATTACAAGTGAGAACTTTGCTTCGAAGCTATCGTATGACATCAAGCAAGATCATCGAACAATCTCTGGGTCATCACAATGGTCATTCGAAGTAGAGTCATTCGGAGTGAGAGAGAGAGAGAGAGAGACATGTGTTAACATTTTTCGTTTACAGATGAAGTTCCGTCAGTCGATTGATAGACTGCTTGGCGACATAAGCTAAATAAGAAACAAAGGACAGATAAAGCTAAAAATAGATCCAACAAAGAAAAGCATTGAAAATGGCTGAAATTTTGCAGAGAGTATCGTCGAACCAAACAGCTCGAAGATATCGAAATGAAATGCGCTCGAAAATTGTCTTTCTTAATGAGAAGAATTGATATTTGTTTAGAAGCTCTCTTACATTCAGCTAACAAAAAACAACATTGATAATTCGAAGATTAGCTCTAGATCCGAAAGAGAAAGATTTGTACGTTTGGTAAGTTTGTATATCAAAAGAAGATAAAAAGTAAATTAAGATTAATTGCATCCATTAATTGATCTATGTTTCTGTCTCCCAATTAATCTGTTCGATCGAAATTCAATGCAATGATGGCTCAATATCGAATTTCTTCTTTATCAATTGCTTGTTTGTCAATCTGGTTTTTTTAATTGGTTATTTTATCGACAACTATCATAAAAATGTCCTGATCTTTATGGTTACTCTAATGTTTGAATGAATTCATGATTTCCATTAATTATAGCCGATAAACCGATTTGTTTAACTAATTAGAGTTGAATTTGATAAATCATATTGCATCTAAGATTGAATCAAAGTTTCGAAATTATTTTTCAATCCCAATTGATTCGATTGAATTATTCATTTCTAATTGATAATAATTGTTTTTGGATTTGATTCAAAAAAAAAAAAAAAAAAAAGAAAATAATAATAATAATAATTTTTTTAGCTTAAGAAAATAATTTGTTTTGTCAATGGAAAACATTTAGAAATAGTAAGATTACAATTTATTGGGTATCAAATGAAAGAGAAAATTACAAATTACAATGATTTGAAGCAGTTGGTCTCTCTCTCTCTCTCTCTCTCTCTCTCTCTCTCTGCTTTTTGGCCAATTTCTATCTAATACAAATTTAAATATTCGAAACGATCCGATCGACCGTAGTTATCTTTTTTTCGCTGAAGACAGCATCATTCAATCTATTTGTTATTCTATAAAGTTTTCTGGATTCGATTGATATCGGAACAAAGATGCTTGTCTTTTGACGAAATTATGCCATAATTATCACAGAAAGAGAGAGAGAGAGAGAGAGAGAGAGAGAGAGAGAGAGAGAGAGAGAGAGAAAAAAAAGATATCTTTGTCCATTGAATTCAAAATTTATTGAATTTTTTTAGTCTGTCATACGAACGTCGAAATTTGAATGATTCGGATTTTTTTCCCAAAACCTTGTCTCTTCGCATCGCATAATTGATGATAATAGACGGAGTTAAATTTTGGATTATTTAATCATACGCATCACCGAATGTTAGGGTTCTACGATTGATTCGAAAAATTTTTCAAACAAAATTTCATATCAAACATTTCGATGATTCGAACATCTGTTAGATTTCTTCTTTCAGCAATCATTTTCGAAATCAGTTCAGTAGGCTTAAGTAATCGAACAATTATAGCATTGAAACCCAAGAAGCGTATTTTAGCGCAAAAAACGTGATTCACACCGAATCAATGAAATTATTCTGATAATTGTCAAGAATCCCTTTAGATCGACTAGAATTTGAATCGATTTGACTGAGAAAATCGATTCCAAACATCGAATGCAGACAATTGAAGATTGTCGCTCTTTTGAAAGAGCTGAGAATCAAATGGAAGAGATTTTGTTGAAACTTGTGTACTTTATCTTTGCAGAATTTCATCATCAGTTCTTGAAATGATATGATCCATCATTCTTATTGCTTGATTTTTCACTCCTATTCCAGTAGTTGCAAACAATTTCGATCGTTGAAATGAAAACGTTTAGTCTATGAAATCGTACAAACAATCAAGTTTTCCACTTGATTATTCTAATTTCTTTTTACAAAGATTCCAATTTCGATGGCTTTCAAGGTGCTTATTTCTTAAATTTTTCACAAAAACATCGATAATTTGTTGCTCTCACTCATCATCGATCTGGATTGATGATTTTGAGCCATACCGGTGAGAAGTTCGCAAGCTGACACTTTCCCAAGACCCCGTACGGTTGCATCTATTCCATCATTTCGAGTGATAAAACGTCCACGTTCACTATCAAATGGTAAATGTGCAGATGATTGCTTCATTTCATCTCGTAAATCTTTGGTTCTAATCAATTCATCGATTGAGAATTTAATTTTTGGCATATCTGACTTGTTTTTTTCGAAACAATCCGTTGATTTTATGTCGTTAATTTGGTTGTTTTCCAACAAACAAGCTTCAATTGTCGATGATGATGTTGGCAAGGCACTAAGTGTTTTTGTTTGAGTAGATTGCCAATCACAAATTGGACTCGTGATGCACTTTGAAATCTCATTTCGAGATCTGTAATCGGTGAAATTTGGATTAAAATTGATCGAAGATGATGATGAAGGGGAAGAGGAAGCTGAGCATGAAGCAGTCGGTAATCTCATCTCATAGGATCGAATCGAATGATCATTGTGAATTGAGTTGAACAAAAGAGTCGGATGGAATGATGAAGAGTTCTCATTCATAAATTTTCGATACTGATCCAAACATAAATGGCGCTCTTCCAAACATAGAGCATTTGTTCTATGTCCACCCGAGAAAGATGCAGTCGCTTCATTGAGAATTTGTCGTCGATATGGATTAGAAACGATAGCAGCAGCGATCGGACAAAAATTAGTCTGCATAAAATTGAATCGTTGTCGTTTGTATCGTTTGCGACGGCGAAGAAAACTTCCATTCTCAAACATATCCTCAGATCCAGGATCTAATGTCCAATAGTTTCCTTTGCCTGGATTACCAGGTTCTCTTGGAATTTTTACAAAACAATCATTGAGTGATAAATTATGTCGAATACTATTCTGCCACATTGGATATTTTTCACGATAGAATGGGAAACGATTTCGAATAAATTCACAAATACCATTGAGAGTCAATTTTTTATGTGGCGATTGTAGGATAGCCATCGTTATCAAAGCGATGTATGAGAACGGAGGTTTCATCGATCGAGATTTATCCGATTTGCAATCACTAGCTTTTCTATCCGATTTATTAGCGAAAGATTTCGCAGTATCGTTTGCATTCGGCATTGGATTATCACTCATAGCTTCAGAGACATTATCATCAACATCCAAAGCATCGATTTCTACATCTGAATCGACTTCCAATTCAGAATGACTATCGTTTGATGATTGAAATCTGAAATCGTTTAAGTTTTTCGATTTTTTCGCAACGAAATCAATATTTTTTCTTTTAATTGACTCTTTGATTCGAAACTCGTCGTTGTTATGATGCAATTCGTTATGATCTCTATTCTCAACATCAAATCGTTCATTGGATTTATTCATAATTGAATCGAGAACAAACGAATTTTCACTTTTCAGCTCGTTTGCTTCCCAATTCCGTTGATCACCGAGAAGACTATTTAAAGGCAGTGAATCAGTTTTGTTTCCATTGTCATTTTGTTCAATTGCAGAAAAATTGGAAGAGAAACGATACGAATATGAATTATACCGAGTCGATTCGATAGTTTCCGATTGAGACGAGTGATTCGATTCAGATTTATCAAGATAATTATTATTAGTCTCACAATCTTTATTCATTTTGTTGAGATTACGAGTGATTGCATCGAAAAACTCTTTTCTATGAAACAATGCATATATTCAATCGGAATCGAAAAAAAAAAATCAAATTCAAATTTCACATAACCATATCGGAGGAATTCAATGAATAGATGTAAAGATTGCAGCTAATTAGCGAAAAAGTTATAGATGAGAATTTGAAATTAAATAAATTTGGAAGAAGAATTGACTGTTGTTTCTTTTTTTTTTGCAAAATCAACGCATTACAATGAATGATTTTCACTCGAACAGCTCCAGCAGCGCTTTAGTCTCTCTAAATTAAGATATAGGCTTTTAGGGAAAATTAATAATCAAAACATTTTTGTTCTCTGGATCCTCTTAAACAAACTTGTGTGCTTTGTTTTTGTTATTTTTGTGCTACATAAACAAACAACAATTATCATAGTGATTTTGTGTACCCAAAAACACTTGACAGCCGATCATCTTCCTCAAAATTTCTCTTCCTCGAATAATTTTCTTACTTTTCACATTGATCCAATTTTTTCATATCACTATCCAATACTTAAGAATCGAGCCTTAAGCTTTTATTTCGAAAGGCAGCAGACATTAGACAGCCTTATACGATTCATCATTTAAGAAATGTCCAGCCCAATATGGAGCAATACACGCCCCATACACCATTTTAGAATAGATTATTTGTCACCGAGATACTGCCCATCAATGCCTCAAACAGCCAATGAGAAAAGTGCGCAATGAAAAAAACCGCTACTACTACCGCTGCTTTCGCATAATTACACCAAATATTATTACATTCGAATCTAATAATTTTCGAATACTTCATGGCCGATGTTGACAAACTTAGTTTCTCAAACTTTCACTTTTCAATAGTTTATTTATGATCACTCATTTAATCTTTTCTAGTCTAGTTTCAAGAGCTTTCATCGTCCCATCAAGAATTCGTTGGGAAGAAAAAAGAAAGAAAGATAGCTCACTCAGCGAAATCAAACGCAATTGCCATTTTTTTAAGAACTTCATCATCAGACAGCACATCGAAAGTCATCGAGAGATGTTTGATTCTCGAAAATTCAATCAATCAGTTTCCTTGTGGATTAATTTGATTCAGTTGACAACGATCGACTTTTTTTCGCTAGTCTATTTGAAAAAAATAAACTCTAATTTTGTTTCAAAAAATGGAGTGAATTTTTTTTTCTCAAATTCCAGCGTTTCGAAGTGAATCGTTAAACTGATTGGCTGATTTTTGTTAATTTTTCTCTCGCCATTTTAGAAGATTCTCTTTGATTGTACTAGAGAGTGAGATGAGGTTTTCGGATGATTTTTACAATGATTCTCATAATAATGATTGATCAATCACAAACGACGATGGATTCAAACCATCACACTATTCTGGTGATTAAGTGAATAATTATTAACACTTAAGAAGGAGAAACATTGGATCGGTTCATTTGAGAGTTTTTTTCTCTCTTAAAGATTAAGATGGGAATCTTTTTTCAAATAACAAAATTATCAATGATAGTGATTTGTTCTGTGACATTTAGACAAATTTCTTAATAGCTGAAGTTAATTTTAAAAGCTTTGTTCTACACTGAATAATTTGAAAAATTATCCAGTTCCTTATTGATTGATTTCTCTTTGGCACGTCTATGGCGATTTTCAATTCGAGAATCATAAATGTCGGTGTATCTATAAAGAGTTAAAAAATAATCACTTGGCCTCTACACAGCCTCAGCTAAATTAAATTATTATTTTTATCATTATTATATTATAGGTGTGCTCATCAGATATCATCTTTGATATGCGAATGAAAAAAAATTCTCTCTGTGAGATCTTGCATTCCACCTCCTAAACTTTGATATAATCGTAATGAATTCTATCAATAATTACACCCATTTATCAATTGTATTTATTCGAAAGTAAAATAAATTTATGGTCGCCAATTTTTCAAGAGCATTTACTTTTGAATTTGATTAGCAATGTGACGACCACTTCGAAAACATCTAGTTCTGAGCAATAGGATCATTTCAAGAGTGAAATAGTCATCCAAATCAATGCAAATAATTTGATTTCTTCTCTTCAGAATCGTACGACTATCAGTATCGATTATCAAAAAAAAAAAAAAAAAAAAAAATACCTTTCCGCTTCTTCTGTTTGTGTTTCCATTCTCTATTCTTCTTCGTTATAAAAATGATGGAACAATCGCGTCATTAAGTGTCAACGTTTGTGATCCAGATACTTAACAATGAATGCGACTCTTATTCAATTTAGAATTAGCATAATTGATTTGATTTTCCAACCATAATGCTTGGACGATTTTATTTATTTTCCGATATTTTCAAATCTTTTTTTCCTATCGAATAATAAGTTTTCATAAGATTTATTATTCGAGAATATTATATCTGTAGAAATTTTGCAGTTTGTTTCGTTGATTCAAACAAAATTAGCTCTCATTTTCTTTTGACTTGCTCTAGCTGTAATAACTTTCAATTTGTAATGGAACAAAATAAGCAGTTGCGATGCATTTCGAATGGGAAGAAGATCAAAAAAAAAGCGATGAAAGCTCTGAAATTCCTCACTGAACATAGAGTCGCTGGCTTTGAACCTATGGGAAAATTTAATATCTCTATTAGCTTTTCAAAGATAATAAACCTGGGTTTTTTCTGCCTGGAAAAATTTTGCTAGCTAACCCTTATTTTGTTTCTTTTGTCGCAGAAATTGATCATCGAAAGGATCATCTACATAATATAGTCAATAAACGAACTGCGGTAACTATTTTATCTAACAATCTAGAGTTTTGTTTGTACTCAAATGAAGAGAAGAAATCTATTTGCTTTGTGTACAAATCAATCTTGAAAATATCTAGTTTTAACGAGAGAAATGATTATTTCCATTCAAAAAGATTCGCTAATAATAATAATGATAATAATAACAACAACAATCAAATAGGCTTGAAAGAAAATCGATTGTTCTTTGAGTGTTTTGGGGTATTCAAAATCACACCTTGTTTGCTTGTTTTGATCAGTGAGGAATTATTTATCAAAATTTTCTGCTAATACATTACAATTTTGTAACGCTCTTCGCGCAATTCTTTATCGAAGTAAATTTTTCCGAATCACTCGCGAACAAGTGGTTGAAGTTTTGTGTCAATCTAATCTAAAAAGATTAGCATAAGTTCTTCATTCTATTTGGATATGAAAAAAAACTCAAGTGAAGACCAGGTGAAATTTTGGAAATTTGTTTTTTTTTTTTTACTTCAAAGATTTACCGATTTAAATATTTAGCAAAAATTATTTAGTGGTTGGAAATCGATATCGACAATTTTTTTTTCTCTGCGATTCGAACTAATTTTGTGGACCCCAACGTTATTGGTTTTGTAGAGTTTATTAGGGAGAGCTAAAAATTTTCGTTTCGTTTTTGAAGCAATGCCGTTCGTTGTGCATTACAATCTCGATGATTAGTGAGCGGAAAAACGAACGAATCAACTGAATTATGATCAAATTCATAAAGTGATCGGATCTTTTTTTTTTCTTTTGCAAAGTATTAAGATCGAATTAAGAAGAAATTATGCTTCGATGATTTGCTTGTTCAATTTTATTAGATCGCCCATGTGTGTGTGTGTGTGTGTGTGTGAGTGTGTGTGTGTGTGGTTCCCTTCTCACATCGAACAATTTCTTAGCAAAACCAAAAGTTTCAAGCAGACACACATTTCGGTCTAAGAAAGATTTAGATTCGAACAATATTTAGAAGAGGGGATATTTTTTTCTTCTAGAGTCTATTGAAGAAGTTTATTGGCTCAAAACCTTAAACATTGAATGTGGTAAAATATACTCAATCTGAGTCGGTAAAGTGGGGAATAATAAAGAGAAAAGAAATTGAGGGAAAGATTTCAGCAAACAAATTAAACATCACCATTATTTTGTATTCTAATTGACTCGTTATTTAAATTGAGATATGGTAATGAAAATTTTATAAGCTAGAATCCAGTGCTGTACTTAGCCACTCTTTGTTTTGAAAACAAACCAGTTCTTCATCCCAACCATCAAAAACGTTGTTAGGGATGTGAAACGAGATTGAAATTCTTCATCAATTGAGATCCAAATTGAATCGAGATGATCGAGAGAATTCCGTCCCAAATGATTGATGACAATCGATGAAACGAATTCTTTTCATTTCAATTGAGACGAGATTGTAATCGAGATAGCTGATAATAATCGAATTAATCATTGAATGTTATTTGATTAACCGTGACGGTTGCTATACTGCGATTTTTTCGGTACAATGCTCTAGTGATTTCATTGTTGATATCCTACTCGACTATCCATCGAAACTTACACCTCTGATTATACCGATTAGAAGTATGTTCCTATCTACGCTCTATTCAATCGGTTTTATTCGATTCGATCGGTTCATATTCCAAAAGAAGATGCTTACATCATTCGCATCGTTCAAAACTCGTACGACATTCCACAAAACTTCCTATTTGTATCTCGATTCACTCTAGGATTCCCGATATATCTTCACATTCAATTATTGAATCATTGAATCACTTTGTTTCACTCTATCTTCCTCTCTTGAAATTTGAAATGTTTAAAAGTTTGAAATCAACTTGAAATCAAATCAAATAGATTCCTTACTAATTCCTTTATTCCAAACGACACACAAACTTTGAGCAAAATTTTACTGCGAACATTTTGTTCCACTCGCTAGCTTGAATTCAGTTTTCTCCAACATTCACAAACATTCAATCAATTTTATGTCAAATGAGAGATCTAAACTATCTACTCGAAGCAGATTTAAGTTAGAAAATACTGAGTATTGCAATCAATCCCTTTGCGGTGTTTTCTGTTTGGTGCATAAAAAGAGAGAGAAACATTGCAGAACTATGGGAAAAAAAACTTTGCACAATCCATTCATCAACCAGCAATCTAGTTGCAGGGGCACAACTTTTTCCTATAACTCTGCAATATTTCTCTCACTTTTTGACACATTCCACAACGCGCCACACATTCCATAATTCCAATCAAAGAATTTATTTGAACAGCGATTCTTAAACATTTGTTTTATAATCAATCGATGCTTCTCTACTAATCTCTTTAATTTTTCAACTAAATCACTTCATCAATCAAAATCTCAAATGAGCCGAGTTCAAGAAACGCTGCACCAGGTATTAATAATTGCAGTGTTGGCGAACTATTGTGAACACATTGCCACCATCTATCTAGTTGGCTCGAAGATTATAGCATCGATGTTCTCAACTCTATGCAGTTTCTATGTAATTCATATTCGCTCTAACAGTTAGAGTCTAACTTCTTTGTCGAGAAGCTGTCTAAGCTGAACAAATTTTGCGAAATTAGAGATTGAATTGTTCTGATTGAGACATACACAAGCGATTCGAATCTCAGACATATGTCTCGAAAAATTTCGATTGAAGATGTATTGAAAAAGTCGTCTATATAAAGAGAACAAACTATAATTTACAAAACTAAATTATTAATTAAATCCTTATTTGGATATTCACTTTGGAATTGGAATTAAAAAAAAAACAATACTAAATTATCCGTTCACTGAATCGATAATCGCCGATGAAGGCAAACCACTCTGCTGCGTACTATTGCATATATTTTGCGATTCGAAAATTGTCTGAAAGCTGGTTGACCATCGGTCTTTTTCAATCAAAACTCGGCACTCGTAAAGGATAATGTTTTCTGCTACTTTTGTAAAGATTCTAAAACAGTAGAGAAACTTCTTCTCAATCGACTTTTTTTCTATTTCCTTGCAATTATGATGGAAGATGTGTGTTGATTACCTTTGCTAAACAACTCTATTTTGGAAGAGTGGAAAAGAATGGGATAAAAGTAGACAGTGAGATCGAAGAGAAGTAAAAGCAGTATAGATTTTCCATTGAGATTCTAAACTTTGAATTAATCACTGAAAGATTCGCTGTTTGTTCAAATGTCACGTTGAAGTCTAGTTGTCGATTGAAATCATCAGCTTTCTCCATCATACAGGTAGAGAACATTGCTCGCCATCATATTTCATTTTCCTTGTTTATTTCTCTTCGATAGCTTATATTTGATTGAGTATTCGATTTCAAAACAAAAAAAAAATCAATCTATCCTAGTCATAGTGAGCATTGTCTACGATTTTTTTCAGAGAACTAGCCTCAGTGATTCCATTCTACTATGAATTGGATTGTTTTGATACCACTAAAGTGTTGTATTTCTTCATCACTGATTTCCGTCCCAAAACTTTCCACTCTATAATGTTTGAATCGATATCAAAAACTATGTTTTGAGATGACAGAACGCAATCGATCGGTGCATCTTCGAATCATCTTGATGATGACAATTGATTTAGATAATCGCAAACAAATCATTGCACTCTCGTTGTTTATGATGATGAACGAATTGAATTCTGCGAGTTTTGAAATTGATGATGATAATGGGGGAGAATGTGGAATTTCTGAATCTAGCTTTCTCACCCAAAGAAGTAAATTTGGTAACAATCTCTTCCCAAAACTAGTGACTAGATCATTGACCAATATCAGACAACCATTTGTGTTTAAAAATCGCTCAAATCTCTACGATTTACCGTTTGATGATTCTAAAAACTACGATAATAAGAATACGAATTGTCTCAATTTTGATAAGAGTATCGGAGGTAGAAGTTTTTGTTCAGCTTCGATTCTAAGCCGATCATTGTTGGAACACAGTGCAAATGGATTGTCTCATATCGATTTCATCAACGAAAATATTGAAGCGACAAAGACAATCAATAGCACATCAGATCGATTGATAGTGAAAGAAAATTTAAATGAAACTATATCAAATTTAAGTCTAGGTATGAGACAATGCTGTGATTGCGGAGGCATTTGAGCAGACCATCTCACTTTAGTGTATTCAAAGTATTTTAATAGTATTTAATCAATTTTATAGACGATGTAATTTGTAGATTTTGTCACGAGAAAGGTGAGCAAGATGATCCTTTGATATCTCCTTGCTATTGCAACGGTAGCATTCGATTCATGCACGAGCGATGCTTGATGGTAAGTGATTCTCTTTTCTATTCCGATTCGCTTCGATCGATTCGAACTAATTATAGCTACTAAATCAAACATAAATATTTTTGATTCATTTCTAAGCAATGGATCCGTAGAGTGAAACGCCAAAATATTCAATCCAAGCAATTACGTTGCGAGATTTGCAATTATCGTTACCGGTGGCGAAAACGCATCAAAGTATGTGCTCGAACTTTCTTATGACAGATTAAATCTATAATTTACTATAAAATCTGAGCAAAATTTTTTCGAAAATTTTTCAATCAACTGAAATATTAGTGCGGTGCAAAAGTTTTGAGGGGAAGTAGAATTTTTAGAGCAAAAAGTAGTGCACCTGTGTTTGTGGGTGTTCTTGACGTAGTTTACGAGCATTACTTTTTGCTCTAATAATTCTACTTCCCCTCAAAACTTTTGCACCGCACTAATAGTAATCTCTTCTTATTTTATCTAGCCTCTCAATCAATGGACATTTCCGCCGTGTATCGACAACGATCGTAATTGGCATATTGTCTTCGGAATATGTTCTTTTTTGATGATCATTTCTATCATAACCATAGTGATTTGTATTAGCGAAGATAATCAAGATGTTATGCGATCTCAAGCCGAACTTCATAAAGAAAATATATCCTCATCGATACCAAAACCACATTCGTCTGGAGATTCTTCCGATAAAAATACAGTTAATCGTATCCACCAAAAGCATACAAAAGGTGAAAAATATTCTCAATCTCGTGAGAAAATCTCTTATTCTAATCACAAATCATCATCATCCGAGCTTGATTCCATTGATCATCTAGATCGATTCAACTTATCATCATCTCGAATCTCGTCGCGTCATGAATCCAAGAGAGATGAAATGGATTTAGATAATTCCATACGAAATATTCTACGAGAATTAGGGCATCGGTGCAAAATAAATACATCCTCTTGCAATAGATTGGAGAAGCTTATAAGTGCTTTTCTAAGCGATAGAAATTTCATTGCATATATCTTGAGAGACAATGATCAGGTAGATAATCTTCCAAATGAACTGCTTCTATCCGATCCAGATGCAAACAAACCAAAATTCGAATCGTTTCATAATATTCAACATCAAACTAAGATCGAAGAAATCTTTGTGATATTCGGTGGTTGTATTTTTTTCATTTGCTTCTTTCTAGCGACATTCTCGCAGATCAAATCTAGAATAAGTTTGTACAAGATGATCATCAGTTTGATTGAGCACAACCAACAATGGAATATCGGAGAATTCGAACTCAGAGATGAAATTTCTAGAGATTTAGGCAGCGAATCGTCAAGAATTTTGGCTTAGTACATTCGGAAATGATCCGCGCAGAAATGATCAAAAGAAGAGCAAACACTTAACAATTGCTTAGTGATGATTGATTGAATTGATCAAAATATAGCGCTCTGAATGTTCATACAATGATGAGATTAAATCCAAATCAAATGTAATCAAAATGTGATTTGAATCAAATCAAATTTGTTTATTTACTCAAATGTAAAAAACGACTAATTAGAAAATGACTAGTTTGAAAGTTTTCTTTCTCAAATAGAATATCGAATCAATCACAATCGTATTTAGTTTGACACGATCTCCATTGAATTGGTTTGAGCAATGGATCACAGAAATCGTTGCTGAGCAACGAGAATACACGGGCTGATTGGCTAACAATATTATTTTGTTTTCTAATCGATAATCTTTCCATCAGGTTCGGATGAAGTTTCATAGCGGAAATGTTTCGAGTAATCGGTGAATCATTTTGAGGCTCTGGGTAAATAACCATTGGACCAACACAAAATGTTGTTCGTGTTTGATAGGTTAGATTTTTTTGTAGAGTTTTCGATCCATCACGATCGCATGGTTTTGATCTTGGCAAACATTTAGACCACGGCTCGACTCTCCACCTTCAAACAAATTACAAAATTCGATTCAATATTATTCGCTCAACAATAATAGGCTTTATTAAACTTACTTTCCGATGCATTCCCGTTTCTTACAAGGTTCCGTAGATTGATAAGATGGTTTCGATTCTTTTTCACAGTATCGTTCATCGACAGATTTTTGTCCAACAGTACAAACCACACGTATCGTTCGAATTCCTTCACCACAAGATTTGTTACAATCGGAAAGAATAACGCTCCAAACATATGGCTCAACTCTGTATTCATCACTTTGATCATCATCATCATCATTATCATTATCAGCATTCTCATCTTCTCCGCCATAGATCGGTATGGATAAAAATGAATTATCTGATAGAGATTTTGGTTTCTCAGCATTGAAACCATCCATCATCGTTTTATGCTTCTTTTCTGCAGAAGATTCAATAAGATGATGCTGATGCTGCTTGTTGAGTACAAAATCAATCGATGGCCAAGATTCATGTCCAAGGCTAAAGGGTCTTTTGCGTCTAAGATTGATGCTTTCATTCATTTTGCTTATTGGATTATTTTTACGAATTCCAACACCAAGAGATTCCGATCGATTCTCTCTTTCTCTATTGAGGTTTGACTTCTCAATAATTTCTTTAGCGTTGTTGCGACGATCTTCATCATCATCATCATCATCGACATCATCGTCCAGAAAAGTGCGATGATTCGCAAGTGGTGTACCCATTTGTGATTGAGAATCAATCTTTGATTGAGTATCTTTCCAAGAGTACTTGCGTCGAATAGGTTTGACCAGAGTGAATGTTTTGAAATGCTCATCAATCGCTGGTTTCGATCTAAAAGGATTCGTTTTCCTTCTTATCGACGTCAATTTAATAGGCCTCAAAGATTTTAAAAGTTTTTGTTCATTTTTTTGCGATGATTTTCCTAACGAACCTCTATTTTCTTCGATACGACGATGGTGTCTCAACATTGTCCAGCTTAGATATTCTTGTTCGATATCTGGTTGCTCCTGAAGAGAAGCTTTACGGAACATTTCAGATTTATTCGTCACATCTCTTTTGTTTCTTCTAGTCGAAATGAATGATTCGTAAGCTGGTTGATGCTCGATCGATGATTGATCTACATTTTCGTCTGGTTGTTTGAAAAGCTGATCTGTTAGAAGAGCAGAATGAAGTGATCTATCCGGTACAGATTGAACGAGAGATGATGGCAATGAATGATGGCTGCTCTGATAGTTTGACTGTTTAAGAAAATCAAACGATGAAACGGTTGAGGGAGCAAATAATTGCATTATCTCTTGACGATGAAGGACACTATCTGAAAATTGTCAAAATTTGCTAAAATCAATACTCGTAATAAAACCAGAGACTGAGGAATACCTGAGGTATCGTAAGAGATTCCATATTGATCAAAATGAATGCATTTACCGTTCAAACAATAGCCTAATCTATTACCGAATGAGCAATCTGTTCCGAAGGGAAATCGTCCATCAGCAAAGGCATCCATTTGATAGTGAACATCTTTCCATAATCGATCTTCACATGAGACAACACAGCCGTGATTTTGAGGCCCAATCAATTGTCTACCTCTTCCCGAGAGTAATGATGAAAATTTAATCTGATATTTTTGACAGATTGCGCTAGCATATTCATCGACATTTTTACGGCTATAACTTGGACAAAATTGCTCATAAAAATCGGTCATTGCAGAAGCAGGTCTAGAATGATCCGAAACAAGTATTTCTTGACAAATTTGTAAAGCCTCTCTACGACCAATACAAGTTCTGTGTAGCATAAAACCAATTGAATTATATTGAATAAGAAATCATTTGGATTCGAACATACGATCGTTGACATTCTCTGGTTATCAATCGAAAACCTCGAGCTCCGCGTACACAAGCAATCGAATATTGACATTCAGTTACCGGATGCCATTGAGACCAATTAGAAAAAAGGTACGAAGGGGAGGAATTTTTGTTTGCCAAAACAGATGCTATGGTACTCAATCGATTTATTGATCGATTCGGATCGGATGGAACAATCATTGATTGAGATGTCGTCCTATTGAATCCATTAAAATCATTTCTCCTAACTTTTTTTTTCGATCAATGAATAAGCCATTATTGATTCTGATTGCAAAGTAATCTTATTCCAGTTTTCTTACCTTTTTCGACTAATTCATAAGTAGAATCAAAATTTTTTGAAAATAAAGTTTTGTCATCATTCTCAGCTAACACTTTCAAATTTTCTGCAGTGAATGTGTCTGGACAATCTTGAACATCTTGTTTGTGATTCGTTTGGGGCGAAAACGTATTCATCGATGTGAATGTGGTTGCATTGCCATCATAAAAATTGGCAGAAATTTGATTCTTCTTCCGTAAAAATATTCGTCCATGACAATCAGGATCGTGGCACTGTCCTTGGTAACAAAATCCAGTCACTTTGAGAAAATTACGAGACTGATTTTTTGAAGAAGAAATTGCTTTCCCACAAGGCGTTCCATCAGGTAGTCGCCATCCTTGAGTGAGAAACCCGCCGCCTCGTTTGAAGCACCAAACGTAGCAAGAGTGAGATGGTGCTGATGTGATTGGATTTTGTGATAAACATTAAACATTAAACAATCAGCAATCGGAGCATTCTTTTCTAAACAAATTCATGTTTGATACATACAATCATAACTAGGATATTGTGTGCCATAATTTTCAATTTTATCATTCAGTTTCGATGCGGCCGTACAAGTATCCGAAATGAATTCATCGACTGTTCGGATCCGATAACGGACAACCGAATCAGTTTCATCCACTATTTCTGTTTTATTTCGATTCGATTTTCTAAAATAAGTCGCCGAACAAACCTTTCGAAGAGAAAAAGTTTGAGTAATTAGCAATTCGTAAATCGATCAAAACCTACTTGAATCGCATTACAGAGCCTAATTCGAGTGTCGGCTCCAATGCATTCTTTGCCCCCGTTCCAAGGTCTCGGATTGTCACATGTACGGAAAGAACTTTGCACCCCTAGTGGTGTAGCATTCGCTTCAAGATCTATCAGAGATCTAGCCAATTCATTGCCTGGAGAGACGCACTCAGATATGCAAGGTCCATAATCCGTCCACTCGGTCCAATTGCCATCAATAGAGGTCAATTTATTAGCTTCAAGTACTCTTGGATAGACTAGATTATAAGGATTGTAACTATCTTCATCGTATTGCTTCGAATTGAAGGGTTCAGTTCGATGTGAAGAGGTTCGAGCATTATTTTCTCTATTGTCGGAAATTTTTTCGATGAATTTCGCAATCAATAATGAATCATTCTGGTTGGAATTTGTGGTATCAATCGACGAGCTATTGGTTTTGGCCGCTAAATCATTTCTCACTTTGATATTAGTGCTAATATTCTTGATGATATCATCGACGGAACGATCCGAATCAATTGTCAAGCTCACATTGTTATCGCTGACTTTGGACTTTGAATTTCCAGGCTTCAATGTTGATTCAATGTGTGGTTGCGTAGGCTCCGAGTAAATATTATTTTCAGTAGTTAATTCGGTAATTTCATCATTTTTTGATTGTGAAGTGTTACTGGACAAATGGTTCGCTTCAAAATTCAATGCATTTTCTATCAATTTAGAATTAGTTTGCAAAGAATCGATAATTTTATCTACACATTGTCCTTGTCGACACCACTTAAATTATAAAAAAATAAGTAACTCTAAGCTAGAAATAGCCATAAAAAATCTCACCTTATCTTTACCACATTCCGAACCTTCCAGTGCTGGATGAATATTGAATATCGTTTTGATAGGATAGTGATATAAACTTCTTCCAGAATAGAAACCATGCTTGCTAGCTGCTGATCTAACAAAACATTTGATCATTTTGCATATCTCCGATTTGTTTTGTGAATTGTAATGGGAAGCGGTTTGTCCGAACCGAAAACGACATTGATCATCAGCATTGAATCTTTCACCTGGTAGTCTATGTGGTGGAATGAACTGGTGTATGATGTTTGCATGCGAACTTCTACCTAGCACACAGGTAGCTTGTGGTGTCAGTACGAATTTGTCTAAGTAATTTTTTGAGCATTCCGACCAAGTAGTTTTGCCAGGACCTAAGGTTGGAGACATGACAAAATCATCTCTATTACAATGATTGCCATCTTGAGATCCATCATGTTCCATGCCCAAGCTATACGTTAATTTAAATCAAATACTTTGATTAGATTTTTTGTGCGAAACGATTCTCAACCTACCTGTGACCTTGAGTGCAAAAAGAATAAATTTAATAAATTCGAAGCGAAAGAAAAATAAAGATTTGATTAAATTTCAAAAAAATTTAAATTGAAATTTACCCATTTCGTGGCCAGCAACCAGAACAGTCTTAAAGCAGGAAAAAAATAATAAATTGTCAATTTTTTCTTAATAACAATTTTGTAGGATTTACCTGGAACGTTGTTCCTTCTGATATAGTGCAAGAATTGAGAGAATTACACATTCCTGAAACTGGAGCTAGTCCAACCACGTGTCGTTTCCGGCGACCTTGACCATCGACCACGTACATATTTATGCTAAACATGTCGATAAACAAAAGTGAGAATCATCATCATCAATCGAATCAAGCGAGAATTTAAATTTATAAAAAGACTCTATTAGAATTTCTCTGACACCCTCTGACAAACGGAAGTTCTAGATTCAATTTCGCCTCTTTTATCTCATAATACGCTAACATATTATGAGCTTTTGTCGATAAATTTCCCATCAGACTTATCGATTCGATCCTACCTACCCGGATAGAAGAAGAGCATGGTCCCAGTCCGGTGTCGGTCCTCCAGCCTCTCTCAATCGTTTTTTGTGTTGCCAAACGCAAAAATTAGTCAAATAAGTATCAATGTTATCCGATGGAGTTAGACTCTATCAAAAGGAAAAAAAGATATAATTGGAAAGATTGAAAAGTCTGCGTTGTAAAAAAGAATCTTATTCAGTTTCTAATCGGATGCATCTTATTTTCTAAAATTTCAATGTTTAAAACTAATCTTTAGCTAAACTTAATCGCTCTATCGCTATCGCTTTGAATTGAGAAGGATTTCATCGAAACTTAAAAAATCCCCAGAAGGATACATTTTTAGTTAACTTTTGTTGCCAAAAATTTGTCAGATATGTTCGTTGACGTTCGACTCTAAAACATCTAGTCTATGATTTGTTTTGGGCTAACAGTGATGAAAATTGAAAATAAAAGAATCAATGCGAACATAGTTTTCTTAGGCAATTTCGTTTTTTTTGTTGAGCTTCGAAAGAAAAGCACTCGTCCACCATTTATCGAGATCTACTCAGACAATAATTTATCCTTTCAATTAAGCTTATCAATCTTATCAAGGTGTAAGCTTGAAAAGCTTAGAAGTAATTTGAATCTGGACACCACCTTCGAAAATCCCCACCCAAAAGTTAATGAGTATGGATAATCGAATGAATCATTGCTGTCTATTTCGAAACGATCAAAGTTCGATTCAAATCTTATGTTTCGGCATTCATCAAAATTGATGTTTGAGAGATTGGCTCGAAAAAATTCGCCAACAATTAGACTCTATGGAGTTTGACGCCAAAGGAATATTTATTTAGAGCATTCAGAAACTAATTTCGATTATCGAATGAATTCACAATAGACTAGTTGAATTTTTTTTTGTTCAAAATTTGCTTTGATTATATCGCTCGGTTTGAATGAGCTCTTGATAGAGGCTATCGTTTTGATCTAGCTTTCTAATTAAAAGAATAGATTTAGAGAGAGAGAGAGAGAGAGAGAGCGGTGTGGCAAAAAAAGCTGAGTGCTGATCGAAATCATCAACATCAGTCAGATCGTTGCAATTATTGTCAACAGCGATATCCCTAATCTTTCTTTAATCATCACAATCATCTTCTTCTTGCACTAGTAGGCACGCGGTGTTTAAAATTGAATTGAATCCTTAAAGTCAATGAGAAAACGTTCAAGCTTGATGATTTTGTTCAAGCTTATGACATAATGATTATCCTAAATGGAAACATTTTTTTTCCAATCTATCAACAATGCACTTACCTTGGGCTGTTGGCGTAACAAATCCATGAGAACTACCGAGATGTCCACTGAACGACCGATTGAGGGCTGTTTGAATAATAGCTGCACTGCATTCATAATGGTCAACACATACAACACAATCTGATGTTCCGTCTCGATGGGAAAAGTTTTCGAGAGCGCATAATAGAGACTTTCGTCGATAAATACAGCAGTTTCTACTGTTATATTAAATGGATAGGAATAATCGGTCTTTTTAGATTGAAATTCATCATCGATTATCTCATTGGTATCTGATGATGTCTTCTGTACTGAACTGATCGTTGTCACTTTCAAATCGGGTCTTTCAAGTTTTGATAGTAAATTTTCCTCTCTTTTGATTTCTTTATTATCATCGATATCGTTCGAGGAGCTTCCAAGAGAATCCGAGGAAGATTGTTTCGAATTTTCAACTTCTTGTTTCAAAGAATTCTCCTGATAGCTATCGATTTCGATCGAGCGTTTTCGAATATTTTGCTTGGTTAACAATAAATCACTAGAATCGATTGTGGAAGAATCAAGTTCTTTGTTTGAAATTCTCTTAGTTGAATCATGAGGACATTTATAATTGCTTAAAGTGTTTTGTTTGATAATTAAATGATACTTAGAAGAGCTGTGATTAGTATTGTCACCGAATAAACGCCGACTAGTGATCTCGGGAATCGGATTAATTATGTAAATTGTTGGTTTTGTTTCGATGACTCCTTGCTGTTTGAAAAAAAGAGTCAATTTGATTCGTCTTCAGTCAACTTGAATTCAAAAAAAAAAAAAATAGCTTTTTAAACACTCACTAGTCCATTGCAAACAGAGATTGCGGCTACACTTTCGGGATCAAACTCATCGTGACCTTGATAGAAGCAGTCAGTAAGATGTTCTCGAGACATCCAAGTGTTGTCATTTTGATTGTCTAAATGTTTCAAATGGAACGTTGGAGATAGCAGACGATGGTTAGGCCACAAAAAAAGTCGGAATATCCGATCGAAAGCTTTGAATTCTAATCTGGTATGCTCATTTGAATGAGATTGAGAAAGTGTTGATCGTTTCCTCCTTTTCTGATGATAATCGTAAGATGAATGAGGAAATCTAATCAATTGGTACGAAGGAGCTAAACAGCAACGAATCGATTTTTCGTAAAACAATTTCATTATTTAATTTTAGAAAAAAAACTTTTTCAATAACTTTTTTACCATCATTTTTTTGATCAGATCCAAATAAAACATATCGTTCTTCAGCACTCAATCTATCATAAATATTATCAAAGTCATTTCCGGAAATAAAATTTCGCATAGCTTCTCTTTCGTTCGAATGTAAACGAAAAGTATCATCCGATGAAATTTTGGTCTCCTTAAGAAAGAAGAAATTATCGAATTAGATCATCGTCATCAAACAAAAATATGTATTTAGTCAGAATCAAGTGAATCACCAAGAGCAGAGCGGAAATTTTAAAATAATAATAATTATTATGATAATTGAAAAAAAATTAATCTCACCAGAAGAAAGCCATTTGAAAAGCTCAGAATGGTTGAGAACAATATCAATTTCTTTAACAATTTGAACATGTGATTCGTTGAGATTAATGAGAACGGAAATTGCCAAAAACGTTTCATCTGCATTCCAAAAATTGTTCGAAACAAATTTCACTACGAATATCGGCAATAGAGAAGACGTTTCAGTCATTGGATTTCGATAGGCGAAAACAAATAACCGAATAGGCGATCAGATTGATGAATCTTTTCGTGCCAATCGATCAGACATTGGAAATAAATTATCGGATCTGATAGATCATTTCTTTCGGGAACAGAAACAGCTAGAAATCGATTATCGGAGATCGAAAAATGAAGACAGATTTGATCATTGTGGATTACTTTTCTTTTCGTAGCAGCACAAACTACATCGATGAGATTGAATTACTTTGGATCGATCGGATAAAATAGACTTTTTTTTGTTCGAATTTAATATTTTTTTCTTTGCTATTTTCCCAATGATTTCAATAATGAAATCAATTGTAATCCGGATATAATACTGAGATTTTTTCTATTAATTCCCATTCAAATCGACCGAATCACTTTCCACACATGAATGTCTGAATTCCAGTATTCGATTTGATTATCTCTAGAAATCTCAACCTAGGAGAGAGAGAGAGAGAGAGAGAGAGAGAGACTATTGTCTTTCGAACAAAATTTAAACAAAAATCTACTTACTTTCTCTCTCTCTCTCTCTCTCTCTATTTTCTCATTTTTTTTGTTCACAATCACTTTTCGAAGCTCTCTACAAATCGCCATTTTTCTCTTTTCAACGAAAAAAAATGGACAAGCATACAAGTTTTTTTTCTTATGGAACAAAAAGTGTTACCTAATATTTTTTTTCTATCTGTTCGATTTGCCTATGTTACAAACATTCAAACATTCGAAATCATCAACACAACAATATTTGAAAGAGTTTGACGGTTGGTCAGCATGAAACGATTCCACCTATGTCCATGAAATGAACCATTGAAACGTTGTGGAAATAATAAAAGAAAAAGAAAAAAATGGGATTGTTGTTTAGTGAAGATTTTGGTGGAAACATTGTGGCTAAGGATAGTAAGAAAGAAAACGAATATGAATCCATCAAGTAGAAATTTGAAACGAGAGTAAAAAAAAGAAGAGAAATTAGAAAGTTTTTTTCTTGTTGTATAGTTTGAATAAAACTGGACCTAAAAAAAATCAGACCAGAATTCTAGAATCAATTTTGTAGAGATTGATTTGAATAGATAGAGCAAACAAAATTTGTTTGGTTTCGATTTAAATCAAATGAAAAAATGCTTTACAATCCTAACCGGTATTGGAAAATATCCGGAACAATTTTTTTCTACCAAAATTTTTCACTCGTATGATTGTCGGTATCATTCGAAAAGTTTCGATAAGTTTCCAGTGAAGGTGGTCATTGCATTCGATCATTGTCCAATTCGTTGACCTAATTTATATATCGCTCTCTCTCTCTCTCTCTCTCTCTCTTCATAGATTGCCATTCAAATATGGGTGGTCTCCACTTGTTTGTATTCGAAAAGATAGCGTTTCAAGAGTTCATTTTTGACACATAACTTGTTGATTATTAGAATGAAGCTTAGTTCATTTGTGAGATCGCTAGCGATCCAAAATAATTATTTCGATCGCTGGCAAAAAAAACTATTGAGAGATTGGGAATGAATTTTTTTTGAAGCGCGCGCCGCGCCTAACATTGATTCGCCTACTTGAAAATCATTTCGATCAAATCGAATCGCATTTTTAGATGACTACGATCGAAAATGGATCGTTTTCCTTTTTTCCCAATCGCCATTGCCGTTTGTTTTTAAAGATTCGAATTCAATCGAATTCGATCTGAAAAATAATTCAATCTGAACCATTTGAATGTCGTCTCAAAACGATTTCGTTCTGATTTTTTTCTTTTTGTTGGCTTCTCAACGAGATTGAAAAGACAATTTTGAAGGTGATTTGATTTGAAGCCTCTTTGAAATAGTAAATTTTCTAGATTATACACCATTTGTTCTGGGAAAAAAACATCTTTTTCTTTTTGATATCTTAACGATTATTTTAACAACAATGATGCGCAGCTTGTTTTTGGTCCAAGGTCTAGAATTGAATCCGAAACGGATTTAATCAAGCGATTTCAATCAATCGAAATTTTCTAGTCGTATAAAAAGTATAATCTCTTAGCTTTAGCTTAGAAATCGATCGTCAATATCAGATAAACTTAATCATTAATAATTAGTAGTAAAAGCTAGGAAGCTAAAAGAAATTTTTCGCATTTGTTCAGAAAAGAATTATGAGGAAATCTAAGAGGAAGACGCCTCAAGTATCGGCCTCTATTGGGCGAATTTCAAAATAAACTAACTTGATGATTGCAAAACTTTTTCGCCAATCCAATTGAATCTAAATTTAAGATCAAAAACATTTTGAAATCAACAAAGAGTTTGGCAAATGATAATCATAGTAAATCTATTTATTCTCTTTTAATTCAAATTCAAAATTCACCGGAAATGTTTTGAAATTAGTTCGTAGGCCATATTGTGGAATGTTTTCAATCTTATCCGAAAAAACAAAGAAATGATCGGTCCCTTTATTTTGATTTCTAGATAGAAAATTTATGAAAGATAAATGGTTAATGAGAAATTTATCCGCTTCCGAATCTTTAATCCTTAGAGTTGGATAAGAATCTTGGATAATTTCGAGTTCGGAATTGAAAACATTCGGTAGAATCGAATTGGTCGAAATCGAAGAAGTTTGATGAGAATTCGATTCGAATTCCTCGAATCCATTGTTGATGGTGCAATTACCATTCAAAAGTGTCAAAGTGACTGTAACAGAATCTTTCAAGATCGTTGAGAGCTTACAAAATGATTTTCTATATGGAACAACAAAAAAAAAAAAAAGAGAAATCTAAATTAGATTGATCAATTGAGCCCCATTTACTGAGAGTTACAGATTCGAATTGTTATCTAAGATCTCAATCCGATCGAATCTCCATTCATTCAAGCCATTATAAATCCATCCTTTATATTTGGTATAGCTAATTTTGATTTTGGTGACATTATTCAATCGCATATGAGCCACCACTAACGCCATGATGTTTTCCTCCTCTTTCAACTGATAAATTTCTTGATTCAAAGCAAAAGTTTCATTGAAACCATCATTATTGATTAGCTGCAATTTTATTTGTCCCCAAGTTACTCCTTGGCCAGATGAGGATAGAATTTGTACTCGAAATTGATTCACTAGATTGAAATAAATATTGGAATTTTTTTTCATTTTTTGTTGTGATAATGTTGGTGCAAATGTTATTGCATCAATATTGTGCATGCAATGATGGCATACCGCAAAAAGGTTCCCTATCTCTAGTCATCAAATACATTGGTCCTCGTCCTAGCGATAGATTTGAATAGTAGCCCATATTCGAGCATTTTTGACCTTGATCGCCACAATCGAAACAATTTCCTTTGAGAAATTCTTCATAATTGGAACACGAGAACGCTTTGAAAGTGCATTCATGATGGACAGATTCGATAAAAAAATGAAACGCTCTTCGATGATTGCAGAGAATATTCCATTGGCCATAGTAGAAAAGATTTGCTAGAATACTCAAAGCTGAATTGCATCCAACTTGTACTTTGCCACCATTCGGATAGAAATCCACCGATCCCATTGGTCCAAAGAAACCGAAGCCTCCTCGAATGAAACTGTCCCCGTTTGAATGGATGACATCGACAAACAAAGCGTCGGTTGGATCTAGTCGGACATCAGCCGAATAGCCTTCGAAGAGAGGAGAAGCTGGATCTAGACCAGTAATGCGACTAATGTTGCGTATCTCTTGGCCAGTGAATCCAGCTACATGAGCTCCCAACGAGAAACCAATGAGATGGTAATTTGATGGCGATATATGGTAGAAGCGATTAATATTTCTGATTAATCTTGCGATTTGTTTGCCGACCAGACGAGTGTTTGCTTATGTAATAAAGAGAGAGAGAGAGAGAGAGAGAGAGAGAGAGAGAGAGAGAGAGAGAGAGAGAGAGAGAGAGAGAGAGAGAGAGAAAGGGAGAAAAGGGGGAGAAAACGTTCATAAAATTTCGAATAAGATCTCACAATCAAACCTGCCGCTTGAACGTAGTTTGGTAGTTTAGATCCGTTTTCCCAGTCTACATTGATTATATTAAAATCTCCGAGCTTCAAAAGTGCTTCAGTCATTTTAATTACCCATGGTCGCTTACTTGAGGATCCAAATCCATGGATGATGATTTTGATTTCTCTTATCGAATCAAATGTTGAGGCATTCATCAACAAATCTTCATAGTCCAATTTGATGATTTCGCCTCCGATCAAATTTCTTCGAGTGAAAAGAGTGAAAGAAGTAGAAATCGATTCAGGTGATGCTTTTTGACAATATTTCAGTCAATCAGTCGTATTTGAATAGATCGATTAGGTTACCTGGAAGAGTGTTGAGATAATCGAAAGGACTTTGATTACGAAAGCAGCCAATTTTATCGTAACAGATCGAAGATTCTTCATTTCGTTTGCGACGAATTTTGGTATCAGATCCGATTCCGGTCCGATCCTCATTCGTAGATCGCCATCGCTCAATAGATTCTTGAATAGCCCATTGAATTTCCTCCTCTTTAGGCTCATCTTGGTCTGCGTTGTGTAGGAGAACAAGAAAAAATGACAACATTCTAATTGAGAGCGAGGAAACGATGAATAACCTATTGGGATTCGAGCTGTTAGATAGTTATTCGCGAGGCCACACTGCGAATGGCTTTCCGAAAGTTTGGAAATCATCAAAATCCAATACAAAGACAAGACAAATGGAAAGTTATATTTCAATCTCATAGTGAGAATTTCGCAATTTGAGAAGCGCAAGAGAACGAGGTTTTGATGTTCTGATCGAGAGTACGAATCGATCACAATCGAAATTTTATCAAATTCCTCTAGTATTCTCTATCATTTCTTATTTAGATTTAAGATTGAAACCGATCGTAAGAAATTAGGTCATCGATTGAATGGTTTCGATTGAACTTGGAAGTTGAAACTAAAATTTGAAATTGATGAATTTCAACTACAATGCTAAGATTAGACAAAATTTGCGTGCTAGATTTTAGAAGATCTAATTAAATCGACAAATCATCTTCGAAATCTCATCCATTCGATTATGATTGAACGAATCATCGCCAGATATAAGCAAGTGAACTCAATCATTGAATCGTAATTTAAGCTTCGATCATCTTGATCTTCATCTTTCAAGCTTGAGGCTTAGTTCGACAAGGTCGTTTCATTTCTAAAATGTCAGCCATCGAAAACGCTGAGATCGAAATTTATTAGACAGTTGTAGCACAGTTGACTTGTAGCCTCAAGGCAAGAGGCTAGACTACTTATGTAAACTTCTATTGAAAAAAAAATCCCATTATTATTCACTCTAACTGTGGTGTTGAGATGACCTCTGGTCATTGATTTTGTTGAATTGTGTGTTTTCGTTTGTGAACTTCCTCTGAAATAATTTCATCTTGAAAATTTAATGTTACTAGAAAATTTTTGAAAAACGAAAATTGAAACATTTGATAAAAAAAAATTTTTTTAACATTTTTAAATTCTTTTTCTCTTTTCTTTTATTCGAATATAATTCTTCAAATAGATATAGAACTTAGCATAGAGCAAAGAGATATTGGTATGATGAGAAGTGACAATATTGGAATTTCCGGGAAAAAAAAGAATTGGGAGTGGCATTTTTGAGGAAAAGAGAAAAAAAAGACAGTCAAATTGATTGATTTTAATTCTTCGATAGCAAAGATTCAATCTATCCACTCAACAATGTGAAGATCATCAAAATCAATTGGATCTCTTTTCATCGAATGCAAGATAGAACACAGACTATAATTATTTTCGGGGGGGGGGGAGGAGTGGAAAGAGAGAGAAAAATTTATCCAATTGAATTTCAATTTCAATTTCAATAGAGTATGAGATTTAGAGAAGGAATTATCTTTAGAAATTTTACCGTTTTCATCCCAATCTATAGATAACCAACTAAAATTAACAAACATTTTCGAGCGAAGTGAACGTGATTGTACACTCTACGTTAGCGATTGAACTTTTTTCAATCAATTCGTTGATTTGTCTTTGAGTTTTTGTTCCAAACTCTCAACGAAGATTGGCATTCAACTAAGTAGATAAAAATTCGATCTTTTTTTTTTAGACAAGTAAGATTTGAGGATTTTTTTTTTTTGAAACTCTTTTAGCCATGTATGATTCGGAAGAGAATCTTCAACAATCTCGTAATGACCATAGACTAAGATCTAGAATCGAAATGATGATACATAAACATCGACAATCGAATCGAAACATCCGATCTGAAGGCATTTATGCACTCGAAATTGTTTGCGATCAGAAAACGATCCATTACAGTTAAGAAGTTTTATTTTTTTTTCGGTAAAATTTCAATTCTAGATTATTAATCTCTATATATTTGAATTGATATAGCTATCGATTTGAATTTAGGTAAAATTACTCCAGGAAGATCTAATGATGTGATTGTGGATTGCTTCTTTCGAATGACTGATGAAACTTTGATGCAGATATTGGATGGTCGAGAAGATTTTGCAAAAGTTCTGTCTGCAATTCTTTTCAAAAATTTTTGTTTTTTGTTGTCTATGAAAATTTTATTGAATATTTCTTTTCTCTCTCTTTCAATAGGTTTATTTGAAAGGTAAACTTCAAATCAAAGGTAAAAGTGTGTTTGCATTCAAATTTCAACAATTCTTGATGGATGCGTTGAAGTTGAGCCAGGAAATGAACGATGACATTTACATACCTATTCTCAAAAGTGATATCATTTTTGAGATGATGAAGACTCGGATCTCTTTTGAGACTCGTATGGTGGAAAAAGTTCCATTCATAATACAAATCGATTTGTTACAAGGAACTCAAAAACCTTCTAATCGCGATCCGATCGTAACCTGGACTTTAGATACTAAATACCCTGGAGGTAGAATTTATCGATCGAAACCGCTCGATGATATCAAGCCAGATGCAAAAATCATCATCAACGATGATGATTTAGTGACGATTTTGTTGGGAAAAATGAATCCACAAAAACTTTTCTTACTGGGCAAATTGAAAATCCAAGGCAATATATTGTTGCTACAACGATTGAATAGATATTGGAATTCGATCCAAAATGATTATCGAAGTCCAGAATTCGATTTGATTAAAGAGATCATTTTGAACAATGTCAGTTTGGAGAAATTGAAAGCTCTTCTCTAACAAAACAATTCTCTAAAGTATTCTCTTCGATCCTTCACTCGATTTAGGAATTGAAATCTGATTTTGCAAGTGAGGTGATTTTTTTCGAATTATTACAACGATTATTTCGATTGCTACCAGATGAGATGCTTAGAGATTCTACGATTCGTTTCATAATTACCGATTCAAAAGGAATCGAACAAATCGAATGGGGTATGAATTTGATCCGATCCGATTTTGATCCAATTCGAATGCAAAACAATTCAAACAATCGTTTTTGTTTTCTTCTAGCACTTCTTTTCGATCAGAATGGTCGAATACGATCTGTCACTCATAGGATTTCTAAAGATTCGAGATTGGTAATCACCGAAATTATGCAACCTCATTTAGATATCAAGCTAAGCGATAGAGATTTTATCAAATTGATTCGTCAAAATTATTCGAATCAATTTCGAGAGGTAGTTTACTCTCTCTCTCTCTCTAGCTTATCTTAAATCTTTTTCGCTTTCCAACAACAAAATAGGCTATCGATTCTGGTCGCATCCATATCACTGGAAAATTACCATTGATATCAATCATAGATCGATGGTTCCATCGAAGAGAAACATCTCAATTTCTGGCTAAATTATAATAATTACATTTGAGATCATTTGGATGTCTATAATCATTTTCGATTCCGATGATGAAGATAATTGCAGAAAAAAACAAACATCTGTTTTTATTTATAAAAATTTTATTAAATGCGATAAAATTTATTCAAAAATAAATTTCAATGATCTAATTGAGATTTAAATCTAAAAAAAGATCTAAATTTTTTGAATTTAAATGAATTCCATTCTTTTGTAACTTCTTAGCTTTGTCGCTCTGTCTCTCTCTCTCTCTTTGATGTCTCGAAATTGAAATCGTTGACGGTATCGATGGTGGATGAGACTGCTATCGAAACAGTGATGGATATGAGGATGGATGAAATTTCGAAGAAATTTTCTACGCCACTCTTACAAGCGTTAGCAAATAATGCGATCGAGAGCCAAACGACCACACAGTGCAGCCACCAATCACCGACCACCATGTTTCGATGCCCATCAAACAGCACAGCATTCTACTAGTTGCCAGTATTTTTTTTTTTTCGCAGTCAGTGGATGAGCGAATTCCTCTACTTGTTGTTGTGTTTGGTTCTCTCTCTCTCTCTCTCTTTCTCTTTCTTTCTTCATATCACTCCTTTCAACATTGCCATTTTCGATTGTTTTGGATTGACTCTTCTCGATTTCTGGTTGCCTGTGATCAATCAATCGGTTTGCTAGGTTTCTAGCGATTCTGGATTCTGAATTCTGTTCTTATTTCGTATGAGACTGGTTGAGCAACAAGCTTCTGTAATAGAGAGACTTGATTCAACAGGATCATGCTACTTGATGATTGAATCATTCTCAATTCTAGAGTGATGTTCATTTGAATCATTTGTTTCGAAATTCTTAGCTAAATTATTTGCATTAGCAATTTAGAGAAGTTTACTTATCGATCTCAAGATCTTCAAAGGAAATCATTAACACTGAATGCATTGCGATTCTGTTTGACATAAGCTCTGGATATAATAATCAGATTCAAGCAATCATGACTAAGGTAATTGAATTTTTGAGCTCAGCTTTTTCTCTCTAATCTCTTATTTCTCAATTCTCAAACGTCAATGATATTTTCCGTAAACATTTCGATAATTAGCGAGGAATCGAGGAGCTCTCATTCAATGGAACTTTGATCGATTCTTCTTCGATTTTTGACAGCTCTTGTGATAAAACTTCAATGGCATCACATGGAATGACAAATGGTGTCTCGGATTTCGGCATAAATGGCAGCAATGGCCATAGCTACAGTAATGGTGCCTCGGAAGAAAATACTGTCGCCAAAAAATTCAAGAGTGACATTTCGGTGCCTGCTTCAGCGAAGTCTAGAGTGGTACACATTCGCAACATACCTTCCGATACTTCGCAACAAGAACTGTTTTTAATGGCTTCACCTTTCGGCAACATTACAAATCATCTTTTTGTTCGCTCTAAAAACCAAGCTTTCGTTGAATTTGATTCACATTTCTCAGCCATGCAAATGGCTTCTTATTGGATTCAAACGACAATCGGTGGGGTACCAACTCAAGTGCAGCCTACCATAAGGTGTGTTCTAATGATTCTGATTGCAACGTTTTAATTCATCGTCTGAATCATTCTTCTAGAGGACATCATTTGCAGGTTCAAATCTCCAATCACAAAGAATTGAAGATGCATTACGAAAACCAAAATAATTCAAACACAATCTCTTCCAATGGAAAAACTTTACCAATGGAAAATCAATCCGACACTGAATCGCTATTTAGTGCTGACAATGTCACATCTAATCCTGGCCCCGTGATCAAAGTTTTGATCGATAAACAATTCTACTCTATACCGTTAGATTCGATCTATCAAACTTTTTCTCTTTGCGGGAAAATCTTGAAAATTATAACCAATTTAAAAAATATGCAGTTTCAAGCTTTGATTCAATTCGGAGATATATCAAGCGCCATCAATGCTAAAGGAACCTATGATGGTCAATCAGTTTATGTTGGAAATCCGATAGGTTTGAATGTGATGCGAATCGAGTTCACCAAACTTCAAAATCTCATTGTTAAATATAACAATGATAAAATGAAAGATTTCACCGTTCCCAAAAGCAACGGTCTTTCTCGATCAATCAATAGCACTGGTAGTGTCACAAGTCATTCTATAATTAGTAATCATGCGTCTTTGTCATCGGAAAGTTCAGATTTGTCAGCTAATATTTTCAATTCGACTTTGGCAATTCCATCGCAACCCACAAGCTTCCCTTCAGCGGCATATAGCACATTCGCCAATGCAGCTGCATTGAACATCAACGGTCAAATCAGTTCGAATCCAAATTTAAATGCATTCAATTCAAGATTTATTGCATCTGGTGCATCATCAATTCATCAAGCTCTTTCAGCAGCAAACGCAGCTGCCTTAGCGACAGGCTCGATTATCAATCCGGCCAGTGCTGCCATGTTTCACAGCAGTCTATCGAGCAATTTGGTCTTTACTTCTGTAATCCATGTTTCTGGATTGCATCCAGAGGTAAAATTTAAATCGTATTGCATAGATTCTGTTCTTAATTAATAACTTCAACTGTGTCTTGATCTTTTTTCGCTTTCAATGCCAATCGCTATCCTTTAAAACTCTATCGAATATTTCTATTCTTCACCGTTCAAATGAATCCAATTGATCAAAAATATTATTAAATTTCCTACGGACTTCTTTGCTCGTCATCATTAAATCTATATTTATGTGATTGAAAATGCCTTGCAATCGAAAAAACTAAACCTATCGTTCGATAGCACGTCACACCTGATGCTTTATTCACTCTGTTCGGTAATTTAATTATTTCGAGCTTCTTTTTTTTTTTTTAATTTTTAATGTTTTCTTCTCTTCCATTCATTTCAATCAATAATCTTTCTTTAATCTGACACATGTCTTATCCATTATTCGATTCCGTCCTGAACAACGCGATTGATCTCACATTATTCTTTTCAAATTGTTTCGATTTCCTTTCATAACCTTTTCTGTTATTTTGCTGTTATTCACATATCGTTACGAATTTCTACATCAATTCACAGGTGTCTATGGTGATGTCATACGGGTGAAAATTTTGTTCAATAAAAAAGATACTGCCTTAATTCAGATGGCTGAACCTTCTCAAGCTCAACATGCTATTACTTATCTCGATCGAATTCGATTATTTGGCAAAACCATTCACGTTATGGCTTCGAAACATCAAATTGTACAAATGCCGAAAGAAGTGCATCAGGTAGGACTTCTTTTGTTTCTCATTTTCTAAAGAAATACGATCTCGAAATCGCTAATAATGGCTATCAATCTAACACGGTTTGTTGCCGTTGAAAATTTCGAGGAAAATATTTTGAATAATTCCAAGTTTAATTAAGTTATTCAATGTTTAATTGATCATTTCCATTGTTCTACATTATCAATTTTCAGGATTCAGGCTTGACCAAAGACTATACTAATTCTCCTTTGCATCGATTCAAGCGACCTGGTTCTAAAAACTATAATAACATCTATCCTCCATCAGAAACTTTGCATGTTTCAAACATTCCTTCGAGTTGTACAGAAGAAATTCTTAAAGAAGCCTTTCAAAGGACTACTGAGAAAGAAATATTAAAATTTAAATTCTTTTTGAATGATCATCGTATGGCTCTGATTCAGTTCGCCAGTATTGAAGACGCCATCATTGCTTTGATCAAAATGCATAACTACAAGTATGTTTTCTACAAGATTAGATCTAGCTCGAATGCCTCTCTCTAGTAGGGCACTTAAGATTGATTGAAACATTCTTATGATGTTCGGACAAAGAGAGAAAAATCAAACTTTGTTTAATGATAATTATCGATCTCATTTTTCCTAACAAATTATTTGGAAAAATCGAATCTTTAGAAATCTAATTAATTCTAATCTTAATTATCTACATTATCATATTTGCTTAATCATCGCAGTATTTTAATGTAATTTCTTGTCTATCCAACAGAGTGGCCGAAAATTCACATCTGAGAGTGTCGTTTTCCAAATCCCCGATTTAAGCTGAAGATTCCATTCTAACGGAAAGGTCAATTTGCATTTAATATAGTTAATGAATTAGTTGAATTTTGTGTCTCTTGGAGGTGAAAAGGTTCGGATATAGATGTTGTTTCGAGTCATTCACTGAGAGAGAGATAGAAAAAATTTTTCTCTTCCGAATCTAACAAACCTAATTTTCACGTTTGATTTGATTTTGGGTGGAAAAAAACATTTTTTTATCGAATTAAAATTCACTCTATATTTTGCTTTAATGAGATTTATAATTTTGTTTCTAATTTTTATCAGATCGTTGCTGTCGTTGTCAATTATCTCATCGCAGATCGCCAAAATATCAATCAATTTTCTGTGGGTATGTAAAAAATCTCAATAAAATAGATTTAAAATCCTATTTTCTCTGTTCAAAAATTGATATTGTATAATTTTTATTCTTTTCCAGAAATCAATCTATTCTTTATTATCATCTATTACTATCTCGTTTATTCGGTATTTCGATTTTGGAATCTATTTTTCATTCTTAAAGTCTGATGTCTAAAGTTGTCAAAGCTTCCGACGGAAACTCTCTGAATTTACCGAATTCAATGTGCCTTCTATACGATTACAAAGTGATGAATATGGAAATTTTCGAAGAAATTCTTTTCATCCAATACAATATTATATTTATCTCAATATGATTGGTGTTTCATCAAAATTATCGCTTATTTTTTGAATTTCATCGATTAGTATTTAAATCATAGACTCAATAATCATACATATTTAATTCATCACGTGATTTCGTTGTTGATGTCTTCCTGCGGATATTGTCTCAAAATTTAATCCAAATTCTTCGCAATCATTTCGATTGTCATTGATATTTCTAAACATTCCAAATGATCAAGATTTTTCGGCTTAAGACATTTATTTATTGAATAAAATTCATAACTTTCACATCAATCTTCTTTTCTTTTCTCTCGTAGAATGATTTGTGATAGAAAATAATGATCGAAAGATTTCTGATCAAGTGAGATTTTATAGACTATCCTTCACAACGCTTCTGATTAGAATTGATTAGATCGTTTAAAATAGATTTGATTACTTACTTTCTGATATGTTTTGCTTCTAAATGCTCTACTACAATTGTTCAATACGCTAACCAGAAAAGAATCTAATTTTTTGATAGCAGTCTAATTTAGAATCGCTTTCAAGAGGTAAAATTTTTGAATTCAAATCTCTTCATCCAAAACGAACAACAGTGATTGAATCGAATATGCACCGAATCGGTGGCGAGACCATTCTCTCGATAACTGTATTGTTTTTCATCTTCGTCCTATGTTTTTTATCTGAGAGTAAGCTACAAGAAAACCAACCAAATGGATCTCGAGCGGAATCGGAAAAATTGCATTTCGAATACGCTTGGATTGAATCCAAATTGGTTCGTAGTGAAGAGCCCAACAACAACAAAGCCACAGTCCACGGAATTACTTTGAATGCATTTGAAAATTCGGAAAACTCATTCCAAATGATCGATTGTCGAAGCAACAAACGAACTTTGTTTAAAGTATCTCTTGAAAATCAAAACGAAATGATGAAGATTTCTTTCTTCGAATCGTAAGGCCACCGGAAAAAATTTGGCTTCCTTCTCTTACGCTTTTTTTAAATTCATTTAGCCGTCTTGATGTTGGATCGGATCTAAGATGGACAGTAAAGCATTCCAATGATAGTTTTGTACTGAAATCAATCCAAATCGTTGGCAATACGATCGATTTGGAATTGAATTCTCCATCCAAACATTCTCAATGGGAATCTTTAGACTATTCCTTAAAGGTTAATTGGACACCTTCACGGAAATCCATTGCGATTAAATTGAAAGTTTTTGATGATGAGTTTAAAAATGAACGAGAAAACATCGAATTGACACTAATCTCTCTAGAAACTGAGGAAAAAGATGGGCCACTTATGTTTGAAAATGTCTCTATTTTAGATTTATTGGATGATGTTTTTCCTGGCGAGCCCTATTTTGTAGCCAGTAATCTTTCAACATTGCTACGAGAAGGACTCAGTCTACGACAATCTCTTTGCTATCATTGGTTGATGTATTATCAAATCGATCATACGGAAAGAGAAAAAGAGGCTTGTCACTCGATCGAGAATTTCTGCAATCTAATCTCTCATTTTGTTCGACGAAAACAATTGTTTAGAATACCGAATCAATGTCTTTCGTGTCCTATTGTAGAGAATCAAATTCGAATGGCAGATGTTCGTAGAAATATTTCAAGATATCGTTTCGGATCTAGAAACGAAATAAACCGAACTGATCAATCAGAAGTGATCTATTTGCTTGATGGATCATGTCATTCACACTCATCACCAAAGTTTAGCTTAAGATTGATGATGCAATTGAATCGATTGTCTAAAATGATTGCTAAACAATTCAAGCTACAAAAAATGATTGCTAAATTTATGGTAAGCCGTCATTCATTTGTCTTCTATCGAATATTCTCATTATTAGAATCAAATCAATTTTGTTGGAAATTAGATTTTGACAATGAATTCTAATGGTCGTTATGTACCTACATGGCCAAAATTCGAATCCAATTTGATGTTCAGCCATTTGTTGACGCATCAATTCCACAAAGCTAAATCAATCAACGCTTCAAGGTCGAAAGAATCTTTATTCCGAGAATCTTTATGGAGTCGAGAATCGAAACATTCCCTAGATTTTCTCTTCGTATTTCCATTCTCTTCTCCTGGAACCTCTAGACATTTCATTATGATCGATTGTTTAGAGCCAAGCGAAACGAAAGCTATCGAGAAGAGAACTTGTAGAGAGAGTGAGATTGATTTCACAACCGCACGAAATAATTTCCTGTAAATAGAGTATGAAAATTTTCATCTAAATTATTGTTGCTTGAATCATTATGGTTTTCTCTCTTTTTTCCCCTATCTCATTGGTGATTGATTATAGTCAATCTAACAATTATTTACATATCATCACAAATGGAGCTTTGGTTCAACATTCAATCAGTTCGCTTAAGATGCGGCGTATAATCGGATTCGATTGGCAGCAAGTTATGTTCGATAGTCCGGCCAACAATCAATTCACTTCGTCGAATCGATCTAGAAACCAATCAGAGAATCAAATACGTAGACGCTTAAGAGATTATTTGGTTCCTCGTAGAGATGTTTGCCACGTTTTAGCTCTAGAAACTAATGGAACAATCTTCGATCATAGAGTGTTGAAACAATCGAAGTAAGTTTTTGTTTCAATGTTTGTAATGTAGTAATACAAAAAACTATTGGATTGTTTAATGCAACACCTATCTATCTATCCGTTTTCCAACTATTATCGATCGCAACCACCTTGTTAAACTAATTGTCTAATTAATAAGTCGAAAAAAATACACCGAAAGATTGGCAGAGAATCAAAAGATTGAAACTTGTCAGCATTGTGATTGTGTACTGGCTCGCGATTTGTTGGTCGCTCAACAAGAATGCTCTCTTTGTGAGGCAAGGAGCGATACTTTGCCGAACTTTTCACGCAAACTGCTCTCCAGAGAATCTTTGATGCATTCGAACGAATCGTCAGATTCGATGTCAATTTCTATGCTAGAAAATTACTCATTTAATAACTATTCACAAGATTGGACCGAGAACGATGAAGATCAATCGCTGAAAACGATCGAGTTTGAAGAAAATCCAATGTTAGAAATGAAATAATTTCGGATTTCTTAAAAAATATGTTGATGATCCTGATTCGATCAGAGAGAGAGAGAGTCTTTTCAAATTTAATCTATGCCTAGTAGAATGAAATATAAATTTAAAAGATTTTTTGCAAATAATTCTATAGAATAAATTTAAATTCAACAAAATTTGCTTGAAAATTCATCATCTTATAGTCACATTCAATTCTTCAATCAAAGCTTGCTCTATTTTTCTATGAATTATATTCACTTCATCGTTTGTCAGAGCTCTTTCATGACTCCTATAAACAACTCGATAACAATTTGATCGTCTACCATCCGATTCTCTGGTCCATTGATCAATCAAATGAACTTGTTCGACTAGATCACTTCCTATCTCTAAAATGATGGCATAAACATCGTTCGGTGACCATTGATTTTTCGTCTCATCCAAAGAGGGAAGCCAGAATGATAAATCAAAACATTTCTGTGGATAAGATGATATCGGACGATATTTGTATTCCTCAAACGGGTCCAAATTAGCAAACTGATTACTGAATCCGGTATCTTTGGTCCAGAACAAGCGAATATCTGGAATCGAATATTTGAGCATAGCTATTCGTTCAAGACCCAAGCCAAGAGCCCAACCGATTCTTGTTGATAATCCGTCTCGATCTAGAATTTTCTGCTCGATCACACCGCAACCGAGAATTTCAAGCCATTTTGCAGTTTGTTCGTCTTTGGAAAATTTAATTTCAAGTTCCCAACTAGGATGAGTGAATGGAAAGAAAGCTGGTATCCAGCGCATCTGAATTTTCTCTTCATTGAACAAAGACTTTATGTAGGACTCGACGGTAGATTTTAGCTGTGATTCTAACACTTTGATCACCTCTGGCCGATGATGTTCTTGACAATCTTCCATACGAGAGTCGTTACTTTGATCAAACATATCTTTTGAGCTTAAAAACTTTGAAAATAAATTTAAACATAGATCCGAGTCATAAATTATCGATTCTAACCTGGAAATCTTTACCAGAATATAATCTAACAATTTCTGCTTGATGGAAGATAGCGTGATGAGTGTTGTTGACTTCATCGCGTCGATAAACATCTCCAACAATACAGAATTTAATCGGCTCATCATTGTTTCGATCAGAAAAATATCGAAAACATTGACTCTGGTGAGCGGAGGTGTGAGAACGAAGAACATGCTGACTGTCTACATAGAAAGAATCGGTACGAGATCTTGATATATGATCTTTTGGTACTAGAATTGAATCAAAATTCTGCCACAGATCCACTACTGGATCACGGAAGTAGAAAAATTCAAAATCATTGAAATGCTTCTCCAAAGATTTTTTGATCAAATAAATTGGATTATCTTTGATCATAAACAAAGGATCATTGCGCTCAATGATTTCGATCACTTTACGCGGCACATTGGTCCATTCATCGGCGATAAACTCTCGGCCAATTATTTCAAAACGATCTCCTAAAGGTCTTTGAATGGAACTTTTCAATTTGTAACGAAACGATTGCTGTACTAAACATTTAATCTTATTGAAAAGATGAGGATTTAATAAAGGTATTTTAATCATTGGATAGAATTATAGATTCACGAGATCGGCAAACGATAAAGTTTATTAACGATTAGTTTTTAACGGACTTCATCTGTGAACGGAATCAGTTTTCTTTGTTTACTATTTACAAAATTTTCTTGGATTAGGATTCTGCTGTCTTTTTTTTCTGATGCCATTTAGATTTGTTTAGTTTTTAGAATATTCTTAAAAAATCCTAATTTAATTTCAATCTACAATTTCAATTACAATTTCGTTGGCTTGGTATTCTTCTCTTTATTCTTGTAAGTTTCTGGACTTTTGGTTTTGCATCTATCGATGCAAATAATCATTGCAATACAAAATGGGTAAACATGAACCTTTGACTGCCAAAGCGATTGGCAAACGCATCAAAGCAAAAGGATTGCAAAAATTGAAATTCTATTGTCAAATGTGTCAGAAACAATGTAGAGATGCAAATGGATTCAAATGTCATTTGACCTCAGAAGCTCATCAGCGACAATTGTTGCTCTTTTCGGAGAATCCGAATCGCTATATGGATGAATTCTCTTCAGAATTTATGAAAGACTTTCTACATCTTTTGAAACGAAGATACTCGACGAAAAGAGTTCTTGCGAATCAAGTGTACCAAGAGTATATTAAAGATCGCAATCATCTTCATATGAACTCCACCCGTTGGTGTACGTTGACTGGATTTGTGAAATGGATGGGCAGAAAGGGCATATGTCATGTAGAAGAAAATGAGAAAGGATTATTTATGACATATATCGATAGAGATCCAGAAACACTGGTTCGCAATGAAAAGAAAATGAAAAGAGACAAACTATCCAAAACCGAAGATGCAAGAAATTCTCAAAGAATTCAAGAACAAATCGAACATGGTAAACAGTGCGATACTCTTGACCAAAACAAAAATGACCTCGAAATGAGCAAGAATGATGAGGATGATTCAAAACATTTCCTCAACGTAGATTCTTTGAATGAAAAAATTCAATTTTCTATGCCTGTAAGGAAAAAAATTGATTCCAAAATGAACAAAATTGAGTCAAATTTTATGAATTTTTCTGATGATTTTGAAACGAAAATCAAAACATCTCCTAAATCAGATGTTCATAATGATTCAAATGTAAAATCCATTTCGCAAGAGGATAATTTGAAAGGTTGGAATCTTTTAAAAATGATTATTGATACAAAATTAACAATCATTAATTTATTTTCAATAGGAGCTAAATTGAAAGAAAAACATTCGATGAAGCGATCTGTGTTGGATGATATAATAAAAGAGCATGAATCATGGAAGTCCAAGAAGTTTCAAAAATATAGTCAAAAAAAAAATTTATTCCCAACTTCTTGGCTACTTGAAGGAATTGATGTCAGAGTGATTTGTGAAGAGCTGGGCCAACAATATCATAACAAAAAAGGTCGAATCGAATCTGTAGACAATCATTCTGCTATGGTAAGAATGATGGCCAACAATCATCTTATTCGTGTTGACGAGAGAAATCTACAAACAATCATTCCATCTAAACTGGGCTCCAAAGTTTTAGTATTGAAAGGATTATATCGATCCTATCAGGGAATCATTGACCGGATCGATTTGGAAAACGAGAAAATTTCTATCAAAATCATAGGATCCTCTTCTGATCAATCACACGAATTTGATTTCGATGAAATTTCGAAGTTGTCTGTCTGCTAGTTAATCAAGAATTTGATTGATTTAATTCACCTTTCTTACACTGCAATTCTCTTTCGATGATTGAGTCTTGAGATTCAAAATTTTAATGTAAAAATCGAAGTGATATCTATATTTTGTAATTAAAAAAATGTAACAATTCGAAGTATTCATTCATAGTGTTTTATCTTGCTAGCCAATGCATTTTTATGTTCTTCAGAACCCCAAACAGAACAAAAAATTCTTGCCTCATTTATCAATGCTTGTTCTTTTGAAATATTTTGCTTTCCAACGGAAACGATATTTTTGATCGCTTGCGAGGCTGATGACGAAATGAGCCCATAATTTGTCTTATACCAATCGATCGTAGCTTTTAGTGCAGCATCGCCTTTTAAATTCTCCGGAAGAACATGTTGCACCAAACCTATTCGTTGCGCTTCTTGCGCTCCAATCAATCTCGCAGAGAGCATCAATTTTAACGATTCTGTTGGGCCTAATAATTGTTGAAGTCTTGTTCCACCACCGAATCCAGGAGTGACTCCTAACCGAGCGTGTACGAAACCAATGTGAGCGTTGGCAGCTGCTACACGAAAATCACAAGCTGTTATAATTTCGGCTCCACCACCCAAAGCTTTTCCTTCTATCATTGCGATAGAGATAATGGGCAATTCCTCTAGCCTCTTCAAATTGGAATGCATTAATGTTGATATGTGTTTAGCACCAAGCTGATCATATAGGTGATTTTGAAGAATCGTTTTCAAATCGGCCCCGGAACAGAAAAATTCATCAGCTCCATATATGATCATTGCTTGTCCCTGATTCCGCGATTTTTTTGATCCCAATCAATGATTTTTTTTGTAAATTCAGTTGAAATTAATTGTTCAATTGTAAATATTTACAATAACAATTCTTGGTACCTTTTTCCATGATTCAAGTTGATCTAATAAATCGGAGAACTGAGCCATCATATAACCAGAGAATGCATTTCTACGTTGTGGACTTTGAATGCAGAGCAAACCAATCCCAGTTTCATCGTCCAATTTCAATGTCAAATGTCCATTACAATTCGGATCACATTGTCGTAATCGTTCGCGGATATGATGCAAAGATAGCTCTTCTTTTGGATCGCCATTTCTCAACGACAAAACACTCTCTTTCGTATTGATCTCGTCTATTTTTTTATGTTTGATATCACATTCATCTCTCGAACAATCACTTTCGATGTTTGATTCTTCTTCGATTCGTTTGACGATAGAATTGGATTTCTCGATCGGAGATAGCGAAGACATGTTTTGATGCTTCAATTTTAGATAGCAACAATTCGATTTGATATTTGTGGAAAGAATTGATTGATTTCAGTGATTGATTCGAATGATTAAATTTTTTTTTTTTTGACAGAATAGATTCAAAGTTTATTCTAATTGAATAGTTTGTATTCACTAAATGTTTGAATGATTGACTACGATTAACAAAATACAATGATGCAATCGATGAAAAGGTAACCATCGAACAGTGAGAAGCGTATGAAATCGTATCGTCTTAGTAGCAATGATATTGTTAGATAATCTGATCGTAATGGCGTTGATTGAAACTTCGATGACGCAAACAGCAGTATATTTCGCCTTAGGATTTTCCAGCTTGCTCAACAATATCGAATCATTTTGAGATGTTTTGATAATTAATACTAGCTTTGCTTAGCTACTTCATATGATGTTCTTGTAGCTTAATTACAGTTTAATTATTTGATTGAATTTTCGAAAAAGCAGTTAGCAATTTATAGTTCAAAATTATACTCTACTCAAATGATAGCTGTTCGGCGATCGGACTTTGTCATCGTCATCATCATCATCATCACCATCACCATTATTATTATTATTATTATTGTTATTATTATTATCTCATATGGTTCGGATAAAAATCCAAAAGTGTTGCTCATAGTTGTGTGCTCTGAATCCTAGGATCTGAACAGACAAGTCCAATCTGTTATACCAAGAGCTAAGAGAAAGAAATTTTTAAGCAAAACTTCACTGATGGAAGAAAGAAATTTTCATAACAAAATCCTTCTATCGAGTATGAAAATCGAACCACAGCGCTCGTAAACAGAGTCCTCGATGTAGACGAACGAAACGAATATCTAGGCCTAGGCGCAATTCTAATCTAAGATCGATGGGAATATATTTCACAATGATTATTATAGAGGTTTACAAAATTATCTCTTCATAATTACTTTTTTTTTAATTGTTCAAATTCGATTCGAAGTAAATTCCCATGTGCCAGTGTTGTTCATCTTAGGATTGAGTTATAGATTCCTTAGTGATTTGTCTGCAATCATTCGAAGCTCATTGGCTTAAGTTCTTAGTGAGGTCAGACAAATTAATCGAATCCGAATTTGAGTCTATCAGTATGGATAATCCATAAACGACCACTTAAGTAATAATAATTAGAAAGTGTTTTGATGTATCTCTATCCATTAGCTCTTTATTAACAACTTAAGAAAGCAGCAATAGGTGGCCACTTATTTTTAGTGTCCAATCCGATACCATAGACTAGCGATGCCATCACTCAAATTGGAACGTTTCGTTTCTGATTAAAATCTTTCGAATTCAATGATCGAAAGGAATCAAACGATCAAACGATCGTTTCTTTACAGTCGAGTAGATAATAATTTCAAATTGAGAGCTGTCAAATGTTGGTCTATGCAGATTTGTCATAGCATTTTCAAATCTGTTTCTATTTGCCTTTGAATTTCAATTTGAATTGGATCACTGGGTTTATAATTGAATTAGAGCATCCGATAATCATCATAGAATCTCTGATACAGAAGTGTCAACATATAGATCGATAAGTGAAATACTATCGAATCGCTATTTACTTCTTTATTCAGAAACGATTTTGAATACAATTCATATTTGAATTGGGATTGAAAAAAATTGACATTTAAATCTATAAAAACAATCTATTTAATAATTCCTTATTATTTCCCCCAAACTGAACTTCCCTTCTGAATTCTTGAGTGTGGAAAAATTTTGCTCTCTCTATCTCTCTCTCCTAACTCCTATGGATAACTTCCTTTCCCTTTCTCCTCCCAAATGACTGATTAAAATTTATTAACCAATCCACTAATCAAATTTTATCTTAAAAGACCATTTTTTTTTCGTTGCTTCAAATGAAATCAAATCTCAACAATGTTATAATCGAGAACTAAAATGTCAGAATTGACAATGGCCTAATCTAATGTTTGTAAACTTTCTCATCGATAGTTTACTCGCTTTGATCGAAATCAGTTAGAGGATTAAAAGCAAAGATTTAGTGTTCAAAATTGAAATTGAAACTCATTCAAAATTTTGGACAATTTCTACGAAATTTCGAGAATTCGAAACGAAATCTTATGACGAGAAATATTAGGGGGCATTGTTTCCTGAAAAAATTTTTCACAACAGTTTGACCATCTTCAAACACTATCCTTTTTGTTGATTCTGTGATGGAATCTAATTTAAACCATTCGAGCGACAAATCCGTATGTTTGTGCAATCTTTGAAAAATCTCAACATTTCTTAAATGCAATGGACTTTTGAGCTGCTTTATTTTTTTTCATTCGATTTTTGACAAGCGCAACAAATCCTCTCTCTCTCTCTCTCTCTCTCTCTCTCTCTCTTTAATTCATTCGGATCTATACCCAATTTTCATATGTTCGTAGCTAATCTGTGATTGTATTTTAAATACGAAACTTTTCATTCGGAGAAAGATCAAATTACAGATTTATTTCGAAGAATCACATCGATTAGAATGAAACTTATGTTTTGTTTATTTTGATTGTTTATTTTGAATAACCAGACCAAACTTTGAGTGTTAGGAAAACCAAAATAATCAAATTCTTATCAAAAAAAAAAAAAAAAAAAAATGAAAAAAATAAAAAATAAAATAAAAAAAAATTTCGACAGTTTTTAGGACAGTAAGAAATTTGATTGAAATCTTTTGTTTTTGAAAAAAAACAATTTTTTTTATTGAAGATGATCGATATGAAATCCATAGATATCATCAAGAAGGTTGTGACAGATCAATCGAAGCTAATTTAATATTTCTATAAATCTTAGTATCTCTTTGCTCTATTCTATTCTATTCTATTCTATTCTATTCTATTCTATTCTATTCTATTCTATTCTATTCTATTCTATTCTATTCTATTCTATTCTGTTCTATTCTATTCTATTCTATGCTATCTCTTCTTCACAAAAACTTAAAACTAATAATTAAAGGTAGAGCAGAGGAATTTATTTTCATTTTATTTTATTTTTTCGATCGATTTTGTTTGTACTTATCGAAATCGATCGTTAAAAGATTGTTGAAAATTTTCCATCTAGATGTGAATAACTTTATTTGTCGAACAAATTAACAGCAACAAATTTTTTTTTCTAGCGAAAGAGAGAAAATAAATAAACGCTAGCTCAATAAATGTTGAAAACCACTGAAGCTTTGTTCGTTTTTTTTTCGATCAATGCGAGCGCGTAGGAAGCGTAGGAAATTCGCAAAAGTTTTTTTTCCTCTCAATTTGAATTCAATATTAATCAACGATTGATGGACATATTGTTATAGATCGATTCGAAATTGATTGGTATCGTTTTTTTTTCGAGCCCACCTAGAAATAATAGCGAAAATATTAATTGTCGTATTTTGTTGTCTTTCCTCTGTCGAAAGCTTTCCACCTAGATAAGCTTGACACCTGCAAACAAAACGCTTCAGATTGATGGAATATTCTTCAATTTTATCGCTGATGATTTTCTTGATTTTCTTAATTTTCTTACGAACTTACGAACGGTGTTGGTTTTCTTTACATTCGACAAGACATGAAAACATTCTCTTCACCATTTCTTCGCTATTTTTTTTGCTTAATATGAGTGATCAGATAACAATACACCTGTGCCTTTCTCAATGCATTTTTGGTATCGTAAAATAAAATGAAATTCGCTTCGAAAAAAAAGGAACCGCTCTCCGCACTCTATTTACTTAACCCCGAAAATTGCAATCGACAAATAGCAAACGAAACGAACATCGAAAAGGCGGAGTTTGATTCTTTTCTGGCCGAACAACCACAACAACAAAACTTTGAATTTTGTTTGCTCAGTTATTAGATCTTCGATCGCTTTTGGCAGAAGAGATGAAGAATGAATTTAGATGTCTTCGCTAATTGGATTGCTTCAAGCTGCTGGCACTTATTGAATCAAAAATTTGATGATGTGCTTCTCTCTCTCTCTCTTCGAAAACGAATAGATTGCATACTCTGAAGAGAAACCTATCAAATCAAATTAGGATCGATTCAACTGGCTAATTTGATATTTTATTTTTATGTACTCAACTGTCTCAACTAGTCTCTATAGATTTTGGATTGAGTAAACATTCTAAGAAAAACCAAACATTCAGATTTTTTTGACTAGCTCGAACAATAAAACAATTCACAGTGAAAAAAAATCACAAAAGATCAACATTACATTCTTAGCTTCTTAGTTTGATCTTCAAACAGAGAAAATAGCTGATACTTGAAATAAAAATGATGCACTTATGATTGAAAAAGAGTGGAAACACTTCGTATGAATACCAGATAGAAAATAAATTATTCACCAAAGAATCTCGATCTCAACAGTTCAGCTTGGTAACTCTTGTCTTAGAATCAATCGAGAGACACTAAATCGTAGAGAGAAAATTTGATTACGAAAAGATCGGATGAATCAAAACGCAAAAAAAATAGCTGCAACAGAATCAGAGCGATAGAATCAACAAAACTTCATTCCCAAAGGATTCGGTTGAATTTTCCATTCATAGAGTATTGCAATGAATGCATTCAAACAGTCAAACTAACAATTCTTCACACTAGTAAGGATGAATTGAAGTGAATGAATGTTAGCGCTAATTTTGACAGAAAAAAAGGCTAATTTGTTTTTCTTTTGGTTATTATTTACATATTTTCAAACCTAAAACTTATTCGATTGTTACAGCGAAGATTGGACGATAAATAGATAGAAAAACTTTGAAACTATTAGTTAGATATGAAATTTCGTGATTTTTAATCGCTGAAACTATTTTTTTTTTTTTTTGATTATATCTTAGCTTTCGATATGATAGATTTGCAAGCAATCTATTCGAAATTATCAGAATTATATTTATCAAAAGTGAGGATAATTTATTTAGATTGAAAATAATTTTATTAGAATTTTGTGCCTTTTTTCACTGAATATTTATTAGAAATAAACATCGAAATGAGATAGAAAGGAAAATATTTTTTTACTTTGCAATATTTTTTTGGGGGATGGGGAGAGGTGGTATAACGATTATATACAAATGCTTCAAAGATTTTTTTCCATAGTTTAATTTATGGACCATTTGAATTTTGTCTTAATTGCATCATTTGCATCAGCTTTTGATTGTTGAGCTTGCCTCTCTGATTTGAACTGATTAAATCGATCGATTTGAAATTTAACATATTTCTAGTAGAGTTAGGTAAGGATAAATCAAACAAAGAAGAGCGATCCGGAAAGGTGTCCGGCAAAGATGTCAAAGCTGTAACGGAAAATTTGCCTTGTGTTCGATCCACAGTACTTGAACTCATTGGCAGTGAATCACAAGGTTTGAGTTCTGCATTGAACTTCGAAACAGGAGGAAAATTTACCGAATCCAATCCGATAGAATTCATTGGTGATAATTTATCCATCGAAGATATTTGAGCTTTAGGAGATATTTCGATATGATCCATTGCTCTTGTGAAACATTCGCTACAATCTTTTTCGGTATGATTTGGATGATTTTGTGGAATATACATCGAAGATGTTAACGAACAAGAGATAGGTAATGCGAAAGGATAATATCGATTGGTTATTCCTGAAGATTGAGGATCGAATGGAAGAGATGGGAGTGAGAGACATTGATTGCGTGAACTAGTCAAAATAGGGCCACTTGCAATATTCCAAGGATGAGTTATTGGAATAGGTAAAGGTAGAGCGGATGAAGCATAATTATAATCCATACAAGATCGAAGCAATGGATTCTCATAGGGATTGATTGACATCAAAGTCGAATTTTGAGGAAATGAAGATGATTGTGAGGAGTTGATTAAATTTTTCACCGATTCATCGATTCTTTTATCAGAGTCTGATAATCTATAGGTTGAATTTGCATCAATTTCACCTGCACTGTCGGTATGATCTGAATGATTGTGTGAGGATTTGATGCGTTCTTGTTTGCTATTTTCCACAAGATTCGATTGTTTCCCAAACAATACTTTAAGATTGCTAGTTTTGAGATTTTTTTTCAGCGAAGCAGCTTCATCGATGGAAACAAAATGCTCGATAGTTTTGATAATATTATGATCAGTCGCTTCCCAAACCAAATCAATTACAGATCTTTTTTGTTGTGGAAACAATTTGCTTATGGCGTCCAAAGGAGTTATCTGGCCAGATTGATAACTTTGAGCTGTTTCCAAGAGGATATTGTGATTGATTTGACTAGAATCGGATGAATTAATCTCATAATCACATTTTTTGGTCGGATTAGATGATAATGGAGATGACGAGGTCGATGATGGAGACGATTTCAAACGACCGCTAAGTTTTGATTTTCCATCAGTTCCCATAACATCGGTTGAAGAAATTGTTTCTAATTTTTCAGCGGAAGACAATTGATCAATAACGCAAGCATCATTGATCACAGTTTTTTTCTGTAAACTTTTTTCTGATTTAAATTTTTTGTTCTCAGGTTCAGTGATCTCGAGTCCGAAAATAGGCCCTTGTGGGAGGTAAGAGCTTGCTGGAATCCCAGTGGCCATCGCTCTCAAGCCTATTGCGATTGCATCTTCTGCTGCTTGTCGCCGTTTCAGAGCTACCTGTGCGGCCATTATTTTTTGACGCTCTGCTATCAAATTACATTTAGCACATTGGCAATCTTTGAAATGACAATGTCTTTTGTGGCCTTTCAGCCATGAAATCATTCCATGATTTCGGCAACGAGCGCATTTAGGCTTTCGCAATCCTATCCCACCCACACAATCATCTTTTGATTCATCAGATTTAATGTCTCCGTTGCTTTGGGAATCATCGGCTACAGTCAATGAAATTGAATTCTCTTTTACCAAACGATTACAGACAAGAAAATTTTTTCGCTCAATCATAGTATCTTTGCAACTTTGAAGATCTTCACGTTTTTGATTCATTTTCTAAGCATTCACATTTGTAATCGATTTCATCACAACAAGATTGGCATTTAATTTTCACTGAGTAGATTTTCAATCTTCAAAAGTAATGGAAACAAATTTCGAAATGAATGGAAGAGATATTCGAAATGAATATAAGCTTTGAATGAGCCTCTATCGATAGATAGATCATTTCACAAAGTAACATTTTTCATTGGAACAAATTTTTAGCTGCCATTCTTGCACATCTCTTTCTTAATAGCTCAATCCGATAAACTTATTTGTTCATCTCAATCAATTTCAATCCTAAACGCTGTAATAGAAGAAAACATATGTCGTTGTTTTCTTTTCTCTATTTGTTTTAAGTACAGTTGAATTATAGGAGGAGCATCCACCACTCTTTTTCTAGGCTGAGTGGGCAGATTTTAGTATTTATCTTAGCCAATACCATCGATCGAAAAGAATCAAAATTGTCCAGAAATGAAACAAAATAAAATGTTTCTCTTCATTCAAAAGCGCAATCCAAGAGAATTTCTGTTACAACCCATCAATCTTGTAACAATCATTGTAAGGGTTTCCGCCCTTTTATCCTATTCTTTCTATTTTAAATAGGCTTTTGATTGATACTTTGTTCCTTAATATATCGAACTTTGCATCAGTTTTCATTGTGTATGCTGCGTATGGAATATTTTTCAAACAAATTTCTCATTGTTCTCAAAGTTTGATCTACAATCATTAAGATGCGAATGAAGAGAAAAACAGAAACGCAGAAAAATTCTATAAATTTATTAGAAAAATAGCTTATCGGAAACAGTAGTGTGGTACAGATATAAGTTGAAGATTTTTGGTCCATCCCATCGTTGTTTTATTTGCATCTCCTCTAAGTATTGTTATATCTAAATTTTATTCTCAAAGATACGTTCTAGTATCTATATTACTTTGATCAGATATAAGTTTCTTGCATTTTTGGAAGAGTGAATGTTTCAAGAGAAGTTGAAGAGTGGAGAAAAGAATTAATTTTTTCTTTTTCTGTTAAGATGGAAGAGTAGCGATTCGAATCTAAATTCTGGCCAAATAAAAAAATTTGAGGATAAATAAAAACAATCGGAAGCTTACTTAGCTTATATCAGTTCGGATACTAAATAAGTATCCTCTTTTTTGCATTCCTTAGTAATAAATAAAGAACGCTTTTTCAACGTTTTCGTTCAAGAACCGAATGCTAACAAAGTCGAATAAGTTCTAACTTTATTACTAGAAAACTTGAAAATTGGCCAATAATATAGTAACCTCACTAATATTTTGCTTTGAATCCCGGAAAAATGGATATCTGAAACCACACACGTTCTTCTTGATAAAGTCATATTTTTTGTTTTGTTGCGTACACAGACACCAGATGTGAATCACTTCTTTTGCGTATCAATCAGATCAGATTAAAATCTTCAAAAAGTTTGTCTATTGTCTATTGAAGACAACGATCGATGAGATGAAGCTAATTCCAAAAAAAAAAAAGAAAAAAAAAATAGAATTATCCTCACTCAAATTGACTAGCAAAACTTCAAGTGCTCTTACGTCTAGAATATTTCGAAAACTTATCGAAATTTATAACCGACAGCGATCTCGTTTGTGGCTATTACAATTTCGATTATGGCATTGTTAGACTCTGTATTTTTATCTAGCAGTAATTCTTTACTGGTTTTTATTGTTTTTAGATTGGATTATTCGATAAAACAACATTTCAATTGTTAGCAAACAAATTTGTGCTGCTCGAGAAAGAAATGCAAAACCTGAACCCTACTTTTTGTTCAATCGAATGGATTACATCCGATTCATTTCACTCTATAAAGCTATAGAATTTCTTCGATCGACAAAAAAATCTTAGAAAGATAATCAAAGACTAAATCTAATTAGAATCGCCCTCTTTTAGGAGAGAATAAATTTTGTAGTAGAAAAAAAAAATTTATCACACAACATTGGTGGTCAGAATTAATGCGATTGAGGTCTATATTACTCTCAATGTTGAAGAATTTAACGCAATTTTTGCGTTTTTTTGTTTGTTTCACAAGTTGAATCGATGCGAGTTACGATGAAATCGGAAATCTTCAAAGTAAGTTTTATTTTTTATTTTTTTTTGTTTTTCATTCCAAGACTTACTCTCAGCAATTGAAGTTGAAAAAAAGGTCTCGTTTTTTTAAATCTTATTGGCAGAAATCTTATGAGAATATCACAAATACATTTCGGTGGTAGAAAAAACTAAACAAAGCAGTTTGAATGAAGAGAAAAAAAATGAAAAGAAAAAACTCAATGATAATCAAAAAACAATTCTTTTTTTAAATTGAAGCTAATCACACAAATTTGAGGAATCAATAAATATCTTGTCAGAACTTATTGTTAAGACAAATTTTTCATTTGTTGTTGGCATATTTCGATAAATTAATCGAGAAACCAAAATTGATTGATTGACATCACAGAATTTTCATACTTTTCAAAGCATTTTGAGCCTCTTCACGAACTTCTGGATCAGGATCTTCGATCGAAAGAAACCAAAGAAAGTCTGATTCTTTACCACATACCAATTGATTTAAAAAAATATTGCGATTCGAATGAGGAACATCACAATTTTTCAATTCGAAGCGTTTGACAAACTTGAAAAGAAATGAGATACCATAACAAGCAGCTCTACGTATTCTTGGAGATTTCGCTTCCAAACCAATAAGAATATGTTCACGGATCTAGCAGGGGGGGGTGGGGAGAGAAAACAAAAATTCAATATCACCATCTATAAGATTGAGGAGAGAGAATCTTCTTCACATACTTCCACTCTTGGTTTGGAAAGTAGAGACGAAAACCAATCGTTGATTATTTTAATCAATTCTTTTATTCTTTCGAAATTTTTAATTTCGTTTAGTCGCAAAGAATTTTGTCCTTGATTGCTCAAAATTTTACTCTTTCTGATATCGCGATAATCGTAAAGAAAACTTATGAACGATAAAGTCAGATCGATCGGTATCCAGCAGCAATCCGCATCGAAATATTCAAAAAGCGAAAATTTGATGCTTTCTGTTGAAATTTTTCTCTGCCTTATGCAAAGTAAAAAATTCACTCGAACAGCTATCGTAACTAAATCAATCAAACTGATTGAAGAGAAACGCCTCTCTGCATTGCTATCGATTCTATGGTAAGGATTTAATTCGAAAAAGGCTCTGATGTCAAAGATTGTCAAACATTCCAGATTAGACTCATTCTCGATGAATGAATCTGTCATTGCATTGACAAACCAATCACTTGTACGTTGAATAAAATTTGTCCAATCTTCTCTGCCATGTTCAAGACAACTGATTAAATTATTTTTCACAATCAAATCATTGATTTTCGAAGAAACATTCTCCTTCGAAAAAATGAATTGATCTTCGATCGAAATAATTTCTTTCGATTCAATTCCATCACTTAGCAGTGTCCATAATGCATTGACACGAGTATCGCATCCTAGATGAAACGAAATCGATCAGAGACTAAAGATTTTGTTGGTTGAGATTGAGAAAAATCTATACCGATTATAAGATCGTAGATCGGTTCATCTTGAATCACTCTACAAACGATTTCATAGACCAGATCGATGGCAAATCTTTGAATTTGTAAACGCCACAAAGCGAATTTCTCTCGACTTTTTAGAATCCAAGATCCTATAAATTTGAGCTGATTCCACAACGATGAAAGATGATGGAGTAGAATGATATTCCAAACAGTCAAACGCTCTTCAGTCAAACAAAAACTTTTGATCTAATTGGATCCGAGAGAAATCAAAAGATTAATTAATTTGAATAAGATTTAAAGCTAATAGGTGAAAGAAAAACTTCGCAATCCAAGTCTGTGTTTCTATATCGGATCAAGACAAACGAGTCGTTTCCCTCTTCGTCCTGATTAATATAGCAGTTGAATGATTATGATTACCGAAAACTTCAAAGAGACATCATTCTCTTCATCCCTAAGGCGATGTGGATCCGAACTGGCTCCAAGATTCTGTTCGTTGACTGAATCGCTCGTCTTTTCCGAATGAGAGTCTTCGAAATCATCATCGTAAAGAAATTTAAATGCTTCCCCGATCATACGATTCATTTTGACCTCTTCAAAGGATAAAATTTTCTTCTCGTTTGTATCTGTTATAATCTCCTTCGAATGATTGGATCGAGGTCTATGCAGAAATCGGAGTAAAACAGAATACAAAAATGTAAGACGTTTGATTGATCGAATAATCAATTCGATCTCAACAGTTTGACCACCATAATCTCGTAGACAAGATTGCAACGTAGACATTACATCTCTCAAATATTTCAACTGATTTTTTAAAGATATGGCACTAATTTTATACTTCATTTCATTCAATTCCGTTGAAAAATCGGAACGTGAAAATTCAACGATTTCATTCGAATTGATCCTTTCGCTAAGAGATCTTGACAAATAGCGGCGTTCAAACTCGATGCATTCATCATCATTTTTTGGGCAATCGGATGTTGGCAATGTCAATAATGATCTAGCTAAGTTTTTATTAATGCCAACAAACGAACTGATTGTGCTCTCCTTCATAGATGAATATGAAGTATTTCGCGTTTCCTCTCTACTGATCGAAGAAGGTGAGGACGAGTGATCGGAATTGGAATGTGGACGATGAAGTTTTTGACTAAGAAAATAATTCGTCGTAATAGAGCAATGATTACCAGCGTTGGGAAACCACAGGCATTGGATTCGCAACTTCAAACTTCCAGAAGGATTCACATCGATAACCATAGAACGATGTTTTGCTGCCGATTCTAAGAGATTGAAAATTGATAATGTAGCGTATCCGATATCTACGTATCGTTTGGACCAAACTGCAAAACTTCCCCAATTCGATTTCACTTCTCGAAATCGAAACTCGAAGGATGGTAAGATTGAGCATTTGAAAGTTACTGCACATTTTTCAGCGCTCCAAATTCTTTCCAAAGATTTTCCAATTTTCACACGTAATGTTTGATGTTGTTTGCCATGTCGAATTTCAAGCTCATAGATATCTCGCGGACAAATCCTAGCCCAACCTTCGATGGCATCAATTTTGATCTGTATCAAACCGATAAGCGATTCTACAGCTGAATAGATCGATGATCTTAATTTTTCGTTCGATCTTAAATGTTTTTTTGGATTAGCTTTCGCTTCACCAGCATCGATAACATCTGGATCGTAGAGGTCGAAATTTTTTCGAATCTTTTCGAGACTTTCCATTTGGAATTGAAACGTTCTGGAGTGAAAGTCTTCATTCTCTGGCAGTATCAAATCTCGATTCTGATAGAGACCAATATTTTTCTCAGCTTAGATGAGAAAAAAACTATTCAATATTTTATTCATTTCAAGATCGAAGGATTCTTACAAACAGTCTCGGTGGAGGCCGACGAAATTTCATTGAATTCCAAACTGTCGAATTCAGCTTTGATGTTGGAGAAATATTCTCTAAAAATGGTAATTGATAGATTCCATTAAATAGATTTTAAAACATAAAAGATTACAATATCGAAACTAATCAATAAATATTTCCAATCTTTTCATCTTAAAACGATATCAATTTCGGTGTTGTTTTACAACAAGCATCTTACATCAAGCATAATTGATAGGTTCTAAATAGATTCTCAACATTTCGAATGGTTTCTTTCAGATAACGATGTTTTTTAAGCCTTGATCTGCTATCGAAAGATTCAACAGTTTCCACTAGTTGACTAGTTGGTGGTTTGAATTTCAAAACGATTTCATTCATGTCGTATCCATAAGGAGATTGAATTGAATTAGAAGAATCGTAAGAATGAAATCGATAGAAATGCTAACGAAGAACTTTGTTGCATAAGAAACGATTCGATTCGATCCGACAAGACCTATGCTGGATTGATCGCAAAGAACAAACTAAATCATTTCTAACTATAAAATAATAAGCAATCAATAATTACCAGATTATTGGATCGATAAGCCAATTTTGGGATTAGGATCAAAAGATTAGAATCTAATAGATTTAGATTCAAATTGATTGTCTTTTTTTTTTGTTGATGAAATCTTTTTCCGATATTCAGAAGCATTCGTTTTCGCACTAAACATGCTGATATGGCTTTCAAAAAGAAAAAAAACCAAAACAGACCATAACAAACCACCACTGTAGAGGTATAGAATACTTTTGGTGAGCTTTTTGATCGACATCGATCCGCTTTTTTTACGCTTTTCGCTTAAGTTGAATGGTAAAACAACAAACTGCGGATTGAGAAGAAGCAGTGGCAGGAAATGACCATTGCCGCTTAGAAAAAAAAAAACGTTACCCACACATAGATCCGCTATCTGGCTCGATTAGAGAAAAATGATTGAATAGGCTTGATTGGTAAAACACTGATGAAATCGTCGAGGAAATTGTTTCAAACATTCAATCACTTTGAAAATCTATCAAATTTGGTGATCTAATCTGTAAAGCTTTTTCTATTCCGTTTTTTTTTCTATTTTTTTTGTCTATCACTGAAACTATTTTGAAAATTTTCTGTTCAATGTATTGAATGGTATTGAAAATTTGTAAATTTAGCCTAAGATTTACCTTTTTTTTGCATTATGTAATAATTCGGAGTTTTTTTTATTTTTTCATTGTATTTGCTGAACAATTAATTGTTCGATCGCTTTTTCCGCTCAGCTCAATCGATTTGCAACGCCTCCGATTGGAATATATTGAGATTGAAATTTTTTTTATTGTCAAAAAAAAACAATTGGTTTCACTGTTCTCGAATGATCTGAGATTTTTTTGTTTTTTGGAAATCATTTTGAATATTAGAAGAATTTCGTTCAACAAATTGGTTTTGAAAGGAAATCGAGTACGATCGTATCTCTTAGCAATGCAACAGAACTGAAATACTTTTCCTTTCAAATGTTCTGGATTTAATTTAAATAAAAAAAAAGATTCGGATTTTAATTAAAGATTTGTTCTCGAACGAACTATAGAGATTATCATTATCGATTCGATTTGATCAGTGGAAATTTTTTTTTCAACAAATTTCCTCAATCTCTTCTAGAGCATCTAGGAAACGTCTCTCAGACTATCAAAGCGATCACAATCTCGCATTTCTATAGGGAAAGATATAAAACAAGAGACTAGATTGATTAGATTCGAACAGAGTATTGAAGAACACTAGATCTATATCACTCGATCGAACGATGGGAAATTCAATTTCATCGATGTGGAGACCAAAAAAACCATTTTTTCAACAAATCGATGTTTTTGGCGATCTACCAGAGCCCGATGAGATCTCAATGATTCAGCCAACTCTAAGCATCTTCATCGAGAAAGATTCTGATCCAGCTTTGATCATTGAACACGATCAAGCTCCAGAGAAGGCAATTTCTCTTGTAAGAAATTATCTGGATAGCTTAAGTTTGTCGCAAAAAAAGATTCGTTTAGTCGTTCTAACGCATGGATTTCGTAGCAATGACCAATCGGATTGGTTGAATGATGCCAAAGATGCAATTTTAGATGCCGGATATTTGATTGATCAAAATTATCATCAAATCGTCGGTATATTGGGCTGGGGAGGTGGAGCCGATATTGGTCTTCTCAATTATCCTAAAGCGGCGGCAAATTGTCTTGAAACTGGAAAATGGTTAGGTATTATACTGCAAAAATTTCACAACGAATATCCTCAATCAAAAATATACTGCATCGGACATAGTCTTGGAGCTCATTTGATGGGTATGGCGGGAAAATGTAGTGGAAATTCGGTGGATCGCATCACCGGTCTGGATCCAGCTGGTCCTGCATTTCAGAACGCTAACCTTGACAAAAGACTTGGATGCGATAGTGCAAAATTGGTCGATGTCATCCATACGGATGGTCAAGATGTGCCTTATTTCGGTACTCTGGTACCATTAGGACATATAGACTTCTATCCGAATTATGGATGGGATCAACCTTCGAACGATGGCGAAAGCAATATGAAACCGATGGTTAGCCAAGATGAAAATAATAAAAAAAATGCGATCCCAAGCAAATATGGAGGCTTCATAAGCGAATCGCACGGAAGAGCGATTGATTTTTTTGTATGGTCAATCATCAATCCGGAACGTTTTAGAACTTTTTTGAAATTAGAAAACGATCCACAGGTCGAACAAGGAGTCCATAGGATTCGAACAGTTTCGCCAATTGATTTTGTCGAGGTAGAGATGGGATATCATTTGGACGAGTTTATTGAGAAATTTGTGAAGAAAAATTCTTCCACCAATCAACGAGATGATTTAGCTCGCATAGATTGGAATAGATTTTATGGTAATTACTATGTCCATACCAATGGACAACCACCTTGGTGTTGAAACAATCTAAAATGATGGACAATTCTTTGTACAGATTGATTCATCGATTGAATGAAAAGAAAAAAAAATTTATTCGATCAAAGATATTATCAATGAATAACTGTAGTTATTAAATAAATTGAGGACCAAAATTTAATTGCAATTGATCCATCCATTACTGAACTTCGATTTAGATTTGAATTCTAATCAATTGTCGAAATGTTTCAATTGATAGAAATTGTTTCCAATTCAGTGTTCTCTAAAGGTCTAAAATGAATAGCGAATCGTTGACGTATGAGCCAAAAAACATATCTATATTGTATATGGCAATTTTTTCAAATAAAATTTTTGATTATAAACCGATTCAGACCAATTAGTTTCGTTTAGAAGTTTCTTAGTGTACTAACCCAGCGAAAACAATCGAAATCATCAAAGAGATTGATCCCAACATCAACACAATGCTAGTGAAAATGTTCCAATTGTTCTCCGCATTACATATCTTATATTCCATATGCTGTGGGGGACAAAATCCTTCGGTTATTTTGTTCGGATTTGTTTGATCAAGAATAGCTTGTCCTATTGCACAATCATTCTCATCACAAAGCATCATCGAATGTAATGAATTCATTCGTAAAGATTGCATTAAACATTGTTGATGACGATAAATAGCGCAACAAAGATTCCATTTATTCTCATAGCTCTTCCAATTTAGTTCTCTTCCAAAGAGTCTTAAGGATTCATTTTCGAAACGAGATGAACATTGAAGAAATTGATTCGCGATCACTCGCCGACAATTCATTCTGATATTTCGCAAAATCAATCTAGTTCTATTTGGCGATATTTCTTTGCTATAGTAATTCAACACTGTTTCAATTGATTTACTATTTTTTGTGAGAAAATTTGCACTCGAATTTAGCATATTTGTAATCAGTAAGAAAATTTGCAACGCATTTTTCGTTTTCATTGCTTAGTTTTAATAATATTCTTTTTTTTCTCTTAGATTTAAACTAAATAGCTTTGAATTGATCATAACTTTTTTGAGCATTTAAAATTGAATTCAATAAACTCCATCATCATTTTTGTCTTATTGATCCGATGATCGATTGTTTTTTAAAAAAAAAAAAAGATTCGATGATTCAATCCGATACAATCATCAGAATTGAATCCGATAAAAATTAGGGCACATTGACAATCGTTTTGGTGGCAAGGATTCAATGATAATCTCTATGCAATCGATGAAAGAGTAGGTGATTGAGTTGTGATCCAATCCATCAGTAACCTCATTGGTGATAGCAATTGCCTAGGTGATCAACAGCAATTTTCTTTCTCATCACATTACGATCGGTACAGAGGCTAGGATAATACTAGTTTAATGATTTTTCATTTCGAAAAATCGGATAAAATTTTCAATCTTTACTGCATTTTTCGTTTAATTCCGAAAAAAAGAGACAATCATCGAATTCCAATTCAAAATCGATATTCGAAATTTAATCGAATGTAATTTTAATTGTCGAAAAAAAAATTCGCTAGAAATAATTTTTTTAGAAAGAGAGAATTTAAAACATTCTATAATTTCCAACTCTTCAAGATTAGTTTATTTGAACTGAGAATTTAGAGATGATCAGAAGCTTTTCTAATCAATACATTCCGATTGAGACCTTTGATTTGTGTCGGAATACTTTCATCGGTTTGTCTTTTTTGATCACCATCGAAATGATTACGATAATAATTTCCATCTTCTGATTGATTGGATCGATTCAAAAATTTTGTTTGCATTTCTCTCGAAACGATTGAATGCGATCTTTGTTTAAATTTTTCCATCGCATTCATTTCGTAAACGCGTCTAGTTCTAAGCAAATCAATACTTTTCGGTCTCAATGACATTGAACTATAGAGTAAAATTTTTCCATCCAATTGTCAATAATCGAATAGAATTAATTTAGAATAGTCAGATTGCTACTTACTGGATATAGAGAATCAATAGCAACGATAGCAAAAGTAAAATACTGAAAACGATTATTAGTACAATGATGAAAATTTCATTAGATTTTTTCCCCTCGCGAACACATCTATTCACGCGGATAATCTTCAATCCGTTCTCTATCCATCCGTCATCTTGAATTTGCAAGAAATCTTGATTCACATAATCATCGTAATCATTACATTCACAGCGAATCTTTAGCTCAGAATTAGACAATCTAGCTTCACAGCTATTATGGAGATAATTTTTTTCGGATGGACAAAAATGGGCACAAATAAAGTTTCGATTCAATCGACAGTGTTGTATTTTTACACCATTCTCGTAGCTTAGTTTGCTATCAGCTAGCAAAATTTCCTCAGAATAATTAGATTTCAAACATCGACATTGAAGATCGCCAGAATTGTTTTCACAAATCGTTCCAGAATGATGGGAACAAATCGGAACAATCGAACAAATCTATCAAACAAAACAAACGATTAGCTAATTGTAAGAAGAAAATTTTTCGATTAAACTCAACATCGATTTGTTTCGAATGAATTTTCATGACGTTCTCGATTAGCATCAAATTGTGATTTGATTGAAGAAAACATTGATTTTTACCAATGATTTGACAATCATCTTGAATTTTGTTGATAATTTCTTCCATTTCATTGTCAGAATTATTGGAAAAAAACGAAAAGGAAACCAGACAATTAAAATTTACTCGATCATTGGACAAGGGATGACAGTCGTCGATCGTTATCGAGCTCAGAGCGGCAAAGTTTTCTTGGATATAATTTTCGAAGAATTGTTGAAAGACAATAATTCGTAAGAAATTTTTCATTCGATCCAGTTGCTTCCGGATATGTATTTGATTTAAAATTTTAGATTCTTTGTAATCTTCAAATAATTGAATCATATTGGTGGTACTTAGATTCGATTCAAAACTGTTTTTCAATTCCATCAAAGGATCGGTCCGATAGATATTTGCGAGCCAAAAATCAATGTTTAGAATATATCTCGATTTGATTTGACTTAAATCGAAAATTTTCTCCGCCAAAACAATGTTGAATTGATGAACCCTTTTAGGATAGATACAAACAAATTCGCTGCATTCGGCGAATAAAATTATCCAAAAATAACAATTGATTAGCATCGATTATTCTTTTGGATCGTCACCAATTAATTAACCTTTCATTGATCCATTTTCGAACAGTTCCGTTGATGCATCGACAACGATCAGTTTTGAACTCGTAGGCAATCTCGGATATAGGATTGCACCAAGAGTAACGACTAGAACATTCTCTAACGATTCTCTCATCATCACAGTGATTGATACAAACTTCTTGGTCGGCTAGCCGAACAAAATGCTGTCCTGGTGGACATTCACAGCGGAAAGAGTTTTGCTCACTAGCAGCTTCTAACAAACATAGGGCACCTTTTTTTCGACAAGTTTCATATCCGTAACCATTTTTTCCACATACTGGCACCAAACTACAAGTCCGCTCACTGTCTTGCATGAATGTCAGACTTGAGATTTTTGTTTTGCAATCGCATTGATACATTCGAGTGGTTCGATTGAATATCGCTTTCGATCTGTTCGGACACTCATTGGTGGTGGAATTATATTCGCTTTTCAATTCACAATACTCTTGATTATTCCATTCAAACATTTGATTACATTTGCAAGATTGTGCTTCTGGATCATAAAATCCATGAGGTATCTCATCACATTTCGTTCCATTTATGATCTCCTTAGGTGTTCCAACTAGTAGTTCGTAGTGATTCGGAACACATTTTCTCGATGAGTTCAAATGAAAACCCTTGTAACAAGAGCATTCGAAATCATTTTCGATAGTCTTCGAGCATTTTTGTTGGCATAAATTCAGAATCGGTGATTGGCAAACGATCGAACGGCAAATTCCTTTCAAGAAAGGATTTGATAAGTATTTTATTTTTGTTTTTGAATCAAGAGAAGTGCAATCTACCGGAAACGGAATCCTTAGCGAATCTCTCTTTGCATAGACAAACATGATCGGTGTGATTTTGTACGCCCAAAAATGATGCATAACATCGAGCATCGCTTCCGCATTGATTCGAATAACTGCATGGATCGCGTAGAACACATTCGCCTAGGATCGGATCTCTCGTGTAGCCAGCATCCTGATCACATCGACATAGGCCATCTCTCCAGATTTTTTTCTGCGGACAATTTCGATAAATTTCTTTAGGGATCGGTTCACACCTTTAAATGAAAAAATTTAAATAAAAATTAATTAGAATTTCTACAATTTTATCTCATTCATTCATCGTTCTCGCCTCATCGTATGGGAATTATAGTACAAAAATCGTTCAGTCGGACAATCACATCTAAATGACCGGTGCAGATTGATACATTTGAATGGTGCACAAATTTCCAATGCTTCCGTTTGATTATTCGAGGTGATTGGTCTGGCACAAAAATCGATTCGATCACAAAATTGACCTGTGAATCCTTTCGGACATTTACATCGATATCTTTCAAGCGATCCAAAATCAACAAAACATTGAGCTTGATTATGGCAACGATTGCCCAAACAGTAATCATCTAGATCCATGCTCTCTAGAATAAAATCTCTCTGTGAGAATTCTGATGTAGCAGAAGAGAAATCTATAACTTTCCATCCGACTCTATATCTTAGTTGCGTTTCAAATTTGGCTACAAATTCGAATACATTCCAGGAATCGTGAGAAAAATTTCTGATCGAAAGATGCCCATTTATGATTCTCATATTTTGATCGACAACTATCGGATAAGCTTCGATATAGTCGGTAGATTTGAAAATCTTTGATCTCAATCGATGTTTGAAATGCTTCCGGAAAGGCGGAATATCTATCCAATCACTGAGAAGATAAGACATCAGCGGTGTTCTGACTTTATCGGAATTGTTTCCGAAGTTAATTTCCTCTATGATTCCATCCATTATAATTTTATCAGTCGAGAAAAAATTGCTGCTATTAGTATCGCGAGAATTGTACTGTATCGATCCATTTTGGAGAATTTTCCAAGCGAAATCCGGAAATCTTATCGGCCAATTAGTTTTGGTTCGAGAATATCGTTCTTGTCTATGGAGACTATTTTGATTAGGAATATAATTCACAATGTTCGAAGCTATTCTTTTTTTGAAGCTAATTCTATCGATTATTCTGAAGCCAACGATTTCGCTTGAAGACCAATCGTATGTTGCAGATATTTCAATTGAACTTTTATCGGATCTTTTCTCTAACCAATCATTCAAACATATTGAAACGGAATCATTTTGATTGGGAAAATTAGTCCACAGAAATTGATTCGATGAGGACACTTTGAAACCGATTCTATTCGATAAATTAGATAGAAAATAGATAATATTGATACAAATTGTTTGGTTCTCGACCATGGGCTCTCTTTGAAGCAATTCAATCGATGAACCATTTTGAAGTGATGTGAAATAGATTCTATAGTTACGGTCACGACATAGTGCTATTTTTTCATCATAGTCTTTAGGGAACCCGATCGATTTGAATGAAAATCGAGATTGATTGATTGTTTTCGGTACGTTGATAACATTCTTCAAGAATGGATTTAATTCCGAGTCGAATCTAATGAATCTAGATGAAGTTTTGAAATTTGGCAAGCAACTATCACAAAGAAAATGTATTTTATTTAGCATTCTCGAGAAAAATTTCTTTAGTTTCTCAAACCTCATGGTCTTAGTGTTCCATGTGAACAATTTTGGCCACGAACAAGTGCACCGGAAACTCTTTTCGTCTATAGGTATGCATTCGTTTGGTCTGTTTGGAGCATGAAACTGTTGAGCGCAGTAATCGGAGAACTGGAAGCAAAATTATTTCGAATTTAAACAACTTCAGAATTATAATAATTTTCAAATATCTACGTTAGTGCAAGGATTGTAATGTTCGCAATGTGCACCAAAATAATTCGGATGACATCGACAATAAGGTTTGCCGGAATTCGAATCGATCCGACACAATCCATCATTTTGGCAGCTAAAATTCTCACATAAACGATCGGTTGAGTTTGAAAATGGAATTTTGTACAAAAATTCAGATTCAAATCTATTAAGTAGTTTTCGAATTGGAAAAATGATAAAACTAGGCCGAATTAAATTGATCGGCAGAGGCGTAAATTTGATAAGGAAATCATCAAAAAGATTAATCCAATATGATAATAATTATTTTATCAAAGAATTACTTTGTTCCGTTCCAGGCACTAGTGTCATTCTGTAAGCAAATCACATCGAAAATTATTCGCTAAAATCTCACAATTCAAGATCAAGATTTGTAATCAGTTATCAAAATGCAACAAACCTGACAAAAATTTTTGATTTGACACTGGTTTCCATGAAAGCCTTCTTTGCAGGAACATTTTGGTTCGGTGGAATGAATATCAGATAGACATCTGCCTCCATTGAGGCACTCGAAATGTCGCGAGACACAAGGATCTCCAAACTCTAACAATCTTAAATGGCCTTGAAGTTTGGTTCCACATTGAAATTTATCATATTCTAGAATGAATTCTAAACGAAACAAATCTGTCTTCGGTGATACTATCGAAAAATCGATGTTCCAGAATCCATTCTCATCTTTCTTGACTGACTCGATCGAACTTGAATGACAATGACCCAATTGATTGCATGTACGTGGACGGATCTGTACGAAAGGATATTCTGCTTTGATCAAAAATTTAAATTTTCCACCATCAAAAATCCGCTTCGAATATTGAATCCATTTGGAAGAGACCGTTGAGATGATTCGATCTTCAGAGTCCAACATTGAACAATCTGTTCAAGATTATTAAATCAATCAATTTTCCGTAGTTAATTGTTTTCAAAACCATTTCAAACTTACCTAGATTGAAAACAATATTATCGTCGGTGAAATTCCATCTTTTTGTCTCGAATTCTTGTTGTATCCATTCGTTTGACCAATTAGAATCGCTTTGAAATTTGCTTAGAAAATGAATCACTTCCTCTGATTGATCTGATTTATTAGTGATTTCCGGTTCAATTGAAAAATTTTTAGATGGTATAGTATCGAATTCTATGATTAGTGTACTATTGAAACTTTCAACTTGTACAAAATCATTCAAACAGATTTTCGTTTCATTCAAGAAAGAATCCGATTCGATCAAATTGATTGTGGTCAGCTCAATTCGATCGGCTGAGTTTAATAGTTTACCATCAGACAAAAGCAATGGTTCTATAAGATAACCAATCTTGATGAATTTAATCGCTAATCTAGCTGCTTCTATGTCTATTCGCAAACATATTCTACGCAAATTCAATGAAGAAATATCAATTATTCGCATTCTAGAATCCTTCGCATCAATGAGCGAAGCTTTGTCTTCATTTTCACATTCGAGTTCGAATCGTTTGAAAGCGACAAAATATAAGCCATTTAGATAGAAGATTCGAAATTTAGAGATCAAATCGGAAGTTATGGGGATACGAAATGAGATCCATTGTTTAGAATGGTTATAATATCTATTTGAAATTTGATTAGACTAGTTAAATATTCAAAATTTTCAAGTCAATTTTGGCTTACGATTCTAATAAATCAATACTGTGCTCAAAATTTGGGTGTTCTAGATATATTCCATTGATTGATGCACAATTTTTTGTTTGTTCGAAACTTAAATTTTTCTCAAAAAACCATAACTAAACAAAATGGTTATATTAAAATTTGGAATTGAATTTTATAACTCATTCAAACCTCAAATGCTATGATACAAAATGAACGATAATTTCGATTGAAAAAATTTTTTTCATTGAAATTTTCTTCAAATTCTAATTTGATCATTGGCAAAGACTCTAGCTCATTGGGAATATCATTTTGATAATAAAATAATTCGGTAGAGTTTTCAACGGAAGGCCATTCGGAAGTCATCACATTCCAGCCTAAATTTTTGATGTGAAATAATTCATCAAAATGTGTAGCAGAGAGAGAATCCGAGAAAAAAATAATCGACAATAAAGAGCACAAAATGAGCAAATTAGAATTCATCTTGCTTGAAACGAATTCTCGCAAAGATTATCTTTCAAACATTTGGTTAAACTCAATTAAACTCAAAAAAAAAAAAAAAAAGAAAAAATAAAGCAAACTTCGAACGCCTTCTCATCTAATCCAAAACAAATTGTCTTTAATTTCAATAGATTCAATTCGATAACATTTTATTGGATGAGTTTATTTGTTTGATTTATCTAATAGTTTCTGTTTTCAAAGATTAGAATGTTGATAATAGAGAATTGTGCAATCCAAAACAATTATTAATACATCCTATTATTGCGGGGAAAAAATTTCGGAGATAAAAATTTTCAAATTAAATCTGCTATCCAATTAAATGATATCATTCTCTTTTATCAGTGATGTAATTGATTTAATGATTCTAAAACGATTCCGATCACTCTTAGATCAAAAGCATTTCGATAGCAAATAATTTTTTCAAAAAAAAAAAAAAAAAAAAGATTCGATTCAATCGAAGAATAGAATTATTGAATTAATTTTTCATAGATTCTATTTATTGATTCCATTAAAATAAAATCAATTGAAAAATTGAAACATTTAATATCATTGAGTTAAGAAAAATTTGGTGTAAAAAAAATCGAATCGAATTTAAATTTCGAGATATCACTAGGTTTGATTGAAACTATATCAGAACGAAATCACCAACAGAGCAGAAAAAAAATATGAATCAATCAATCAATCTAAATCAATGGCCACTGAAACAAACGCAGCCAAGTTTGAATATAACTTGTGACAATGAAAGAAATTCAATCATTGCCTCAAAGAAAGGAAGTATTGCATTACTAAAGTGCTGTAGTGAATTGCTTATGTGCGATTGTATGATGGAGAAATGTGAAAAAGATTCCGCTTACAAAAATGATCCTTGGTGCAAACGATTAGAGACAGCTCCATGCAGATTGTTGAATCCGGATGCTTGTCAGCGAACCGAATGCGATCAACTCGAAAGTCAAATCGGATGGATCATCATACTGATGATAGCGTTAGGCATCATCATTGCCGCCATCATTTTGATATTGATCATAATAGTTACTTACAAAAAGTTCTTGTCGGCCTCATCAAGAACTGGTAGCAAAAAAAGCCATCATCGAACTCAGATGCAATTAGGAATCTCACCGCGGCCCAATATCGACAGTGTTGTTATCGTAAGCAAAAAAACATCCAATTCTAAAAGTTTAAAACGAGAGAGTAGAAAGCAATCTCATAGCTCAGTTATGAATCTGTTCTCCGATTATCCGTACAATAAAAACGGTTCGTATGGTGGACAGAGAGAAGGAAATAATAAGCAAAAAAATTCATTCAAAATTTCGCGCTCTACATTGGAGAGAGCAGTTTCTTAAACTCTTTCGTTAAATCTTTGGTCAACAAATCGATGCGCTATCAATTTGGCGGTGTGATAAACTCTAGTCATATCGATCAATTCTCATCAGATCTTTTTTCATTTCAATATCGAAATAAATTAGTCATTCGCCATAAAGAAGCCATTTATCTACATCGAGCCGATCAATAGAATTGCTCGAATGTGTGCGATTCAGTGATTAGCATTGGATTAGGATTGAAATCAATGAGATACGAAAATGAGAGGTTCAATTTCATTTTACCATCACACCACCTCCCCTATGGCAAATTTTTTGTTTTTTTTTTTTTTACTTTCGAATTGGTCTCAACAATCAAAAATGATACAAAGCGATATCGGTTTTGTTCTCGGAAAATCTCATTGCACAAACGAATAAAGATAAACGACAGCTTTCTTGAAAATCCTCTCTTAAAATGACTAAATTATTGGAGAAGATAATATTTGCTCAATTGGTAGCTCTAATGGCTCTGATCATTATTTCATTCATAATACTTTTTGCCAATCGGCCCAAACACTCAGTGGAGGAGAGAATTGATCGAATCGAGATTCTAAAGCAATTCGATTCAATTATACTTCAAAATGAGCTTTTCCTCTCTAATCAGACCAAAATATTGCTAAGCAAAGATATTGAATGGCTTCAGCGATTGCGATTGAATCGTACTGGATGCTATCCTTTGGACCGATTGACACTATTCTATCACTATTGTGTTGAAGAATCAGAATTTCCAATCTTATTCGATGACCAATGTTGGCCACATTCGGTGGATCTCTATCAAAAATTATTGCTAACATTTCAGAATATATCCGAATTCGCTTCGGAATTTGTTTCTTTTTTCAACAAATTAATCAAAGAAAGTGAAGGAATGAATAATCTTATTGAATCTGAACTAAACGAAGCGTTTGAATATAGTAGACGAATCGGTAGAGATTGCGAACATTCAAAAATTTGGCCACTTAATTTCGATCCAAGTTTACCATCGAGTTCGGACGATCACGAACTCTGGGAGCTGTATTGTTTGAGACGAATAAAATTTCCAAGTTTAATCAGTGTGAATAGTGGAAAATATTATCTCCCCGGCTACTATTATGAGCGAATCAATTCGGATCACTTAAAACCAGAAGAATTATGGACGATCAGATGGATGGAGAAGAAATTTATTCCATATTTTAATAGCAATAAAATCCTAAAAGAAAGATATCGAACAGAATTGAATCGATCGAAACAATATGCAATGTTGAATGGATTAGATTGTGATTTGTAGATCTTTTCATTCCTCTTCTCGATCTAGATCTCAATCTATTGTCGTTTCGTATTGTCTTTTCGATTCACTGCTAAGAAATTGAACTAATTTGAAGAAGCTTCTTCAAGGCTTCGATTGTGAGCACAATCCGAACCGATTTTGTCGAAGACAGCTCTATTCTGTCTAGATTAGTAACCTAATTAGTATCTTTCTTTTTGATTGATCTCTCTCTCTCTCTCTCTCTCTCTCTCTCTCTCTCTCTCTCTGATCTATTTGTTTCAATCTAATTCATTTCTTAATTATCTCTTTCGTTTTTTTCCCACTTCAAAGTTCAAAAATTTGTTTGTTATTTTAGCTAATCGAGCTAGTTGTAATTCTAATTGTGAAGTAAAGAGAATCTTTCTGTTATTCTATTTGGTGGCACCTTTTGTCTATATAAATCGAAATAAAAAGCATTTGATCTTTTTTTTTGAGAATGATTAGTTCCGATCTAGATTGTATGATCCTCGAATGTGTAATATGTTGTCCAATCGCTATAATTTTATTCATTTGCTAATTCAAAAATTTTTGAATTATTCCCATTCCGAATCTCGAGTAAATGGAATCCATTTGATTACAATCTAGCGACAGTTTGTTACAGTTAGTTTTCGAATTGAGAGAGGGAGAGAGAGAGAGAGATTAAAAAAGAGTATCCATTACTAATGAGAGAGAGATCGTTTAGGTTCATAATGTCAGTAAAAAAAGCGAACAAAAAGTGACATCAAAGTTCGAATTATTATTCGTTTGAATGCTTCCGAAGATTATTGAAGCAAAGAATCTTCAAATGATTTTAACGATTCAAATGAGTATCTCTCACTAGCAAACCTAGCACACTAGTCTTTGTTCGTCTCGTTCGTTGTTGGTCTTTCATTGGCTGAAATTAGACTAAACATCGAAATCTTCACAACGCGGAAAATTCTTCGAACAAATCTTTGCAAAGAAATTTTTTGATTTTATATTTCAAAATCTAAGCGATTCTAAGATCTTTGTTAAACTTTGACCTGTTGGAATTCTCTTCATCAATGTCATTTATTTGATATCGATTTTGTTGGAGTTGTGGTTGTCGTCGTCGTCGTCGTTGTTGTTGTTTGTTTGTTTGTTTATCAATTCCAATCGTTTCGATTACAACGATGTTTTTTAGATTCCAATTTCTTATGTTATTGATCTTGTTGATCAAATGTTTATCATCGTTTCCGTCAATCATCGCTACATCAAATCAAAGTTCTGCTGAAGCATTCAAATCAGAACTAAACTCATCGATGAATTCCTCTAATCACAAACCATCTCAATCGATTAGATTGCCAATGTTACAGATAACTGCCAAACCTAGCAGTAATAGTAATGAACCTACAATGAATCTTTATCCATTTCGAACTAAGATCGGAAATCTAATTTTTCATTTACGACAACATCGAACACAAATGTTGATTATTCCTTCTCTATTGAGATTAGTTTATCAATACAGGAAACCGATTCTCGATGGTCTGACCACTGCCTATCAAGCTCTTTCTTCGAGCCCAGTTCGAGTTGCATCGTCTGGATTGAGCTCTTTTCATCATTCTGATCGATCTAGTGCCATCGATTCGGAGAGCGTTTCGTTTCTAAGTGATCGCAAAAATTATGGTTCTCAGCTACCTCAAACCGATTTATCTCATTTTTACGTAGCGAACGCAATGCCGACATTAAAGTTAAATTCCTTCAACGATTTCCGCCCATCGCCCTATTCTAGTGGTTTGATTTCGCTCTATCCAACCTACGCCTATAAATGAATCAATTGGATTTATTTTTTTTCTTTTTGGAACGAATCGATTGTTTTTTTTTCGATTGATTATAATATAACGAAGATTATTCTCTATAATAAAAGCTTTATATTCTAAGATTTTATCAGATAGATGTAAAATTTAATTACTTATAAATTAGAAAATATTAGAGCTAATCAGATAGACAAACGAATGGATTTGAATGGATTTTGGTAAGATTTTAGATTTGACCATTGAGAGTTTGGCTGGCAAACGGCTATTGGCAATGGGCTATGAATTCAACGAATTCAATTGATCCATCGAAAAACAAAAAAATCTAATTTAGAGTGTTGAGCCAATCGATTGGCGAATGAATTGGATATTGAATAGATATTGAGAGTTAAACTGGTTTATCTTGCAATAAATACATAGGAGAAACAACACAACACTAACCACTTGGAAGATTGAAGAGTCGCCTTGGAGATGATAATCCACTGTCGCACCTATTCAACAACGAAACGAGCTTTAATTTTTTTTTTCTAATTACAACGAATCGTAAATGTTCTAGATCGCTGTTCAAATAGAATGTACTCGGTCAAACAACGTGTCATTCTGAATTCATTCTCGAAACTAAACGGTTATTCGAAATTATTTTTCAACAGCAACATAACAAGCGTCGAAACATACATAGCAAAAATGTCGGACAATCGTGAACGAACATTTATTATGTTGAAACCTGATGCTGTTCAACGTGGCATCGTTGGTGAGATTATTCATCGTTTCGAAAAGAAAGGTTTCAAATTGGTTGCGATGAAATTTATGATGGCTTCAGAGGATTTGCTTAAACAGCATTACGCTGATCTATCGACCAGACCATTCTTTCCTTCTCTAATTAGGTATATGCAAATGGGTCCAGTAGTACCGATGGTTTGGGAAGGATTGAATGCAGTCAAAACTGGTCGTGTGATGTTGGGTGAGACTAATCCAGCTGAATCGAAACCAGGAACGATTCGTGGTGATTTGTGCATCCTTACTGGCCGGTATTTGAAAAGAAATTGTCATCGATCGGCAATGATTAAGTTCTAAATTTTTTTTCTTTTATTTTCTTCATATAGCAATATCATTCATGGTTCGGATTCCGTCGAAACTGCTAAAAATGAAATTGGTCTTTGGTTCAAACCTGAAGAGCTAGTTGACTATCAATCGTCTCAATATCCTTGGGTTTATGAGAATTAAATGTATCTCTTTTTAATTTCACTATGAATTAAGCATTGAGTTAATACTTTCGATTCAATCATACTTGAATAAACTTTTTTTTTTATTAACTAAACAAATAGATAAAGTTTAAAAAAAAGATGTAAAAAGATTAAATGGATCACAAGAGATAATATGAAACAATGTTAAACAATGCGAAATTGAATTCGTATGAAAAAATGGTAAGAGATCGTTGGTAAATTTATTGTCAACATTCATCTTCGTCAGAATCAAACAAAGGTGGTGGTGTCATTTTGGCCCGATTACAATAAGGTTTTGCAACATCAAAGAGAATTTCTGTGTCAAGTTTTCGTTGTTCTTTGGCTTTTTCAGAGGATTCGGAGTTCACACAAAACGATTCAACGATTGATGGATCATTGAAATAGGTGTCTATCGAATTTTTCATGGACATAGCTTCATAGAAAGAATAGATTAACATTAAATTGTTTATTGTTTATCGATTCAAATACCTATTTCAGATTGAGATTCAGCTACACGCAGACACTGTCCGAAGGCATCTCCATCGAGAAGAAGATAAGAATATTTTCCAGGATAAAAACGATCAGGTTTTTTGTAGAGATTGTAAACAATGATCACATCACTAGTATTCAAATGTTTGGCAATAAAACGATGTGATCCGAAGATGATTATGTAGATCAACTTGCTGTTTCGATAAAGTTTCTCTAAAATTTCAAGAGAAAAAGGAAATTTCGAACGATTTGTTTCGAATTTAGCAGAAATTTTTTCAAAACTGACAATCGGATGGGATTGAAATGTTTTATTAATGAAATGATTAGGAGTCAAACAACAAATAATGGTGCGATTGTCGAGATCAATAGCGTCTAGCACCAGAAAGGCTGCATGCAAAATCGAAGTATTTTCACTGGTTTCCTTGATTATCGGCTCATTTATTAGTTTGTTGATACTAAAACGAGTCAATGCTGCAACTCGATCTCGATCGTACTGTGCGATAGTGAATGATGAAGCTAAAGAGAGAGGCTTAAAAATTTGATTGCTAAATGATTCAAATACCTGTGAAAAAATGAGAGGTAACAGAATCGGTAAATAAAATCATTGCTTTCGTTTAGAAAATTTACCACAATATTTTTAATGTTGGTGCTGCGACGGGTATAATCAGGATTGAGAGCTAATCGATGAATCCGAATGATGTCACCTATTCGGAAAGGAAGATTTGAAGAATCGTAATCCTCGTTAGTGCTATGGAATCGAGGAAAAAATTTGAACTCCGATAAAGTTTCATCCATAATGGTCATAATTTGATCTCGATACGAATGGATTACACCGTAGATTGAGACCAATTTAGTCGATTTAAGAGGATACATGAGAGAAATTTCAGCCAATTTAATGTAATCATATTCCTGTTTGCTCAATACTTTAGTGGCTTGATGAATTTCAATAGATGTTTGTATTTTTCTTATAAGAAAAAAGAAAATATTTAGCTTAATCTTAAATATAAAAATTTAAAAATGAAATAAATTACGATTGATTTGCATCCGATTTGCGATCGATTTGATTATCAGTTTCGCTAAATCCGGGTGATGTTGGATCGCCATTCGATAGATATTTAGATAAGATATGATCGGTTGTTTCCGAAACTTTCGTTGATTCACTTATATTATCAGATTTTTTCTTCGGAAAAATAGGTAAGATATTTTTTCGAGCCATCGATGAAAAAGTATATCACCGAGTATTCACTAGAAGTGTTTTATCAAAAATGATGAAATTTTAGTAAAAAAAAAACCTTTAAGTTTTTTTACTGATAAGTTTGTAAGAATATTTTTATTCGACTAAAATAACTCAAGTGGAGAGTTTTAAACTCTCCTCATTTGAGTTGTTTTCTGAGTCTTCTGACTCACACCATTGATCAAAAGTTCGGCATTGTTTGCTGGTCAAAAAGGGAGGAAAAAGTAAGCGGGCTATTTCTACAAGTTTGAGAGCGTCTGCTTTGGAACGAAAATCGTAGCAAAAATATACTACCGTACCTAAATTTTTACTCTTAGGGACATGATGAAGGAATCGCAAAAAACTTGTTAATTAAGTTTTAATTTAGTAAGACTCTACCTTTTTTTTCACTTGATTAACAAGGGATACATAACAAAGAAAATGTATTCTCGTCATCTCTGGCTGAGTTAATTTTAAACAGTTTGCATATTAAAGCGCTTCTATTTGGTAACCTTACGCTTCAACAATGTAGAATTCTTGAAAATTCGCAAACTTTAGAAAATAATCCACTTCCTTTTTCCTCCCTATTCAAGCATTCAATTGATATCGTTCGATCGGTTGATGACGGGAGTGAAATGACTTGAAAGAACAAAGTTTGAAGACTACTATCTTAGCGTTTAATCCCTATTAAGTCGATTGAGTTAGTCAAAGAATTTGAATTGAATAAAAAAAATTCTGTGCTATTAGAAATAAAGAATTTTAGAGATGAAATTGAATTCTAGACAATCCTCTTCATTTATTTAATTTTTTTTTTTCGCAACGATGTTGTTTTGCTGAGAGTGAAATAATAATTGATCTAAGATTTGAGGGAAATAGATCATCGAAATCAATCATCAAGATCATAGATCTGAAATTAATATTACAAATATCGAAATCTTAATGTTCTTCTTCTCCTTCTTCCCTTCTTTCGCTCTTTTTCTATTTCGATTTCTAAAGATCGAATTAAGATCTTTATGTTTCCGGACTTCAACCGAACATACAAACAAACAAACAAACATTCAATCAATCAATTCGACCGAATCAATCAGAGAAGAAAATCAAACAATCGTTGAGAGAATGCACATTCTAGATTGCCACCGGTGTTAGGTTGTCACATTGTAGAATGATCTCTCTCTCTCTCTTGATCATGGTAATAATTATTGATATGATTATCAACATAGCCCTCTTCTTTTTCTATGTTTCGCATCGAACCATTTCGGTGTCTACGATTGATTTGTCAAAAATTGTCAAACCGAAGCATGTATCTCGTAGAGATCAATCATGCAAGCGAAATTCTTCGTTCGAAATAATTAAAACTAATAGATTTTTTTTTTTGAAACACGCGCCTCGGCTATCTGTTTCGCTCAGCGACAGGAACGTAATTATCGTCTGCGAGTATCGTCGAGCGTTTGATTCTATCTCTTCACACCTGTACAATTCTTACGAAGGAAATCGGTTTGTGAATTATAAATTGTCAAAAATCACTCAGCTCATCAATAACACTAGTATCCACATCGGATTGGCTCCAGTTTTCAGAGAAGATTTGATAAAGATTTTTATTGATTTCTTTTTTCCAACACTTCAATGTTCGATAGCTAGTGATCTCAAATCGTTTGGATTATATGGCATCAAGCTTTTATAGGGATTCATAAATTTGAAAACCAAATCCTTACTGTTCAAGAAATAATATTCTCTCAATCCAATCGTAATCTTCGATTGTGGCCAAATTGTTTTCGATAGTTTCAATTCAAAGCAAAGAATCGAGAACGAAGCGGCTTTTTTTTGATTCAATCAATTATCAATCGAAGTGACAAGCTTCAGTGCTGTATTGGACTTTGATTTAGCTAATAATCAATCAGAGAAATTCGAATCAAAGTGCAATGGATGGATTTGTCAAATAATCTCATAATAACTGAATGATTTCAATCATTGCGATCATAGTAATCAATTCTCTCTCTCTCTCTCTCTCTCTGACTCTTTAATAATTGACTAATTGATTACACTGAATGATACTCTCCTAGAGATACCAGGATTGAATTCTGAATAGAATCAACGATTCGATTTAGAAATTTAGAATCCGAGTATTGATCTAACTTACATTGATCGTATCGAATCTAGAAAGGAATCAAGAGAATTGATTCTGGTCTCACCAACAATCTCTTAGTGCTAGAATTCTAAGAACTTTGTAGTTGTGGCTAACCCTTTTGATGGATCGATGTAGTAGAAATCAGTGTTATCTATCCACACTTAATAAAGATTTCATTATCATCGCATTGAACTATCTAGCGGATGATAATTTTGTAGCGATCAACAGCGATACATCAATGCCATCATTTTTAATCATTTTGATTCGAGTAATTATTATTCGATTTGATTGTCAATCAAATAATCGAGAGATAGATGAAATGATTAGGTAAGACCAATAGAATGTTTGAGAAATCACATGATTATTGCCTTCGATTCGATTTGATTTCAATCTATTCAACAGAATTTCGGGCAATCCTCGTAATCCAATTTGCTTCGAGTATACAGATGTAGAGAGACTTAATCATCTCTATCGGTGTTGATGGTCTCTGATCAATCATCGAATGGTAGGTGCGAAACAATAATCCTAACCAATAGGCTAAGAGTATAGAATCAGTTTGGTTTGAAAACTTCCACAACCCTACTCTATCGATAGCTGTTTCATTGAAATCTATTCTACAGACCGATCAGTTCGATCTAGATCCAAACTTCTTAGCTTCAATCTACCATCGATGTGATGATCTATTGTCGATCGAGCTTTCAATTCGAAGCTAATTGATTCGATTCCATTGTTGTTGCTTGATGGAACAAAAAAAGATTCATCCAAATTTGATTAAATTTTATGAAAAGGCTACTAAAAATTCATTAAATTTATTAAATTCGAACTGTTTAATGAAAATACAACGATGATTTATTGTTGTTGTTGTTTTTGTTTTAGTTTTCGTTTGAAGCTATCAATGATTTTCTCGTCTGCGACAAATAAATCATTTTGTTTCAATCAATTAGATTAAAATTCGATCAAGAAATTCATTGCCATATTTATTTGAAACTTATCAAAATTTTAATTACATCCTTCGAATCGATTTTGCATAGAACGACAGACCGAGCGAGCAAAAGAGAGAGAGAGAGAGAGAGAGAGAGAGAGAGAGAGAGAGGATGAACACATCTTGTGAGGTCTAAATCAACGAATGTTTTTAATTATCCTCAGACCTGAATGTTTGTTGTTGAGGCTTCCTGTGGATCATCGAAATTTTTCTTTTGTTCAAAATTCTTACAACAGATCGTTACACGATTGGTTTTATATTGTCAAGCTTTATTGCTGTTGCGGCTGCATTTGGAAGAGAGAGAGAGAGAGAGTGTGTGTGTGTAAGGCAACACTTTCGTGATAGTTTGATTGGAATGATTATCAACCACAAATAGTTTCGTTCTTAATTAGTATCAATGGTATTGAGCATTCATTCTTCGAATGAAACATTCCAATACCGCCACACATCGAACGACATCTAATTCGGAGAAGGAAATTTTTTTTTTTTTGATTTCTCTTCTTCAATGAATGAGAATTCAATCGTCACCTCTTGGCTCCACCTAAACAGAGTTTTCGAGAGTTCTCATTGCCTTACAGCATCAATGATTCGAGCATTGAAACCTGTCCAATAGGCTCGAATTGAGCGAAAATTAATCCTTCATCCATCTTGTTTTCAATCTATTGATCATTGTGATGTCCAACCCTTCGAGGTTTGGCCGGATATTATCACAAAACGTGTTGAAATAATAGAATTGAATTTTTAGTATTTTTTTTTCGAGAAGAAAAGGGAAGGTTATGAAGGTTTTTTTTGAAAGATAAAGAAACTTTTTTTTTTTTTTTTGATATCGAAGAAAAAATATCGATCAAAATATCTGAAGCGATAGTGAATAAAGGCTGTGGTGTGATGATGGTGAAGCAAATGATCGAAAACAATTGATGAACAATCATCTTCTAGTTTCCGTATCGGTCATGGCTTCGGTAACTAGATTATACTCTTATTCAATTAAGAGTTTCACACATCAAACCGATTCGCAAACTAAGAATAGTTTCGTTTACGAGAAACTTACAACACCTACGCCTATGTCCCGGACTGAAAATGTTGAGAATTGTCAACATTATGAAGAGGAGAGAGAGAATCCAATCGAAAGTGATATTGATTTCTTTAAACTTCAACAACAAAATCTTCACAAAGATTTACGGCCACAATCGAATGCTTCTGCTTTTGAATTCTTTCTCGAAACACCAGGAAGAGTAAGAAATAATCACAAACATCGACAAAATGATTCTATTTCTGGATACTCTCTTGTTGAGAATCATTGGAAGAATTCAAGATTTCCATTGGCACCGTTCTATGATACTAACGATTCGTTTAAGAAAAATTTCACTCAATTAAATCGACAAACAGCTTCGAAAACAGCTTCGAAAACAGCTTGCTCTTCTTCACATTCTTATTCTCTTGAAAATTTCACTGATATTGGACAACGTTTGATGCCACTACATCTAGAATCGAATCGTAGAGAATCTTCCATCAATCGTAATAGCTATTTTGTTAAAAAATTACAAATTCTCGAGAAGAGACGTGAAGCATTTACATTTGGAAATAAGAATGCTATTTTTTCTTCTTACCCACAATCTTGGCTGTTGCCGGTTTCATCTGCATCGAGTTCGATGTTGTCGGCGCGATCATCTCGGTATGCTAAATCGAGCCATCATCAAAAATTCTATGCTGGGCGATTGAATTCCGCCTCTCATCCATTTCTAGCATCTAATTTTTCGTCTACGCCGCCATTAAGAAACGAACATAGTCAGCCATTGACGCCCAACGATCAGATTTTTATGGCTTCTGATTCGGTTGATGCCAAATCAGACAATTCAGCATCAGTATCATTGAAGCGGCCAGTGTTTTCTAAAAAATTAGTCGCAATTAATCATTCAAACTTTTGCCCTTTGAATCCAGGTCAATCGAATTCGAATCTAAATAATCGAGATTGTGATTTTGAATGTAGAAACGAATCGATCTCTTCGGAGACGGACAACTTCGCTGATTATTTGGATTGTGATCGAAAAACTTTCGATGGCTTCAACTTTCTAGATCAAACCGATTTTCATACGGGAATCGAACAACTTTACAAACAAGATTATGTTGATAAAATGGCTTCCACTTTAGAATCAGTGCAAAAATCTACAACTTCGAAAAAAAATCCCAAAATAGCCGACGAAAGAAATTCTCTAACAGAATTAAATTCATCCGATTCTCGAAGATCTCATTCAAAAATTGACTCGAATAAGCTTCGTGAATCGGAAAATCTTCGCAATAGCCCTTCTTCTGCTTCTCCACAGCAATCTGAAAGTAATAATCATTGCAATAATACAAACGGTGGTCGATCACAAGACAACTCGATCATCGTTAACCATTCTCATTCTCTTTCGAGTCTCCAAACATCCACTTTGGTGGGTGAAAATACCAAATCAAAATCTAGACCAGAATTGATCAGCACTGAGAATACAATCTCTAGTCCTAATTCGAATCAAATGAATTGTTTTCCTCTGGTAAGTTTCATCTCTCTCCCTCTCTCTCTCTCTCTCTCTCTCTCTCCTTGAGGTTAAGACTTTTGATTTTGGTATAAGACATTAGAAAAAATCATCGATTTTGCACAGCAAATCTATTGAATCCATTTCCATTCTAGTCTAAATGAATTTCACAAGAATTTGGTATTAAATTTAAGATTATTTTTAGGATGAATTCCATCCATTTATCGAAGCGTTGTTGCCATTTGTTAAATCATTCGCCTATACTTGGTTCAATCTTCAAGCAGCCAAACGTAAATTTTATAAAAAACAAGAAAAAAGAATGAGTTTAGAGGAAGAGAGACGTTGCAAAGATGAATTGCTGGTAAATTTTTTTGTTGAATTTTTTTTCACCTGTAGGCGTTTAAATCTTAAATCTCTCTCTTTCCACCCCTTCTTCTCAAATCGTTTTTAGAATGAAAGAATTGAAGTGAAACAAAAATGGGCATCAAGACTTCTTGGTAAACTTCGTAAAGATATAACTCAAGAGTTTCGAGAAGATTTCGTTCTAGGTATAACCGGAAAGAAAAAAATCAATTGTGTTCTTAGCAATCCAGATCAAAAAGGAAAGATGAGAAGAATCGATTGTCTTCGACAAGCGGATAAAGTTTGGCGTCTCGATCTTGTAATGGTGATTCTTTTCAAAGCGATCCCACTTGAATCGACCGATGGCGAACGATTGGAAAAATCTTCAGATTGTCTCTATCCAAATCTCTGTGTGAATCCTTATCACATTAACGTTTCAGTGAGAGAACTTGATCTCTATTTGGCCAATTTTATTTTTTCAAACGGTGTGAAATTGAAACAAATTCGATTTTCATTTCTATGAACAAATTTTCATCGATTTTTTTTTTGATTTGATCTCTCTATTCAATTTGAAACATTTATATCCAATTAGAACATTTACGAGGAGTTCCTGATCATATCACTCTACCAAACTCAGGCAATGATAAGCAAAGTTCATCGGTCAATTTTGAGGACTCATCAGATTATCTTTGTACCGGTAGTGATCACGTTCGTTCAAATCTATCAGAGATAAGTTCGAGAAATAAGCCACTTCTTTTAAATCAATGTGGAGTATTCACTTCCGAAGAATTATTTCGTCTCTCTTTTGGTAGATTTTTAGCTAGCAAAATAGAATATTGGTTTTAAAAAGTAATCGATTTTTTCCCAGCATCTATCACCCAGGCCACACAGTTTAACTATGGAGAGCAAAATACTTTTCCCATCAACAACACAATACCATTCGGATCGAATCTCATTCAACAGTCTCAAGTGGTGGATCATAGCGAGGAAAAACTCTACGATGTTAGTCTTAATCGACGTCGACAGTTTGGAGTGATGGAATCTTCTTCAGCACCAGAAACAATTCTATCACCGATTCAATTATCAAATGCAAACCATGTCAATGTCACTTCGCCTTTAAATTCAAGTACAGGTCCATCATCATCGTTTTATCGTAATTCTTCTTCGCCAACTGCGGAAACAACTTCATCGAACACTAATATGTCGCTAGATAGTCATACTTATTCTAGTAATCAGGAAAATACGTTCAACGATTATTGTCACTCTCATTCTCATCAAGGTATCGTAGTCAAGATGGAATATCATGATGATTTCTACGAGTCCAATAATCAGAATGTGAACGGACCCAACACTTCTTGTGAAGCATCGCATCCAAATTCATCTGGCTATTATCAATCGATATCCGATTCAACTCATCCCTTACAGAGTCATCATCAATCGCAAAGTTTTCATAGTACATCTTTTCGAGATCATGATCATCATCAAACTCAAACTACATCCGATAACAATGAAGATCAATCTTTCTATACACTTTTGGCTGTTGCGTCATCCTCTTGCAATCAACAAGATAATTCAAGACGTTCGAATCAAATCAATAAGCGTTTAAGAATTCATTCTCCAAACATTTCCTATACGGAACAGCAGCATCCAAATAGAGATCTATCGAATGAGAGCGGTAATGAAAATCTTTCTCAGTACATATTGAATGCTCATTGTATAGATGAAACATCAGAACATCAATCTGCTTTCCATCACAATGTTTTGACCGAAGTTGCAATGAATTCATATTTCAACGAAAACGAATGGCAGAATTCCGCTTTGAATCCGATGCAAGATGAAGAAGGTGAAACTTTGGGTGGAAAGAAGAGCACTCTTCTAAGTAATTTATCGTCGGAAAATGATCGAGAACTTCGTTCGAATCCCCACCAAAGTCATCACCACCATCGTGAAGAATCATCGGATTCGAATTCGATTCATTCAGATGGCACATCGAATATTCAAACGAATCAAGCGATGTTGTCGATGACATCATCCGCATCCTACTCTCGAGAATCGCATCTCCAAGATTATCAATTTAATCATTTTCAGCAAACACCAGCCGGTGATTTGAAAATTCCCCGAATGATTCAGTCCATTCGATAGTAATTTATGTTTTTTTTTCCTATTGATAGAATCAAAAAATACCAATCTAAGATCTATAGCGATGAAAAATGGTTCCGTAGATGGTACAATGAACAGAGGTCTATCTAGTCTAGAGCCGATTTCTCTTCCGCTACAGCCTCTTCAAGACATATCAGATATGCTGTCTGTTAGTGAAAGCAGTGAGGAGAAAATGTTAGAATATCAAATTTGCTTCCACGGACAGAGGCCATCGTTGAAAATCAAACAAGAGATAGAAGAAACGAATCTATCGTCGAACAAATCTATTATTTCGGATTCTCATTGATCAAATTGATTGGAAATTATTCAGTGCAATTTTTTTTTTGTTTTCGATTCTATTTTAAAAAAGTTGAAAATTTTAAATTATTAAGATTTTTTTTCTTCGTTTCGTTTCGTTATCTATGCGCTAGATATATTTATTTGTTTTTTTTTGGTTTAGTTTGGATCAAACCTTAGCAAATGCTAAACACTAGATAGAGAAGATTATCAAAAAAACTATCTTAAATTTTAGTTGATTTGATCAAAAAATCAAAGCAAATAAGTAAATGAATGAATTTTTTGGGTTTAAAAGAAACTTACCTTAGCTTGCTGAATGATTTTTGGAATGGTTTTTTTTTGAGAACAAACTTTTGGAAGCAATCATTTGATTATAAATAAACATTTCACATCGAAAAGATTAAAAACGATTAGTTTTGTTTGGAGGGGGAAAAAATTTTCTTCATTTTGGTCATCATCGTCATCAAATCTACCTGTTGAATCGAATAGAATTTCAAAAAACTTTCCGCAATCAGATCGAAAAAGAAAAGAAAACAAAAACGATACGAATATGGAATCGATATGAATTCACAATGAAATCTATTTCAAATGCGAACGGAAACTAAATCTATTCAATGAATCTTCATTGGAATCGTAAAGCGAAATGAAATTCACAATCGAAACGAAAGAGTGCTATAGGGAATGTTCTAATCGAATATATTTTTTTTTCTCAAAGCCAAAAAATTTTGAAACGAAATCAAAAATTTTTGGCTGATCATCCAAACTAGTCCTTTTGAGTGCAATGTGGAAGAAACATACCAACAAATGCATCTCTCTCTCTCTCTCTCTCTCTCTCTCTCTCTCTCTCTCTCTCTCTCTCTCTCACACGCTCTCTCTCTCTTTCAATCTTTTCCATTCTTTTCCTATCGTTAAAGATCAAATGGTTGATACTCTCTTGAGGATTTTAATTGGCAATTGTTCACAATTTGCGAGATCTTTTTTTTTCATTCTGGTTTCGTTTGCCAATCGAACAAACATTTGATAAGAGAAGCTAGAATGATTGAATCCGAATGATTTGTTTTTGGTTATAGTTTGGCCGATGTTCGATTGCCAAAATGAAAAGAAAAAAAATTAAACTATGTTATCCAATTTTTATGTTATTAAATGCTATCCATTTTGTTGGGTTCGATTCGGTTCGATTCTAATCGGAAAGTGTCGATCATAAATTCCATCATTACCATAGCTATGGTAGCTCTAGTACGCGCTAATAGTCAATACGTGCGCGTCTAACGTTTGGAAATATAATTGTAGAATCTATTGTATCGAAGCTATCGTTTTTATATCGAAGAGAGCATAGAAGGAATTTCACTAGACCAGGAAATGGAATTCAGTAGCCCTTTTGACTGTCCATAGAATCGAATCAAAGTTTGGATGCACTCGGAAAGATTAAAGCTACAAAAATTTTACCGATCGATAAATTAATTGATTATCTCAACATTCGATTTGTTGAATGATTTGCGTTCATTCAAAAGTTTAGTCGATCTTAATATGCGAATTGAACAACTAAATTTCCGTCTACCACAACACCCACTTCTCCTGAAAAATGATGTCCTCGAATAGCTATAACAACTAGATATCTCAATCGAGAGAGGTATTATTTTAAATTTAAATTTGAATTTGAATTTTGATTTCATCTAGATTCATCTAGAATGGAAGAAGACATCGAATAGAGATTTGATTTCAACTGAAGCTGATTCAAAGTGAATTTGCAACCACTATTCGACTCTAAAGTAAAAATCTAGAAGCTCAGCAAAAAAAACTGAATGGGTATTTTTGGCAGAATCTTAGAACAAAGAATCTGACCACCGTATTTGCAATGGATTCTACGAGAGAGAGAGAGAGAGAGAGAGAGAGAGAGAGAGAGAGAGAGAGAGAGAGAGAGAGAGAGAGAGAGAGAGAGAGAGAAGGAGAGAGAGGAAGTGAGAGAGAAGTTCTAGGTGAATTAGAACGTTCGATTGCGCGCGATTGAAAAATTTTTCATCAAAAAAAAATGTTAGATTTTGTTGCAATTAGATTGCGTTAAGAATCTCGAAAACCTAACCAAATCATTAAATTGACAGAAATAGATTGAAGTGAAAAACGTCAAAGCAGCCAGAAATATCTACCACACACACACACACACACACACACTCTCTCTCCCTCTCTCTCTCTCTCTCTCTCTCTCTCTCTCTCTCTTCCTTATTGAATCGAAAATAAAGCCAATAGAAAAGTCCAATCTAGAACAGATTTGATTTCTAAATTTGTCTTCTCAATGAAATTTCGAATGGCGTCAAACTAATCAAACAGAATTCAATAGTTAAAAAATAATTCGTTTTTTTTGTTGTTGTTTTTGCTGCTAGAATTTTGGTGAATTTTTTTTGTGCTAGAATCAAAAGTTGCGGATTTAATTGCAGATTGAATTATTCGCAAAAAAAAATTTAGACAATTTGGGCGTTCATTTGATTCTCATTCACAGATTTGTAGGCGGGAGAGTTGTTGAGTTGTTTTACATCAAAAAAAAAAAACCAAACCTAACCAAAATCAGTGAAGAATTTCAGTCTCGATTCAGATAGAAATCTGTGTGGATAGTTTTGCGGGGTTGATTTTGCCATTCGTCCTCGAACGCGCTACAAACAAACAAATTTTGGTCTAAGCTTTTCGTGGTTATCGAATCAACGGTTAACAAATATCAATCAAAAAATGGTATCGCCATATTTTTTTTTTGGATTTTTTTCGAAAAAAATGCTTTATTTGTTCCACTAATTATTCTGATTCCATTTGACCAATCAATCACGGGGGAAAGGGGGATGCGAAAGCGAAATTCGATGAGAAAGAGCGAAAAAAGCTCGAAATTCGTAAACGATTGGAGGCTCAAATGAAAAGCACCAAGAAAAAGGGTTTCATGACACCGGAACGAAAGAAAGCTCTCAAGGTATGATTAGCTAATGAAAATATCCCAATCTAATCCTCCAGTTGTGGGAATCTCTCGATTGTTTTTAGAATTTATTGAGAAGAAAAGCAGCCGAAGAGGTCAAACGACAGCAAGAGATTAGAGAACGAGAACGCCAGAAAGCGATTTCGGAGCGAACTGGCAAACCAAAGCCCACACACGATTCGAATGAAGGTTAGGTTCGAAATCCCTCTCTCTCTCTCTCTCTCTCTCTCTCTCTCTCTCCAATCTTTTTTTCTTATTGAGATTTGAGTTTTTTTGTTACATTTAAAATTTTGATCACAGCCGCTCTGATCGCAATTTGTAAAGAGTATCATAATCGCATCTATAAGCTTAATGAAGAGAAATGGGACCTAGAACTAGCAGTTTGTCTTAAGGAATATGAGGTTAGGGGGAAAATTTTCTATCAAAATCGATTCTAAAATTTCGATCATTTTCAAGATACAAGAGATTCAATCGAGAGTTAATGATATGCGAGGAAAATTTATTGTGCCACCGTTGAAAAAAGTCTCGAAATATCAGACCCAATTGGAGAAGATGCGACAATGGACGTACAAGTTAGCCAAAATGGATATGCGAGGCGGTTTGAAACCGGTCAAAAAAGAATATGAATTGGATGATTCAAAATTGGTAAGCGATCGGATCGGATCAAAAATTGGCCAATATTTTTTGAACAAAATAGATTCATTTCAATGTCTCATTAATTAGGGTAAAAAAGATGCTAAACCGGAATGGGCAGCTTCAGCGCAAAAGGAAGCAAAGGCATAATAAACCAACATTTGATTCTTTTCACAGATCAATCAGAATCAATAAGACGAAATTTTACAAACAGACAATTTAACTATTAATTGTTAAAGTGTTTAATTTGAATTAAAAATTAAGACAAATAAATAATAATTATCTTCCGATTTGCGATTCAATTTTATTCCTAGCAAATCTCTCATTGTGGCGCGATATTCAATTTTACTAGCTTTTAGTGTAGCTATATAAAACATAGCGGCTAATAGATGGCAGACTAGTTTGAATGCTCTCATCCATAAGCATCCTGATAGAGGAGAGACCTCCCTCCTTTTGATTCCGAAAAAATTAAAAACAGAATTTGATTCTAATTTATTGAATAAAAAATAATTTTTTTAAAAATTAATAAATTTATGAGAAAATCCCATTTCGTTTTTAAGATTTTCTTAGAATTTTGACAATGTTGAATTCAATTCTAAAAAATTAATGGATAATGGAACGACATTGTAGGAACCGTACTTGATGACGAGCCCAACCGAAGAGATCAAACACAATAACTCAATATTGATGTGAGCGCTCGAGAATTGGTAAACGTAAAATCGGTAATTAAATCTTTTTTCTCCGATTGGAATGGAATTTTTTCGACTTTTTTCTCGTTGTTCGTCGTCTATAGATCGGTAAATATTTTTGAATATTATTACTAAAATTTTAGTTCACTTGATTTAGGCTTCTCTTCTATGATTGCGGTATTGTCGGCCATATTGATTTTCATTATGCGCTATGTTTCCTTATTTTAGTTCAAAATGAAAGCTTTATCAACTTTGTTGTTTTATTGCCGAATTCAAATTAATTAGCATTTTTTTGATGATTTTTTAGTTTCTGATTTGAAAAATATTCAGTTTTGATCGATTCAATTGTTATGGATGAATCTATTATCGATTCCCGTCAAACATCTCCACAGCCTAATGCCGTTTTGAATTCATCAAATGTTTCAAATCCACCACCCTCTAATTTACCATCTCCAGGGCCTCAATCTGCCCCTGGAGTCACTTCTCAAACCTCTTCGATTCCAATGATGCCTCCACCAACTAACAATCCTCACTTATCGTCCCATCAACATCATCTACAACCTTCAAATTCTATGGCTGCTCCTCTACCGTCCTCTAATCAGATTGGTTATATATCTCCACAACACTCCTATGGACCGCCACCTCCTCAAAATTGGCACCCCAATTCTCCACATAGAATGGCTCATGCATCCTTGCCAAATAAAGCTAATACACAACCTCAACCGGTAGTTAATCAGCAAGGTCCTCCATCCTCCGCTCTTACACACGAGAACTTTGCCGGTCCTCCTCAAGCTAATGTTCAGCATCCAGGTACTCAGTCATCTATTCCTCAAGGGAACTTCAATTATTCTCATCAATTATCCAATGCATTGCCTCCCGGCATGCCTAATGGAGAATTTATGGGACCGACATCGCAATATCAATCAATCACTGGAGGAGTTCCGAATCCAGATTCAAAATTTTCTCACCATCAATTGCAACAATTGCGAACCCAAATTATGGTTTATCGATATTTAGCTCGCAACCAACCAATACCTGAGAATTTAAGTCTAGCTTTTCAACACAGCGGAAAAAGACCTGTTTCTTATGGACCAAACTCTCATCACCCACAGCATACGGCATCAAATCAGCAATCAGTTCAGCAACATGTTTGGCCAAGACCCTCTAATCCTTCGAATTCAGATATGCAACCTCGATTGCAAACTCCTCAACATCATCCTTCTGGACAATTGCCTATGCCAAATCAGCTGTCGTCTAGTGCTAGCTTCGATAACCTAAATCAATCTGCACCAAATCAAGTCTCTAATTCTAAAAACTCTTCTCCACAAATTAATGGATCTGCATCAAAAAACTCAAGCTCACCAGGTCAATCTTCAATCGCACAATCCGGTTTGAATGCTAATGCTAATGCTGCAGCTCCTTGTCAATCACAAGTTCCAGACAACAGTCTTGCGCCTGCAGCGAATCAAACGAATCACCAATTTCCTTCTCATTGGCGCCCCGGTAACATCGCTGGATCTCAATCATCGATGAATGATAGAGATGCTACAGCCTACAACACAATCGCTGCTCAATTGCATCAACCAAAACCTTCACGTGTAACTCCTATCGCGAAACCGAGTGGCCTAGATCCCATAGAATTGAAAAAGGAAAGAGATAATTGTATTGCTCAAAGAATAGCTCATAGAATTCAAGAACTTCAGAATCTTCCGGGAAATCTTCCTGAAGATTTAAGAATGAAAGCAATGATTGAATACCGAGCATTAAGATTGTTGAACTTTCAGAAACAGCTTAGAGCTGATGTTATAGCTTGTATGCGAAGAGATTCTACGTTAGAAACTGGACAAAATCCTAAGTTGTACAGAAAACCTAAACGAATTGGCTTGAGGGAAGCTAGAATAACTGAAAAGCTTGAAAAACAACAAAAACTAGAGCAAGAACGGAGAAGGAAACAAAAACATCAAGAATACATCAGCACTATCTTGCAACACGCCAAAGATTTCAAAGAATATCACCGAAACATTCAATTGAAAATCGGCAGAGTCAATAAAGCTGTAGCGGTCTATCATGCTAACACAGAAAGAGAACAGAAAAAAGAACAAGAACGTATCGAGAAAGAGCGAATGAGACGTTTGATGGCTGAAGATGAAGAAGGTTATCGGAAGTTGATCGATCAGAAAAAAGATAAACGTTTGGCGTTTTTGTTGTCTCAAACTGATGAATATATTCGCAACTTGACGGAGATGGTTCGTCAACATAAAGAAGAGCAACGAAGAAAGAGTAAAGAACGTAAAAAGATTCGCAAGAAAAAAAAGAAAAGCAATGAAGTCAATGAATCCAGCAAAGATGATAAAAATTTGCCTGAAGCAGTCCTGGATGAATCATCGCAGAATAGCGAACTTCGTGTTAATGTCATCGAAACAGAAACAGGCAAAATTTTGACTGGACTTGAAGCTCCATTAGCATCTGATCTTGATAATTGGCTTCTAAATCATCCTGGATGGTCTGCGGCGCCAAAATGTGAAAAGGCTCCAGGAGAAATCGGCGCCGATTCCGAATCAGAATATGAAGAAGCCTCTGAAAGCGAAACGGACGATGATGAGAAATCTAATCAAGCTACTTCAGGCGGCATAGAAAATCAACCTAAAACTGATACCAATGGAGCCTCAATCGTCGCTCAGACTCAAATTTCTGCTGAAGATGATGAATATAAAGGAGGTGATGATCAAGTCAATTATTACAATATAGCTCATGGCATAAGAGAAAGAATTACCGAACAGTCATCGCTATTACGTAATGGTAAATTGAAAGAATATCAACTTCATGGTTTAGAGTGGTTGGTCTCTTTATACAACAACAATTTAAATGGCATCCTTGCCGATGAAATGGGCTTGGGTAAAACGATTCAAACAATCGCTTTGATTACTTACTTAATTGAGAAAAAACGCAACAACGGTCCATATCTGATCATTGTTCCATTGTCTACAATGTCTAATTGGATGCTTGAATTCGATAGATGGGCACCGACTGTCATCAAGGTCGCTTACAAAGGTATTGTCTAACCGCATTATTTTAGCGAATGATTTTCTCATATTTCTCTGATAAAAATTGAAGGTTCGCCTGGTACACGCAGAAATTTATCTTCAAATCTCAAATCGACCAAATTCAACGTACTTTTAACTACTTATGAGTACATAATTAAAGACAAGGCTGTTTTGGCTAAAATCAAGTGGAAATACATGATCATCGATGAAGGTCATAGAATGAAGAATCATCATTGTAAATTGACTCAAATCTTGAATACACACTACATGGCACCTCACCGTATCCTATTAACTGGTACACCTCTGCAGAACAAGCTTCCGGAATTGTGGGCACTTTTAAATTTTCTTCTTCCTTCAATTTTCAAATCTTGTAACACATTCGAGCAATGGTTTAATGCTCCTTTTGCCACAACAGGCGAAAAAGTTGAGCTAAATGAGGAAGAAACTATTCTAATTATTAGACGTTTACATAAAGTTTTGCGCCCATTTTTATTGCGTCGATTGAAAAAAGAAGTTGAACATCAACTGCCTGATAAAGTTGAATATGTGGTCAAATGTGATATGAGCGCTTTGCAGCGTTATCTGTATAGACACATGCAAAGTAAAGGGGTTCTACTTACTGATGGATCGGAAAAAGACAAAAAAGGTCGAGGAGGAACAAGAACTTTGATGAATTCTATCATGCAGTTGAGGAAAATTTGTAATCATCCCTTTATGTTTCAACAAATCGAAGAATCTTATGCAGAATATCTCGGTCTTAGCGATCGAATAGTGACTGGACCAGATTTATATCGAGCTGCTGGAAAATTTGAATTATTAGACCGCATTTTGCCGAAATTTCGCGCAACCAATCATCGTGTACTTCTTTTTTGTCAAATGACTTCTTCAATGACTATTCTAGAAGATTATTTCAATTACAGAAATTATCAATATCTCCGTTTAGATGGAACAACTAAAGCCGAAGACCGTGGAGCTTTGTTAAGCAAGTTTAATGCAGCTGGTTCAGATTATTTTCTCTTTTTGTTATCGACTCGCGCCGGTGGTTTGGGATTGAATCTACAAGCTGCTGACACTGTTATCATATTCGATTCTGATTGGAATCCTCATCAAGATTTGCAAGCACAAGATCGAGCTCATCGAATCGGACAAAAGAATGAAGTCAGAGTTCTTCGTTTAGTCACTGTCAATTCCGTAGAAGAACGAATACTAGCTGCAGCGAAATACAAATTGAACTTAGATGAGAAAGTTATTCAAGCCGGCATGTTTGATCAAAAATCCACAGGCTCAGAACGAAAACTATTTTTGCAGGTACGCTTTAAAAAAATGAAACCAATGCCAAATTTTAAGTTTCTCAATTCAATTCTCAATAGGCCATTCTTCAGCAAGATGATGGCGATGAAGAAGATGATGAAAATGAGGTTCCAGATGATGAAACTATAAATCAAATGATAGCTAGGACTGAAGAAGAATTCGAGCTATTTCAGAAAATGGATTTAGATAGACGACGTGAAGAAGCCAGAAATATCAAACGTAAGCCGCGTTTGATGGAAGAATCAGAACTTCCTTCCTGGTTGTTGAAAGATGATTTCGAAGTAGAACGTCTTGCTAACGAAGAAGAAGAAGACAAACTTTTTGGACGTGGATCTCGTCAAAGAAAAGAAATCGACTACTCAGATTCATTGACCGATCGGCAATGGCTTAAAGCTATTGAAGACGGAAATTATGATGAAATTGAGTTCAATACTGGCGGTAAATCTAAAAAACGTAAATCTAAAGGTAGTTTGATTTTTCGACCATTTTATTATTAAATTACATTAATTTTACGCACAACAATTATGATTAGTTTTGAGCTATGAGATGAATGCATAATATTCTGGATTAGTAATTTTGATTTTAAAATTCTATTCCATTCCAAGGAAAGAGAAGATTGATTGAGGACGATGACGAGGAAGATGATGAAGAAGATCTCAGGCCAAAGAAAAAACGAGGCCGACCGATTCTTGAAAAAAATCCGCCTAATCCCCCTAATTTATTAAACAAAATGCGTCGAATCATAAATGAAATCGTTGACTATCAAATAATAGATCCTGAAACAAATTTAGAAAGAAACATAGCCGATGCTTTTCTGGAATTGCCATCTAGAAAAGAACTTCCTGATTATTACGAATTAATAAGGCGACCATTAGACATTAAAAAAATCCGTAGTCGTATTAACAATCATAAGTATAGGTCTCTTCAAGAGTTGAGAGAGGATTTTCTCACAATGTGCTCTAACGCGCAAATTTACAACATGGAACATTCTCAAATTCATGATGATTCGCTCGCGTTACAAAAAATCTTCGACGAAGTTTATGAAAAAATTGAGTCCAAGGAGATTTCATCAAATTCTTCAACTGGAAACGGAACTCTGAGTGGAAGCAATGGTGGAGATTGCGATGAGGATGTTGATGATGAAATGGTAAAGTCTTAGATTTATTTTGATTAGAGATTAATTTATTTGCAATTAGCTTGACGAGTCAGCTGAAGACGATGATGATGAGGAGTTGTCGAGAAAAAAACGGAAATCCAATTCGAATCGAAACAGACCTGGTCGACAAGCCAAAACTAGCTCGAAACGTTACATTTCTGATGATGATTCAGATGACACAGATGAATGATTCAATATAATATCTCTTAATAACAAAAACAATGTATTCTTATTTTAATTGGAAATCAATATTTGGAATTAAATATTCAATCGAGTTAACCCCCACTGTAGAAATCTCAAGAATATTTTTTCTTACATTACGTCCAAGATATGATGCTGTACGATTTGGTTCTGTAACTGAAAAATGAGATTATAATAATCAATTCGAATTTATTTAGAGTTTTGGTTTTTGCATTTTTTTCCATCACTAAACAATCAAGAAATTTCAATTTTATCTGTCAAAGAAGGCTAAATTGAATTTGGTTTTTTTGTTCGATATCAATTTTTGCTGGGTTGATAGTCTCGAAGATATGATTAGATTTCTGAATGATTTTTGTATCTTTTCCATTAAATCTTCATTATCATTCATATATCATCCTCTTTCACATCATTATATAATCATATTGTCCCACAAAAGCTTTCCAATTAGAAGCTCGGATTTCCAAATATTCGGATGGAAATTCTTCAAAACAATCCAATGATCAGAATTCAATCTAAGTTAGTCAAAAGTCATCAATAATTGAATGATTACATTAGAGACTAGATAAAAATGTGTTCAATAATGAACAGAATCTCATCGCATCTAATCAGATACGTTGGGCTACGTTCCAATCGATCACTTAGAATCATTTCAGCAAGAAATTTAGTACACGATCTCGATGATAATAAATTGAGTTATGAATTTGGCGGAGTTCCTTCCGAATCGATTGGTTACAGTCCGTTGACGATTGGTAATCTTTTGGAAAGAGCAGTGAAAACTCATCCGAACCAAATTGCTTTCATTGTTAGTCATCAGAAGATCGAAAAAACATTTCAACAATTTGAATATGATGTAAGACAACAATTATGATGAATATTTGTATGGCGATTAGAATCAATATATCTTCCTATGTGCTTAGGTCAAGAGACTAGCTTCATCATTGTATACAATCGGTTGTCGTCGAGGTTCTTTTGTTGGCCTATGGGCAGTCAATTGTTACGAATGGTTGGTGACGCAATTCGCAACCGCAAAATTAGGAGCAATAATGGTTGCTATAAATCCGGGATATAAAGAAAAAGAATTACTTAACTGTTTCAAATTGATAGATATCGATACGATGATAATCAGTCAAAGCTTCAAAACATCCAATTATTTGGAGATTTTGCAAAACATTAGCCCGAGTCTGATTGAAAGCATCGAGAGCCACAAAGTCCAATCAAAAGAGTAATGATGATGATGACAATGATTAATTTTTCCTCTAGATTATGCAATTCTAATCTCATTCATTCATCAATTATCAGACTACCGAAACTTAAAAATTTGATAGTAATTGATCAGTCTGAAGACAATGCTCCAAGCAAAATATGCAGATATTCTGAATTAATCGATCGTTTCGGGGACTTGGAATTGGTGGATCAATTCGGAACACTTACTCATTTTGATGATGTCATAAATATACAATTCACTTCTGGCACCACTGGCGTTCCGAAAGGATCGATGTCCACACATCACAATATCATTCAGAACAGTCAATTTGTTTCAAGAATTATTTTTGAGAATTTCCTTCCGAATCAATTCGGCGAGACGCCTATTGTTTGCGTTCCGAATCCACTATATCACGCTTTTGGCTGTGTGATAGGCTCGACGTCTTGCATTTATTCTCATGCATCAATGGTACTACCAGGTCCAGTATTCAATGTTCAGCAAACTCTTGAGACTATCGAACAATATCGGTGTAATTTTCTCTACGGTACACCGACGATGTGGTCAGACATCATAAGCAATCAATTCGATAGATTTGATCTGAGTAGTCTCAAAAGAGGTATTTTTAAGATCGTTTAGTTTGTTATTTATGTGATTTGAAAATCAATATCTCAATATCAATATTAAGGTGTTATATCTGGAGCTCCATGTCCTCCGTTTTTGATTCGAAATATCCATGATAAAATACCATCTCTCGAACATCTTTCGGTATAAATTGATCTCATATTTGTCTTGTGCGATTAATGGTTGAATTTTTTTCCCAATCTAAGATTCCTTACGGATCCACAGAAATTGGTCCGGTGGCAACTAGCACTAGAATCAAAGATTCAGACAAACATCGACTTGAATCGGTCGGAAAGCCTATTCCCTACGTTGAGGTTAAAATCATAGATATTGAAACTGGTTCATTGGTTCCGAGAGGGACAAAAGGTGAAATTTGTGTTCGATCGCATGGTACATTTCCGGGATATATCAATCAACCAGAAAAAACTAGAGAAGTTATCGATGAAAATTTCTGGTATCATACAGGAGACATTGGATTCATGGATTCACAAGGATATCTTTTCATCACTGGCCGCTTGAAAGAGATGATCATTCGAGGTGGCGAGAACATCTACCCTAGAGAAGTTGAAGAATTAATTTTGAATGCTGCCCATCCATCAATCAAAGATGTTCAGGTTGAGGATTTCATACGAAAATTTATCAGGCAAATTTTAAGCATTCTATTGCAATTGCAGGTCGTAGGGGTCCCAGATGATCGATTGGGTGAAGAACTTGTAGCTTACATTCTCCTCGACCCTAATGTTCCGTTGCACGGAGGAGAACAAGAGATGAAAGATTTTCTCCAACATAAAGTTAAGTTCTTGACTTTTAGTGCCTGTTTATAATAATTGAGAAAAAATTTTTCAGATGAGTCATTTCAAAATTCCTAAATACATTAGATTTGTTGCTGATTATCCTCGAACATCTTCCGGAAAAATTCGAAAAGTAGAACTAAAAGAAATGGCAGCGAAACAATTCACTAGAGACTAAGCAAGCTTTCGCTCTATCGGATCGAATATTATCTTTAATGGGGTATCGATTTCTTAATTTTACTATTCGATTACAATTACAATGCTTTCCACAAACGCATGCAAATGCATAGATGTAATATTAACATTTGATCTGAAAACAAACTCTCAAATAAATAACATAAACTAAATATTTCGAAATTCTTATAAGATTTTCAAGTATATTGCCAATAAAATCTATTCGAAAAGACTAAGAAGGATTTGAATATGATATAACTTGAGAATTACAACAATATTAACAATCAGAACTAGATATAAGCACTGATCAAAAGCGATTATTTGCAACAATCGTTCAGAAGTTTCAACAAATTTATGCAAGCATTGATTTGAGTGAAATTAAGGTAAGAGATAATTCTTGTTAGCTTTATTTGTAGTCAGAGGAACAGCAATTTCTCCCAATTCGATCGATTATGAAATAAGATAGTGTTTTTGATTAGAAAAAAATCTAATCAATCGATTTGCTGCTCATTTTTTATCCAATGATTTCGGTTCCAACAATCGTTCCACGCCGTAAATTAGATCACTGAGTTTAGTGGACAATCTATTTTGGTCTGCACTATTTGGTCAAAGTTACATTTCGAATTTTTTCAGAGTTAAGTGACAGAATTAATCATGGATTTCGATGCAGTTGTGTTCGAGACGCTACTCATTGTCGCTGACAAATGGGATGGCAAAAGTTGCGTCAATGATGGTCCACTTCCGCTAATCAAAGGTTTTTGATGATCATCAGTAATAGAAGTTGGAGAGAGAAATTCTTCTTTTCTATCAATAATGTTAGATCTTTTACCGATAAATCGACTGTCCTCATTTTCGTTGTTACTATTAAAACTGAATTTATTCGAAAATTTATCAGCCTCGGTCTTAGAAATGGATTCGTTTCCTATCGAAAACGAATCTGTATCACTTGTTGGTTTTTTCAAATATTTCTTGTACGTCTGATCAATGACTTCGTCTTCCATAGAGTATTTGGGGAATTCAAATTGATATTTTTTACTAGAAAAACGATCAGTGGAAAACGTAGTTGAAGAGAATTTGTCTGAAACATTTTGAGTACTGTCTTTTTGAGCGAATCGAGGTCTATGTGAAGTTGAGAGTGCAGCAGGACCTGATTCAATTTTATAGTCCGAAAACTTTTTACCATTCATATTCAAATTATCTACAATCGATGAGGTTAGTCGGTTTTCCGGTTTAGATTCAATCATCATTTTGTCAACAGAATCTGATGTGATTAAGCAAGTTTTGAACTTTTCATCCGAAACATCATCGATAGATTCCGGATTGATTTTTGTGCTTTCAAGTGTCACGGAAGATGGCCAATCTTTAACAAGATGACGTGCTTTGCGTACCGATTTATTTTCCTCATCTTCAATATGATCATTAAAGAGACCATCTTGATCTCTTGTGAGACTGTATGAACGCTGCGATAGATTCGATTTGAGTTTAGATCGGTAATCGGATATTGATGAGTCTTTGACTTGAAAAGTCGAGCTGAAATCGGTATTCAACGATCTCTTCGTATTCGCTTCAGCAAAACCTTCAGTCAATCATTAATGATCATAGAGAGCAAACGCGAAAAATTAGCCGTTTAAAACGTTTATTAAACGTAAAACTAAACGTTTATTCAATCCTCTTCAATGCAACTCACCTCTATTATTCTCTGGCCAAATTTCAAGTATTTGCTTGAAGAATTGAATCGGTTTATAAATCGATTCCGATCGACTATGACAAAAAAATAAAGGACCAAAACAAACAGCCAACGCTTGAGAGGTCATTTTGTTGCGATCAGAATTCGATTGAATCAATTTGATGTGATTCATAAGGTAACGAGCAGTTTCCTAAAAGATAGAGATAAAAAGATATTAGCCTGGAGAAGAAAAAGGTCCAAATTCGAATACCCTATGCGTTTCCGGAAGACATTCGATTAGAGAAAGTATCAATTTTGCTTTGTCGAGTTCAATCAATGCTGTGAGACTATTATCCATCATTTCATACAAAGCTTGATTGAAGAGAGGCTTCGGTAGTTCTCGCAAATAATCCTTCACTAAACCTTGAATTGAAATCAAAAGAATAGGCGAGCGAAATAATTTATGAATTAAATTAAAAATTTAATTTCGAACTAAAAAACAAACGAAAAATAAGTTCAACAAAACAAAAGCAAAACAATAGATAAAATGATAAAAATATCCAAAAAAATAGTATTGAAAGTTTTCTCAAAACGATTGAATACTACGATCGGCTCTAATGTTCGCTCGATCTTTGTATATAAAATTTTCCTAGATTCAAATCGTTTTGAGTAAATCTTCAGTTTGTTTTGTTAGAAACTTTTTTCATCAAAATTTCATGTTTATCTTTCTTCTCGTCATTCTGGTGCGATGTAGTCCAACAGTTACGACAAAAATAATGTCGGCAATCGAAACAATAGACTGGACCGTTTTCAAAATAGCACTGAGAACATTTTTGATCCTCTAGATAAGGATCGATTTGTATCTGGAAAAATGATAGGAGGGATAAGAAATAGCCTCGAAAAATGAAAATATTTACCGTTTTTTTGAATCTCTGTGAAACAACTTTAACAAACCTAGCATCAATGGCGTTTTGATAAGCGAAATCTGTGCTAAATTGAGCTCTACCGAAACCCATTGGATAATCGAAACGATCCGTATCAAGGACAACATAATCTACAGAGCCGAAAATACGTTCGAGAGCTTCAAAGATTGATTTAGAATTCATCATTCCATGTAAAGCTCCTAAAAATACTATTCTACTCTCACAGATTTCTTCCTTATTATAACCTTGACGGTAATAAACAGAATCTTCTTTATCCCATGGGATGACTTGAACGTTTTTCACCTTTTTCGAATGTTTAGACGAGATTGAATAGATATATTTTGATCCTTCCTCGTCAAAAGTGATCTTACAAACATTGATCAATTTGTTCACAGACTTCGATTCATCAAATATCAAATAAAGATATCCAGCTTTGCTCAAATCTTTACTAGATCTGGAAGGTCGAACGTCTTTACCAGGACGTTGAATTGATACAACACCAAAATGCTTGAAAACTTCTAACATATCATCGTTATTCATATCCCAAGGTACACCACCAAGAAATACTTTGACAGAGTAATCAGCCAAACAATGAGGTTTATATTCAAAATGACTAATCGAGAAAATGCTTTTGCAATCTTCCACACGCGAAGCTTCTTCTCGATGTTTACGAGCTCGATTATCAAGTTCATTTTCATTTAATAGACCATCGTACAAAGAATTATCAGATCTGTTCAGTTTCGGAAAATTCATTTGTCCCGTCATCAAATGAAACATCGGAGTGATTGAGCTCAAGCCATGAATATGACCATAAGTAGGATGATTTGAATTAGATCGGCTGGTCGCATAATCTTCATCTTCGAATTCGACATTATCGTGGTGAGAATCGTTCAGATAAGCATGTTCAGAATCGATATTTCGTGATTTATAAGAGCCTACAGTAAACACATCTAAGAAAAAAAAATTAATGAAATGATTGTCAAACAAACTCTTGTAACCAAACCTACCGTTCTCATTAGACTTGAGGTTCCAAAACAAGGAAAAAGAAAAAAAAATCAAATTCAATTAATTCCAGTCTCGCTTTAAACACAACAAAAATTACCATTTCAGAATATGATCCAGCAAGTTTTTGATTATTGCAACGATTAACGTTTTGCATTTGATATTCTTTTTTTCGTTGATTATCATTGGATTTTTCCTTTCGCTGAAAAAACTTTTCATTCAAAGCAAAACGTGCACCTTTGTCCACGAAATTCTTACGAGATTTGTTCTCAGCCATCGAACAAGATTTTTTTTGCCCGAATGATAAATCATAGGATCGATCAATGGTGTGCAAATCGAAAGTTTGAGGACTATATTGATTATTGAACGAATCGAATCTGTTCAATAAATTTGCTACCAAAAAATTATGACAAAAGGAATTTTCTCGCCTGTTGAGAGCTGTTTCTCTCTCATGGTCTCGATCATTCAGATCGGAATATTCTTTAAAGTCACCTATATTTTGGTAGGAATCAAGTGATGCTTGAAATCTATGAAAGTTAGTATTCGAACGCCAATCGCCCATCGATTCCGATTCGATAAGATTCGAATTTCGAACAAAATTATTTGCAAATTCACCATTAGAAGATCGATACTGATCAATCGAATTCAATTCTTGTATACTATCAATGTTGGATTGAGTACGAGATCTAGTAGGATTGATTCGATCCGGTTGTTGCCAATACATAATGGTACTTGATGATCTTCTTCTTGTGAATTCATTGCTCGATAGATCACTCGATGCTAGCTCGGGGATCGATTTTTCGAAATCGGAATCCTCTAGCGTTGTTGGAGCGATTTTGGTACAGATAGCAGATTTGATACGCTCGATTTGTTCCATAAATGTTCGATTTTCTTGTTTCAGTGAGACAACCAATTGATCGAAAGATAAAATACTCGGTTGCGAAGATTCGATACACTCAGCTCTTTTATCTGATCTTTTCGATGAACGATCAGCTAACGATGAGAATGATTGCAGCGTTGAAATCGAAGATTGCATATCAGATAATAAATTTTCGTTCGAGCAATCGGTGAATGTTGTTTGGTTCATTTTATCTGATTCGCTCATCTTCGATGAGTTGGTCATTGGCGAGATCAATGGGCTTTCATTCATATTGGTGCATTCGAAAAGCTCGCCAAAATCCAAAAGCTGTCCAGCGCAATTTGGACAATCGAAGCTTGAATCAGAGATATTTTTCGAACTAGTCGATGATTGGATGCTTGAAGAGAGGCCTGAATCGAAAGATTTAGACAATTTCGTTTGAGAAGAATTCATTGTTCGATCGATTCTTGGCCAATATTTTTCGAAAGAGTTTTGCGTTAAGGAATTTGATGAATTTATGTTCGACATTGTATGAAAAATGAATGAATCAAAAATTTGCAGTGTTTTCAGAATTGCAGCAATGCATTTAATAACAACGTTGTTGACGGTTGTCGTTCGACATTAAATTTCGAGTAATTAATGAGACTAAAAAAAGATTTAACACTACACAACGAACTTATCAGATGATGCGATGCCATCAAGATAAACTTTAGTTAAGCTCAACACAAATCTGAATAGCGATTCATTTCGGACTAAAAAATTCTTCCCTAATCGATTTCGATGTTAACATTCGATTCAAGAAAAAAAAGAAGAATTTATCTTCCAATGAATCTATGATTCAAGATTTGATTAATTTGGAGCTCAATAATCGATAAGCGATAGACTCATTTTGTTGCATTTCGAATTAGTTTTTTTTTGATATACAAATTTTTATATATACCACGAATAAAAGTAAAGGTTTTCATTCTGAACGATTCATTAGATTCAATTTTTCGGATTACTTTCAATTTTAGTATGCCTAGAACGTCGAAATGAAATTTGCTTCTAAAAATCAGAAAATGTCCACTTACTTGTCAAGACATTGATATCAGGAACGTGGTCTGCGCTAATCTTTGGCAACCAAACATCTTGCTCGAATAATTCTCGTAAATTTTTCTTAACCAAAGAAGAGCCACATAGCCGATAGATGCCTAGTATCGAAATACCTCTGCTTTCGATCTCTTCAGCACATCTTTTGATAATGATAGGAACAGGAAGTGTCGAGCTTTCTCGATTTAGAACTATACTTAGATCTTCGCCGAACAATACTGATTCGTTCGATCCGAAAGATTTGGCAGTTTGCTTGAAATACGATGTTTGAAATCTGGATCGACTAAAAGTGGTTTTTAAATCATAGTATTCCAATTTCAAGTAGAACATAGCTCCAGGATTGTCATAAAGTCTTAGTTCAAACGCATGGATATGTTGGGTGGTCAATGTCGAGATGGATGGCAAATGAATTGTTCCTTTTGAGCACTGCTTGTGTCTCAAATTGAAATCGGATAGAGATTGATCCCACGTGTAGAATAGGAATGAGATTTCTTTGGTATCAAATAGATCAATATCGAAAACCTCATCCCAATCGAAATTTGAGGAATTCAATTCGTGGGATTGTGCAGCTGCCGTACGAGCTTTGTAGATTCGATCACATTCGACAACACAATATAAAACTTTAGCAGACAGACTTGATGATTTAGTAGGTGATTTATCTAGATGAAGACCTCGGACACCCAATAGATGAATCACTAGAAGACCATTGAAACCAGAGGTTTGTCCATCGTTTTGAGTGTTAGCGATTTGTTTATGAAGTTCCGGTCCATATTGCTGAAAGCCACTAGGATCAATTCTTAAGGTTCGAGATGGTTTCGTTGAAATCTGTCCTATTGACGATGTTGAATTATTTGAAAATTGAGGTTGATGTTGTTCAGCGCTAGTTTCATTAGACTTTTCGGAAAAGCTTCTGATATTCTGTTAGAAATTAGAAAATTTTAATTTAAATCTTTAATTTAGTTATCAAGCACTATTTACCTGATCTTTAGGTTTGGAATTTGAAATTTTCTGAAAATTCAAACGGTTAGATTCAATTTCATATTTCAGATCTAATGTAGGTAATTTAGCACTGTGTGTTGCTGTCATATTTTGATTATCAGTATTTTTTCGGATCTTATCGTAAGCAGAACTCGAATTCAAACGATTCAAAATCGCTAAAGGCTTCCGTTGGTCCGACTGTATTGCTTCTCGTTGACCTAAATGATAATCAAATTAATGCTAATTACAGAGAGACTAGCAAAATTACCTAAGCTGTCTAAAATTTCTGAAAGAATCGCAGACGATGTCTGACCGGAAGAAGTTTGTCTGCCAATCACAGAATGAGGCCTGTTCGGTAAGATTTTATCTGTTGCAATCGAATTGAACTCATTTTTGACAAGTTTTTTATTAGCATAAAATTGTTCTAATTGAAGAAGACGCGTATTTAACTTATTTTGATAATCTGCAGTTTTAGTTTTCTTCGAATATAATTCAGTTCGAGGCAAAGAATTGCTTCGGCTTTGTAGTAATAACTGACCAGCATTCGTTGGACTGTCTTCGAGAACTTTTCCTCTTAAATATTTTTTACGAGCAACAGCAACAGCTTCATTCATACCAGGCAATGGAATCGCCATTCCATGCTGAGCATACGATAACGATTGAGTGGAATGAGAATTCCGGAAGCTTCGATCGAAACTTTGATCGAAGCTATAGTGTCGTTGTTTTTTGTAAAAATTTCGATATTGATTTTGTTTTAGATTATTTTGAAGCAAATCATCATCAGATATTGATTCTTGATCAAAGATGATTTGCTCGCTTGATGTTCGTATCAATCGATCAGGTACTCTTGTGCCAGTAGCACTTAATCTTCCGTGATAAAGAAGAGAGGAAGAGCTATGTTGTGGATTTCTATTCGATATCAAATACTTTGATTGCAATTCATTATTGAAATATGTGTTTGCATTCAAATCAGCTAGGTTGTCTAATGTTAAAAGACGTCTGCGTCTGAATTTTTTATAGGCTAAATTTGATAGATCATCACTAATCGTTCCGAATCGATCTCCTTGGAACGGATTTCTCAATGCCGCTCTTGCGGCAATTTCTTTGAACGGAATCGAACTTTCGAATTCCGACTCGGAACGATTCAGAATAGCAGCAGCGATGGCTTCATTTTTCTCTTCATCCAAAGCGAACGGATTAGGAGTGAGCTGTTGCTTCAAGACAACGACAGGTTTGCGAATTTTATCAATTTGACCATAAACATCATTTTGGATTGAATCATAATAAGAGTTTGACATTCCGGTCTCATAGGCATTCGAATTTTTTAGCAAATGATCTGCATTCAATGGTTTGGCTCTTATCACTAAGATTAATCTTCTAGGAATGGACATTATTAAAACGACATCATCTAACGACATGCATGATATGTCTACGAAGTTTATAGCTAATATCTCATCGCCAACTCGAAGGCAACCACTCTGATATACTGGTGATTCTAGAGCTATTCTAGAGATGTAGACCCCATCGACAGTATAAATTCCATCACCTTCGCGAATGTAGAGGCCTAACGTTTGGCCTGGACGTTTGATTATCTCAACGAATTGAATCCAACTCGGTAGATTGATACCTTCACCGTATCGTCGAACGATATTATCCAGCCACTGTGATGGAATATGAGTTGGTGAGAGAATTCTGATGATCATCTCTCCGCGTCTCTCCATTTCGGCATAGCGCGAGGATAAACTTGATGGATCGAATTGAGATTCGACTGCTTCGAGCTGACGGAATATTTCCGATGTCAAGCCAGATATTCTTCGAAAAGAGTCTGGATGCATAACCATATCAGATACGATTCGACCTGAACGAAATTCTTGCGCATTCATCGAGTAAGTGGGATTTTTGTAGAAAATATTCTGACGATTTGAAGTGCTACCAACACTTGCAACAACGTTGGGGTTGGATGGGTTGATGGCGAAATTCGGATTCATTTGAAATGGAGAGTAACCGACGTAACGCTGTTGATTTGCTCCAGGAATGATCGATGCTGAAGTGATCATCATCGATGAAGAAGTTGGCTTCACTGCGATGCGTTGATTCGTGGAAGCTTCCATTGTGCTCGATTCTTTTGGTTGTCTGAGATGTTGGAAATGCTGATGATAGAGATAATTATTACTAAGAGAAGGATTGAGAAGTTGAGTTCGAACGGTCATTCTTCTTTCATTCTGAAGATTTGAAATTCGAAATGTTGCATGAATCAATAATTATTCAAGCAAATAACTTAGTCTTGAGAAATTACCTTTCGACAACTACCACAGCATAGAGTCAACCAAGAGTGCCGTAGAAAAGGATTTTGATTCAAATTCGGTGATTGCATCACTAGCACAGATTGCTGAGGCTGATTGGATAATGCTGGTTGCATTGTTTGAGATCTATCTAGGGACACTGGATTTTGTTGTAACGTTTGATACATGTTTTCTCTCGGGCTTGCTTTTCTCTTCTTTCCGGATCAAATCAATGAATTGAATACAATTGTTCTACACTGTGCGATGTTTGGTGGATCGGATCTTAAATGGTAAGACGGGGTAGCATCCGAGGTACTGGTGATCATTCTCAATCAGAACAATCTTCTCTATGGATTTGATTTTCAATTTGTAAGACTCACATCTGAATCCGGCATTGTTGATGAGGTTAAAAACAAATTAATGGAAAGTGAATGGAACGAATTCTTTGCAAAACGCGAGCGTAAATTTGTTTCCAAATCATAACTTCAACGAATTGATTATTTGAAATTTGGAATAAAAATTTGAATTATCAGTTTTGTTGAATATCTTAAACTGTATGAATCTGATTGATTGTTGCCAATTGTATTCGAAGTAAATCAAATGAAAATTTCAATACCAAAAAAAAGTTCCGATCAGAGTGCTAGAGTAGATAAATTTGCATTTAATAACTACTCTCGATCTCTATATAGCGAATACGGAACAGAAGGCGGAACAGAACTACGAAATCTGTTCTATTCTCGGTTATTGGAGCGATAACAATGATGAAGATGACCAAGGCTAGAGCAAGGGCTAAAAAATTGAGTTTCGTTTTTGAATTGTATAGCTGTGTAATATTTGTTACACTATGATCGGAAGAGAAGATGTCTCTCCAACGAACGACTCGAGGGCCTAGTTCTTAATATTTCTATGAGATTTCTCAAAATAGTTTCATTTTGGAAACTTATTTTACGATATGTTCCACTGCTACTTTCATTGATCCAAGGTGATTCTTTACAATACCAATACCAGAATTGTTTTTAAACTAAAACTACTAATCTAGGTCGTCATTAAATTTTAATCTTTTAACCCAATAGGATTTATAAACTTACTAATTGAATTTTATACGAATTAATAACATTGTTGTGGTTCACTTGAAATCATAAAATTCGGAGATAATTTACCGAAAACAATTATTGCTCGATTTATTTTTGAATGATGCGAAGCGAAATTGTTATCAGGGAGTATAGAATTAAGGCGAAAATCACTGGAAATAAAGACATGTGAAGGACAATATTTGGCATCGTTTTAATATGATGACCAATTAAAATTGGTGCAAAAATCATCGGCAATCCTATGCTCGAGAAATACATTGAATTATGCCGATCATCAACAGTGGTGTAGATATCGATCAAGGCGAATAGAGCAGGAACAATAGCCGATTCTGCAAAACCTATTATAATGCTGTCACATGATAAGAGGTAATAATTCATTTGGCCAAAATTTTGTATCAAATAAAGACCGATGAATCCGAAAATAGCAAGAATAAAATGCATGAATAAAATTAAACTCGTTGATATGAACTGCGTGGTTATAATGTTGATACTTCGGCCAACTGTGAATGCCGTAGCCATAATGGCTCCAAGATCAGCCGATTTAGCAGCTTCTATACCGAATTCTTGGTAGTAGGCATTTTGAAAGCTTGAGAATCCTACTTCAGCCAAATTATAAGCTAAAAAGAGTAAAAGCATTATCGAATGGAACGGAATTCGTAGTTTTCGATGCTGACTAAGATCAAGAAGTTTTTGCGATCTTATAACTTGATCGGAACCTTGCGATTTACCAGACTTATCTTGATTGTAACGAAAACATAAATAAGCATATAAAAGCATCACAGGAACTATCATAGACAAATCAATTAGAGAAATTTCAAAACATCACTTAATATCTCATACCGATTAAGCAGAATAAACCAGAAATCAAGAAAGGTATACTCAACAAATGGCGTCTAGTATCTAAATCAATATGTGTTTTGCCATGGCCTGAAACAAATGACCTGACTAGCAGTGGAGCAAGAATAGCACCTATACCATACATCAATTGATGAGCTTGAAGTATTGGTGCGAGATGCTTTCCGGACCAAATCTCCATAAGCCAAGTTGTAGTTACGGCATTTATATTACCGTATCCGAAACCGCAAACGAAAGCAATGATGAAAAAAGAATTTAAACTTTTAACTCGCGGCAGAAAGCAATGCAAAATTGCGGTAATAAACATCAGAATGGAACTAGTCAATTGACGATTAAATAGAGATTTGGTTAGCTTATATTTATAAAATCCAGTAACTGTGTCGATAATCGAGGATAAAAAAGGGAAAATTAGCCGTGAAAAAAAAAAAAAAATAAAAACACTTCTTAGAAAAGCATACATAATGCTCCTAGAATTGATCCAGCACAAAGAAATGTGAAAACTAGTGATGTCGAGCCTAGATCTTCACTATCAGATGTAAAATTGCCGGTCTTAATCAGATCGGTCGATTGGTCAAAAGTTCTTGATGAATTATCGGACACTCCAAATAGATAAGCTAAATCTACAAGACTTGGGCCATAAATGCCATAGTTGATTCCCTGTTACGAGAGAGAATAGATAAATCTAAATGAATCAAGTCTATCGTTTAGAATCACAATAGAGATCGATTTACCAGAGATATGTTTGAGATGAACAATATTAACGAGTAGAAGATGTTGATACGATTCTCTTTGCTTCTCAAATAATCCATTGCGCTAAGAGAGGAAACGAATCTTAAATGATTTTCAAATCGATTCGATTTGAATTTTTTTTTTCTTCTCCCAAAGTTTGTCTATTTTCTATTCGATTTTTTTTTTTGATTGATTGATTCGAATAGCGATTCGTATCGATTAGATATGGCTATTGGTTTCGATCTTTCATAGATGTTTTCGTTCGAGAATGGAGAAGAAAGTGAAGAGAAAGGAGATATTATCGAGAGATATTATTAAATGCTATAGTTGTAAATTTGAATCACAAATTAGATTAATAAAACATCAATCAGATGCATCGAAGCTACATCTCATCAGAGAACGATTGATGGTGTATTCAAGTGCTATCTAAACGGTAATCAAACAATCCTCTTTAATTTCGATTCATTTATTGCTTGCGATTATTTTATGGTCCAGAAAAAAATTCAAAATTCTCTACAATTATCTCTCTCTCTCTCTCTCTCTTTTTATCTTCGATTGTTCTCTCTAATTGTTGTAAGGTCAATCACACAGCAAAGACATGGTATTTTTCTCCTTGAAATTCGAGAAAATCTCATCGTATAAACTGTCTCCGAAATGAGATTTGTTAAATTTTCGATTTTTTTTTCTATTAGAAATTTTCATTGAGAATAATTTTTTTTTTGTCACAAACAAAGATAATTTGCCTCTCTAAATTAGCAAGCTAAAGTATTGAGAGAAATTAACTTCGCTTATCTTATGATGGAAAACGAAGTTTCAAGTGTTATCTTTAATATGATAAAATGTCTTTCTCTTTCTTTCAAATGGCTATTCCTAGAATCTGTCTAGAAGAGATAGATGCCGAATCGTACTATGCTTGAAGCCAGTGTGTGTGTGTGCGTGTGTGCGTGTGTGTATGTGTGAAGCAGTCAATCGTTAGTCATCAGAAGCCATCTATTAGTCAATTTATTTGGCATCTGTCTTTGGGCAATTTAATCAATCACCTGACTACGGCGAGAGAACATTTAAATCACAGGTGATCGATCACAGCATCCTTGATCGACTATACAGAGCTTAGCTCACCAACTCTAACATCGTTGTTGTTGTTGTTGTTGTTGCGATGAGATAATTGTCAAGCGATTCTTTAGAATAGAATTGAATTTGTGCCAAAAAACCAACTATCACAAAAACATCATTGAAGAATTTGGTCTAAAATCATAGAATTGTCAAATCGAGACTTTGTCATTTTAGATTTCAAATTTATACCATCCTAAAGTTTTTTGCCATTTTTTTTGATAAAGAAAAAACTTCAAATTCTATAATGTGATATACTTGTTGGATTCACTGGAACTTTGATTATGGAAGATAAAAACAATTCTAATGAAACCAAGCCAATCAATCTAGATATTAATCTTCGTTTTCCATCGGAAAATGTTGTGGAAAATACAATCGATTCTGAATGTTTGAAAGATTCGAAACATGGTGAAGAAAGCACACTTGAAGATCATTCAGCGGCTTTTTCGTGTGATAAATCTTTGGACGAGAACAATTTAGACCAAAACTCTAACGATGCTGTAAAAGAATCGCTTGATTGCCAAAAAGATAATAGTGATGTCTGCGATAGAACTTCTCATAGACCTATCCTACAACTAGATTGTGATTCGGATGAATATTTTGATCCATTTTGCAACGATGAAATCGATACACAAAACTGTGATCCACAATGTTACGAAGATGAGGATCTGATTTTTCACTCCAAATTACCTATCACTGAAGACGAATTGATTGATGGTTGTCTTGGTGAAGATGGATATTTGTATGAAAAATCTTTGTTATATGATACCGAAATCGATAAACCCCTATCATATCATCGAGTTGATTCCTCTGAAATCTTATACGAAAAGAAACGTCGTAAAGTTAAAATTGTCGGACAATATCTTCTCGGTGACATTGTAGGAGAAGGATCTTATTCTAAAGTCAAAGAAGCATTAGACACGAGAACTTTGGAGCGTAGGGCAGCGAAAATTATGAAGAAAAAGCGTTTACGAAAGATACCGAATGGCGAACAAAACGTTCAACGGTAATCTTTAAGAAGAGAAAATTTGATTTTAATCTGATAAAATTTATCTTTTTCTTAATAGTGAAATACAATTACTTCGGAAACTAAATCATGAAAATGTGATAAAACTTTACGATGTAATTTATGATGAGCCTAAGGAGAAACTTTACATTGTAACGGAATATTGTGTGGCTGTTCTACAAGAGTTGCTTGATTCTGTTCCTAACACCAGACGTCTTCCTATCTACCAAGCCCATTGGTATTATTGATGAATCGATTTTGTTTGGTGCCTCTCAATTTTTCAGTTTTTCAATTGATTTATTTCCCAAAATAGTTATTTTGTTCAATTGATCGAAGGTCTCGATTATTTACATGGTCAAGGAATTATTCACAAAGATATCAAGCCAGGCAATCTTCTTTTGACTAATGCCGGTGTGATTAAAATTACTGATCTAGGTGTATCAGAAGTTAGTTTCAGTATTGAAAACAGCAACTTATTTAACTGATTATGAGTTTATAGATGTTGGATCGTTTTCAAGAATCTGATGCAATATCAATGAGTCAAGGCTCGCCGGCATTTCAACCACCCGAAATCGCTGATGGGCTGACATCATTTTCAGGTTTCAAGGTGGATATATGGGCTAGTGGAGTGACTTTGTTCAACATCACCACTGGCAAATATCCATTTCAAGGCGATAACATTTACCGGTCAGTGATTGTTATTAAACTATGCAAATATCATCTAAATAACGAAATACTTTAATTTTGTATTGGTGAAGTTTATTCGACAATATAAGCAAGTGTGTTCTAACCATTCCGGAAGGTGTGGATGATTTACTTGCTGATCTTATGCGTGGTATGCTTCAAAAAGATCCTAACACACGGTTTTCAATACAAATTATAAGAAATCACGAGTAAGATGTATAAAATATCAATTCTCTCTAATGACAATGATCATTTTGATTCCAAAGTTGGGTTAGAAAAAAACATCCGAAAATCGAGCCTTCGATCAAAATTCCGAAGAAATCTACTGGCGACGAATATCGCTCAATGTCGGTGCTTCCCTATCTTTGGGAGTTACATAATGGGAGAAATTTAAAAACAGAAGATAGAGATCTAGACTACTCGAATGTTCACTTTGGTGATTATTCAAGTTCTGGAGGCTCTATTTCTAGAATCAACGATCTGACCATTCAGTCAATGGCTTCCAATGCATCAAAACATTCCCGCACATCAAATTTGTGTAAGAATCGATTCTAAATTCTCATCTGAACGATTCTAAATAATTTCTAATCTATTCGATCCTTTATTTTTCGATAGCAACTAACTTAGCTGCATTATTTAGTCTGCACAAAACTAAATCTGCTCGCTCTCAAATAGGACTCGAGTCTTGGAAGCAAACAAATCGTTTGCTTCAATGCCTCCGATTCAAACACAGATCAAAAATGAAGTAGATGGGTGAATTCTTAGATGTCCAAGAATTTCTATTTCAAGAATCTCATTCTGTAAAAAGCTTATCGATGATAAAAGCAATTTTGTAAAATATTTGAGAATCAATTTTAAAAAATTTAATTAACAATAAATAATTTAAATCAACCAAATGAGTGCATCAATCAATCAAATTCAACGCATAAAATGATTCTAAGCAATGTTCTGACGTCTTAATGATAGAATAGAAAAAAATCTGGATCAGCCCATATTATAACGATTGCCTTCGCCATATTTATGTTCTAATGAGAATCGAAAAGAATCAGATTAATGTTGATGACACAAAGGTTTTTGAAATTTTAGATGCTATGCAAGAAGAAATGATTATTCACGCCTTACCATCTTTCCATTCATCCTGTTTCCTAAGCCGATCTAACTCCTCTGGATCATCTTTTTCTATAAGTTTTTCTTTACGCACTATTTCCTCTTCCTCTTCTTGATTTTTCTTAAGGGGATTCATGGCCCAATCATAAAGCGAATTGCTGTAAAAAGTTTCATAAGAGGTCAACAATATAAAACACTCCAAAAAATTACCTTTTTGAATTGGTCTGTAGAGAACCTTCATCCATTTTTTGTTTGACGAATTCTTCGATCGATACCGTCGGAATCGATGGATACCCGGCACCATAAACTTGTTTTTGCAAATCATTTTTGGTGATAATCATCGGGTTGAAAGTGCTTTTAGATGGTTTCGATGGTCTATCTTGTGTGGAACTCAGCTTGCCCATTGCAGCATGCATTCTAGCCATTGGTAATTCTTGTTGAATAGAATCCAATTCATCTAAAGTTTTCTCTTTCCAAAGATCAATTAATTTTAAATAAAAATCGCGTTCAATTTCATCATCGACATTAAGCGTCTTTTTCTGTTGACCTTTTAGCATAACTTTCAATTTTTCTATCTCTTTTTCCAATGTCTTTGTTTTCATATATCTATCAATTTTAGATTTTCGATCATTTGCACTCTGTATCAATGAATCTATTTCGGTCCTATTTTTGTTAGCGTTTGTTTCAAGATTATGATTATCTTTTTTCATCTCCAAATCAATAGAACAAAGTTGATAACTCTTCAAACGTGAAAGAAAATCATAATAATAAACTTCCGCTTTTTCCAGAACCTTAACTCTATCGCTTTGGTGAATTTTCATCGTAAAATCAGCTAATATAGCAGGAATCAGAAGAAATTTTAGATTATTCGTAGACAATTCTTCGATTGATTCATTGAGACTGAACAATTCTAATGAGTTGATATTTTTTGTTAATTGTTCTAATTCTCCTATGGCATCTTTCACTTTTTCCTAGGAAATGGAAAAATAATTAGATTTATGCTAATAGATTAGATTTTCAACCTGGAATTCGGGTTCGTTGCTAGAGATATTGCAATTTTTTAATTGCTGTTGGATGTCGAGAATTTTATCGAATGATGAAGATAAGTTTTCTGGTTGATCGTCAGACATTTTTTTTGTCAAAAGATTATCGCTTTCTCATTAAACTTAATCCAAAACCTTCGAATTCGCTTCCAGCGATTTTCATCACTCTTTTCTCAATCTACTTCTTGAAATACTAAAGTCAAAATAGATAGGAGAGAATATTTTTATCGAATTTTGAACAATTTATCTAATTTCTTAACATAGTTAATCCCTATCTAATTTGGATATTAAAGCAATCAAAATGTCCTATTTATCTTCCAAATTGAGATTTATTAGCTGCAATAATTGTCTTAAGGAATTTATAATATTTGTTCATTTTGTAATAGACTAAAACTTTCTCCGCAACCACAAGTTTCTTTTATATTAGGATTTTTAAAGACGAATTGTGATGCGATTTTAGTCTCAACATAATCCATTTCTGTTCCAAGCAGAGATAATTGAGCTTTTTTGTCGATGAGAATACAAGCACCATCTTGAATGACTTCTTCGTCGAATTTATTTTTCTCAGTAGCATATTCGAGCTGATAAGAAAAGCCATTGCATCCTTTCTGTTTGACTCCTATTCTGAGACCAATCTAACAGAAGAGATTGAGATAACATTGATTTGAAACGGAAATGTTCAATCATACCATATCCGGTTTTTCCTTCATCAAAGTCTTTATTCGTTTGACTGCATTAGAGGTCTTGTAAAAATATAAATTTCAATGATATTGTATCATTGGAGATTACTTCGGTTGAAATGACAAACCATAATAATGGCAGATTTATTCGCCATAAATTTTTGGCTAGGTTTTGATGATGTCCCAAAAGCGGCAGTCATTCTGGATTTGTTGATTGAAATTAATCTATTCGACCATCGATTCATTTCTTAGGCTCCAGATATTGGAAAACATTCAATATTCACTTGACCAAGCTAAAAGTTTCAAAGACAGTCGATCGTTACACAAACACTGCGATTACATCGATTATTTGCTTCGTCCTTGCACTAAACTGATCCGAATCTATTGTTGTCGATCGTGTGGTCACGTACTGATCACAAATTGAAGTTTTTAAACCTTAATTAAAAGCTTTTCAGCAATTAGTTATTAGTAATTAGTTCTCGAATGCATAAAATTTGCCTCATTAGGTTCATAATAAGAATGAAAATTTTACAAATTAATCTTTTCAATGTTATAATTGAAATTCTAAAATCGTTTCAGGTATAATTAAGAACAAAAATAAGATATCTTTTTATAATAGACTAGCTTTTTTCTTTTGGTATTAAGTGGGTTTTTAGATTAAATTATTGAATTTGATGTTTCGAATTGTTGAATCAAAGTGCGGACAAGAGACATCTCCGCTCTAGTTCTTTCATAGAGAGTGGCACTATTCATCATTGATTTTACAGAAACTGGTCCTTCTGGAGGCCCACGTAGTATGTTCGGAGCCCAAACCATTGAAAGATTAGCATCATCCATTTTTGTGTGTCTTACGTGCTCTGGTTTTGAGAAAATCTAATGAGAAAATAAGATTAATAATGAATCATAAATTAAGCATCGTATAATACCTGGAGAAATTTGATAAGATAGATTAGTGTGGACCGATTCAATGGATTTAATTTGTTCACAAAAAGACAAGCTCGTTTTGGATCATGAGCGCAATCCAATGCCTCCATATACAAATCAGTTGGAATTATGGATTCTCTTAACTCTCTAAAATATAGCTTCAATGTCGATGCTATGACGTGGATATCATGATCATCGGTCAATTTTTTTCTTTTCACAATACTATTGCAAGAACGACCAATCAAAGAATTGAAATCGATATCTTGAGGTGAAATTGTATCCACTGATTCAATGAAAATATAAGATAATATGGAATTTTTTTAGAGTTAGATGCTATGAAAAGGATAAAAAATTACATTTCATTTTGAGTTTATGTACATCATCCATATCTCCGACACAACGAAAAACGCCTTCTCGGTCTTCATGTCTTGGTTCTAGAATTGCTTTTGTCAATAAAACGACAGGCCTGAAAAATGAAGAAATTCAAAATTTTAGTTTGTTTGCATCCATTTAGAAGGTAATAACTAACCATGGAAGGTGTTTATCTACATCATCACAGTTTGTAGTGCACACTGCATCAGCCAAAGTTTCACCGAAAACTCCGACGTGTTTTGTTCTTACACACTTCAACACTCGAATGACTTCTTCGATAGAGTGAGGTTTCCGACAAAATAAATGAGAATGAGTATTTTTACTCCGATGGAGTTGTTGTTCGAATTTTCGGCGAACACAAGCAGTGAAAGGGTTGCGATGACTGGTCAAAAATGCTTGTAAATGCATAGCTAATTTGTTGCTGGCAGTAAAGTACCAAAATAAAGAACACATCAATTCCAAACCGCGACGTTCGCTTTCGATTGACGGGTTTTGTGTCACTTGCCGGGCGATTTGAACTAAAACTTCATCTCTTAGTGGAACCAATGTTACACAAGTGTTTATCAAATTGATCAATAATCTTTCCCTCTCATGAAGGCTTGATTGTTCGAATGGACTATATTTGAGACTGCTTGCTGAAGAAGTTGGTGAAGCACATCGATCGCCCATATATATTTGAATCATTTTGAAACAGGCCACTGATTCTTTTATGAGCAAAGCATCAGAAATGGTCGAGATCATTGGTTTTTTCAATGGTTTTTTGGTGTGCACAAGCATCGATTTTAACGTTTTCTTTTTCGAAAAAATTCCACCTTTTCGATGTCTACGAACACATTCACGAGCGAAGGATTCTATTGAATTGTGATCATTGCTAGCCATTGAAATGACCTTGTTATTTTGTTTGAAATCTTTGATTTTTTGCACTGGTTCAGTATTCGTCCTAAAAGCATTTTGTTTTTCATAATTCAAATGAATATCGGAGATTATTTCTTGAGGACTGTTGTATTTTCTTTCTTTAGATTTAATGTTTTCAGGACTATCCAATGGAGTGGAATTCATAGTTTTCATATTGCTCATTTGAATTGAATTCTCAGAAAGGAGATGAATGGCATCGTTTCTATTTTTCGATAAATTTTCGAATTGATTCGAAATCTTATGAATTTCTCTTGTTGGAACTGGAGCAACTGATGAAGATTTATCTATCAAAAATGCTTTCTCTTTCTCACGATTGATTATGTTATCGTTTTTACAGACTCTCGAAAGGTTTTCATCAGGTGTTTTGATTCTATTACGTGAATCAGGTTTTGGTTGCAACAAACCATCTTTCGAATTGGTCAAAGATAATGTTTCTGGATCAACAAATGCATTTAATGAATCTGGAGAAATGTGTCGTTTTTCAAACGAACGATTGCGACTAAACACCGGCGTAAAACTAGTGAGGTAATGAAATTTTAAAAAATGTTTTCAAAAGAAAATCATCAATCAAAATTACCTATTAACGTTTGAATTACGTTTGAAATCAGAGACGGTGAATGAAGACGATATTTTGAGACCTTCATTGGCCCGTCGCAACAACACCGGATTGGGATTTTCATTTTGAAAACTCCCAACGTCTTTATTGTTAACAATCCCATTCGGCGAACTTTGCTGATTTGAAGTTTTTATAGAGTAATTTTCATAATCGCCACATAATCGATTTTTTTCGGCATCAAGATAGGTGAGAAGAGGATTTCTGAGATCAAATTCGTTTTCTTGATATTTCGAATGTGGAATTTCATCTTCTTCATAGTCTTCTGAACAAGAATTGTCTCCAAATTCATCATCAGCATCACAACTGGAATCGCTGTCCTCACAATAATCAGAGCAATTTGGATTCTCATTTGTAATGATCTCATCATCTAGATCATCTTCATAAGTTTCGTCAGCAACAGAATCATAAATGCTTTCATCAACTTGGTCATAAATTCGAACGTTCGACAAGAGACTAGGGTGTGTTTGACTTCTGGCAGCGAATCGAGCTTCGCTGAGTAAATAGTGTTGAAGGGACGGTTTTTTCTTAATTAGAATTTGATCTTGTAGATCGACTTCTATAGAAGTTTGAGTCGTGGTCTGAGTCCATCTAGATATCATTGACTTTTGAAAAGAATATGAAGAATGACTGGACTGGGTTTGAGTAGAACTGTCAACCATTTTTCGACTTCTGGACAAACAACTTGGACAATCGGTTCTTGTAGATGCTGGTGAAACAATTGACTCGGGGGAAGAACTCCAATGGTTATTAAGATTCATGAATGGCCCCGATTTTTTCTCTTTTTGTTTTTTCAAAATCTGCAATTTTGAAAAAGGAAGTACTATGGCTTCTGAAGAATTTGGCCTAGAAAAGAATTGTATGAAAATTGATAATCTTCATTTATCAGATCAATACTTTTGCCAAATAGTTTTCGAATCTTTGACGGAATAATAATAAAATTTTTGTGTCTTTTGGTCCTACAAGATTTAAATCGTTTGAATTAGATCGAAACTAGACTAAAATAGACTTCAAACATACGAATAATTCCCACCATTGAGTGAGATTCGGATTGGATAATCTAAGAATTTCAACGTTTTGAGGTTCTGTGCGTGAACACTCGCCTCTAGAAAGAAATATGACCGCTGGTTATTTATTCGATAGAAATAAGTTTAGTTCTATTTACGTCTCAAGGTTAGCAAACATTTTCGTTTGCGATTTTGGTTCAATTATTTCAATCCACTGGAAAGAATGTTTACGTTTATCGTCACAGAGATTTTCGATTTTCGTACCAAAATCAGGCATCTTGATCGAAGTTTTGGATCGAATTTGTCCATATTGTTTGCTAGAAATTTTGTAATCATTTTCTCGATTACAGGCTGAAATAGAATTGCGAAAAACATTTTGCCGATTGAATTTTGAGGATTCTTCTTCATCATCCGGATCGTAATAAGAAAAAGATGATCCAGAGCTTAATTTCGACCTTAAAGATCGAGGACTGATTGTAGAAGTCAATAATGGAGGTGATTTTGCGCTGGAATTTTGCATCGAATATTTATTCGATTTCTGGTTGCTCTGAGATGAACACTCCTTCAATTTGTCAACTGTTTCGTCTAGAATTAAAAATTATTTCCAATTGATAATCAATTGCAAATTTTATTTAAATTTTTATACTCGATTGATTCGATTTGACGAATCTGTTGGTTGATTCATTCAAATTTGAATATTCTGGCATCGGAACGTTGAAAGTTTTGCCTGACGAATAGGATCTCGGTGAATTTTCAACAATAATCGATTTAGCTTGCTGGATTGCATTGTAGGCACCATTTTTCATTCTTCGATTAGTTTGATCACTCTTGCAATCGGATGATTTCGGAAATTCATCTGAATCAACGGAATCATTTCGAACAGGACCATCTGAATCCGTACCCAGTGGCGATCGGAATGAATATTTCCAATTTTTCGAATCGAATCCAACATTTTTCGATGAAGACATGGTTCAATTCAAACGGTTAACGATTGATTCGAACACCACAAAGTATTCATTGCAATCTCATTCTTGAACCGAACAGAATATCGATACGAAAACTGTTTATGGAATATCTATCGCAGTTGAAACAACAATCTAGTGAGAAACAAACTCACCAACAGACACACTTATACACATCAACACACCTAATAATACCAAAACATACACACCAACACATACAGTCGAACGAAACATTTGGTGGCATTTGTTTGACCGTTCGGTTATACTTAGTGAACTTAGTGAACCGTTGTGCGGATTGCATTTGTGATACCAAGAATAGATAGAGAGAGATTTCGATTTACCCAGAATAAGAGACTAGAGAGAGAGAGAGAGAGAGAGAGAGAGACAGAGAGAGATTGGGAGAGTTGAGTTTCTCTCTTTCTCTAATCTTTGGCATCGCCAATGCACAATTGGAACAATACATTGGAGATGCAGTATCTCTTTGCGTTGGACTCTATCTTTCTTTCTCTCTCTCTCTCTCTCTCTTTCTCCACTATAGCATCTCGTTTCTTTTGTTCTTCGAATAGAAATGCGATCACTTAAGCTTAAAGCGAAAGACTTGTACCGGAAGAAATATTCTTAGTCGAAAATTTTGATCTTCTTTGAACGTTGCTTTTCATTTGGAAGAATTTGATAAAATTCAAAAAATTCTAGCATAGAAAAGTAGAAATAATTAGCTTTTGGAATGAAATTTTCAAATGATCATAGGCTTTTGGATCGAATCTTTTTCGAAGCTTTTCACCAAGAAAAATCAAAAAAAAATTGGCATAAGCTTCACAAATTCGAAATTTATTTTTCGGAAGACATCAAATCTTTAATAGCAGCAGGAAAAAGAAATGGAACAATTAATTGTTCAAAAAAAAAAAAAAAACAAAACTGGACATTGCCAATCGCCATCAATGGAACTCTTCTTGATTGTTTGCATTAAAACATCCGTACTCTACGTAGACTATTCTTTTTTTTCTGGGATGAGAATAGAAGAAAGAAATCTAGCGTAAATAGTATTCGAAAATTCGAAAAAAAGAAATTTCGAATCAATCGAAAAGATTTCAATATCTTTCTTCATTGAGCTTCAGATCGATTCATTTTTTCTTCCGGTTCAATCAGTTTTCTATTAAATTTAAGTTCAAAATGATCACATTGAAAGAAGAAATCGATTCGGATCATGATGAGATCGAGACGAACGAATTGAAACGTTTTAAAATACAAGATTCACATGAGCTTCTAGTGGAATCAGATTTTGCGATTAAGTTCGAGCTTGAAAATCATGAATTTTTAATAGAAAACATTCAAGAGATAAGAAAAGCCCTAACTCAATGTCGAGCGATGAGAACTTCGTTCGAGAATAAGAATTTCATCGAGAATACTAATCTGTTGATTAAATTACTAACTAGTCCTCCGAATGATAATGAATTATTGCATATCTTAAACGATATCCGAGAATTTATGTTCGGTGAAACTGGAAAAAAATGCGATGATCCGAAAGGTATTGGAATCAAAAAGGATTTGGAAGAAAGAGAGATTCAAGTGAACGATTTTATTGCAAGTTGTTTTCGTAAAAATCTGAATGAATTCGTTACCTATTTTCTCAACGCTCATAGATCGTTTTTCGAAACGATTAGAGTATGTAAGAAGCCTAATTACATCAAGGCGACTATTCCTAAGATTGATTCGAAACCTCGAAAATCGCGTAGAAAGAAAGTGAAAACTAAGCCCATCACCAATCTATTGAGCGACACTCAATCATCATTGATAATCAAATTCAATTCATTCTGGCATAATCCCGAATTTCCCGTGATGTATGGAGCAGCTTTCGACCCATATTGTGTTGAGGACAATATCTTTGCTGTTTGCGGCAATAATTTAGCGATAGTTTTCCGCTGTCTAGATCAACACAATTCCGGATTGTTACCATTGTTCACTTATTGTGACAAGAATGATGCATTTTTCGCTTGTTGTTGGACCTATGATGTCTATCACGCCGATCATCATTATTTGATTGTTGCCGGACAACAAGGAGTGATAAGAGTGATCGATGTTCTTCTTCAAAAAGAAGTCAAAACTTTGTTAGGACATGGTTGTGCGGTAAACGATCTCAAAATATGCCCCTCAGATCCGAATCTATTACTTTCAGCCAGTAAAGATTATGGCATTCGTCTTTGGAATATCCACAATAATATTTGCATCGCCATATTCGGTGGCGTTCAAGGGCATCGTAATCAAGTTGTTTCGATAGATTTTCATCAAGAAAAGCGAATTTTCGCATCAGTGTCTCTCGATCATTCCATCAAGATCTGGTCTTTAGAAGCTGAGAATATCGCCGACGCAATTGTTGAATCTCAATCTTACAATTCTTCTTGGAATGGAAGACAATTTCCCACCGTCTCGCAGCACTACCCAAATTTTTCGACTCGTGATGTTCATTACAATTACGTCGATTCTGTTCAATGGTATAATAATTTTTTGATCACCAAATCTTGTGAAGAGAAATTAGTCATCTGGAAGCCTGGCACCGAGAATGAGACTCTTGATGATTTGATGCGTCGAACTCACTATTCGGATAGTCTCGAAAGCAATTTGAGAAATGTTGTGATCATCAAACAGTTTGATTTGATCAAAAATGATCTTTGGTTCGTCAAATTCGCTTTCGATCATAATGAATTTTTGCTAGCACTTGGCAATCATGAGGGTAACCTCTTCATATATGATCTAAAATCGAAAGATGCAGACGATTACAGATTAGTTTTTAATATATCAAATTCTAATTTTAAAACCGAAACTCATTCAAAAGTCATTCGACAGACTGTTTTCAACAAAGATGGAACAATACTGATAACTCTAAGCGAGAATAGCGTTGTTACTCGCTATGACATCGCTAGACTATATAAATCTCAAATTACTTCATACATAAAGGTGAATATTTGTAATCAGATCGAATATCTATTATTAATAATCCAACGTTATAGCAAAATTTTCTCACTAAGATCGGGAAAAAAATCAAAGACGAAGAATCGTTGGACGATGAATAGCGTTGAAAATGTTTCTTGAGCGACAAAAAACACGAGACGTTCTTTTGGCTCCTGTCTCCTTGAAGATATTTAATCATCGATTCGATAATTTGATCTCCAGAGAATGCCCATTTGTAGAAGATTCAATTAAATTCTAGTTTTTTGTCAATTTTTCTACCATAAATTTTAAACGATAAACATTTTAGGAAATTCATCAAAAATTTAAAATCTTTTTTAATTTTGAAAAAAAACAAAAAAAAAATTCAAAAGAAATAATAAATTAGAAGAATTCTATCACAATTGAGATGACTTTCATTTTGAATGGCGAAATGAATTTCTTGGAATAATGAATCGAATGATGATCATAATAATTGATTCTCAGTTTCGTTCACCGAAATAGGAATTACATTCGTAGGTTTCAGATGAGAGTAGGGAGAATATGGTACACCTATCACTAGAATATGATTATGGTTTAGAAAAAATCTCCACATAGAATTGTGATAACCGCGAGCATCTAGATCCCATATTCGAAAACATTTGGCTACCATAAGCCAAGATTGAAAATCTCGAGAATTAATTTGACGAACGAATAGAATAAATGTTCGAGATGCATCTTCATAGCTGATGGTTTTGTTCCAAGTATCACTCTCCGTCCGTGTGGCGGGTAGAAAATCTTCATCGCAAGGATTTTTGGTATGATCGACTATCGAAGCGGAAGCAATCAATCGTTGGATCATTTTTTCATATTGATTTTTCTCAAGACTATCAAATCGTTTGGATTCAAAATTAACAATTATTATTATTATTATTATTCGAATAAATTTCTGAGATTACGTTTATTACCTATCGATATCTCTTAGTGGAACAAACGGAAGTGTATTGAAAGCATGCTTCTTGAAATAGACATCTTGAAAATACGAATTCATATTGATACCGGAAGATCCAAAATGATATGTACGAGAAACATCTGGAACGATACATTCTCGACCATGTCTGATATCAGGCAAACGCATCCACATGTCCCAATCCCAAAGTTTTTCCGGTGTAGGCCATCTAGTTTCAAGTTCTTCTTTGTAGAGTTTTCTGCTTAGTACCCATCCTAAACCTGGCATCGTCTCAACTCTGTAAAGAAGACTTGGATCTTGAGCAGTATGCTCATAACCTTGATCGTTCCATGCAGAGATACAATAAAGACTAGGATCTTTCTCAAGAAGAGGTATCGTTTGGCCGAAGTAGCCAAAAAAATCTGGCGAAACATCTAGATCCTCTTCTAGAATGATCACATATTCCGCATCGGGAAATAAATTAAAAGTTGCAGTTAGGCTAGCTTTGTAATGTTGAGATATTCGAGCATTTTTAAGGCCTATTGGAGTATGTTGAATTCCTATTGTTCAACAAAAACAAAGCGTAGCAATATGAATTATATAACTCCTACTTAACTTTGACTTTCCATACCTCGAAGATTGAATAGTTTAGTCACTTCGAGAGGTTCCTCAAAATATCCATCAATAAAAACAGTGATCATCGATGGATTACATCCTCGAGCTGATAATAAGGTTCGCAACATTCGATATAGATATTGTGGGCGATTCGAGGCGACAATCGCTATTGGAACTTGTGAAATCTTTTCATAAATAAGCTCATTACCAGAAGGGATCGCTGATAGAACATTGAAATTGATAATGGCTGGATCTTTACAATTGCAAACAGATCCATAGCCTTCGATTTTCGAGCAAAAAGAACGTCGACGATTGTTCTCTTCATTATTGGGCCAATTCAAACAATCACTTTCTTTTTCCGAAACTAATTGCACTGTTGTTTTCAACAACACTGGAGATGCCCAGCTATTGAAATCTGAAGATTTCGCATACGCCTCTCCGTAAACTTGTGGATGTGATCCTTTTTTCATCACAAAACACCACGTATCTCGCCAACCGATTTGATTGTAACGCTTTGAGCCCATTCTCTTGAGAAGATCGCGAGTCGATTGTTTCATTTGAAAAGTTCCTTCATCTTTGATCGCAAATATAATTATTCGGCCATCTGAGACTAAATTCAAAAACAAAGACATCGATTCATCCTCGTGTGGAGAATATGTATCGAATAATCGTTGAGCCATAATTGCTCCAGTTGATTGATGTAACACTAGCACATGAATACCACGACCTTTACCATCGTCGCTATCATCTAGGATCTAAAAGAATTAGATCGATTAGTTTCAATCAGCCGAAATTTTCGCAAACTCAAACTAAATCACTTACTGTGGTACCATCAACAATGACATAGACACGAGATTGGCTTGATAATATTTCGATGTGAAGTTTAGCATTGATTTCGTTTCGAGGACTAGAATCTTGATCAGATCGAAAAAAATTGTGCCATGAAACATTCATTCGAGATTGTTCCGATGCATCCGGTTGGGGTGAGGAAATCACACCACTATTTGGAGATTGATTTATATTCTGAGTTCTACGTAGCCGATTGTTTGTATCAACAATGAATAGAATATTAACAATCACAGTGGCCATCAAGACGATCACAAACAATAGCTTCAAGAAGAGAAATCAAACAAGAGAAGATTATAATTAGTGTTTCATTTAAAAACTTTATTTTTTTTTTTTTTTGACTCTAAACTAAACCAAAAATTGATCCTGTGGCGGGGGAGAGAGTATTGGATCTAGCCATCGAACCAATTGAAACATTGAATAGTTTTTGTAATGCTATCTTCGAAATACTTTGGTAAGAATTGAATTAGAGAAGGGAAAGGAAGGGAATTTGAAAAAAAAATTTTGAATGAACAAAATATTGAAGAATTTTTTCAAAAAAATTCTCTTCAAAAGAAAAAAAATCATTTAAGCTATCCTCACGAAATAGCTCTTCAATCGAAAAATTTGAAGCAACGATAGTGGTCATTCAATAAATTCAATTCGAAACTTTTTCAAAAAAAAAAAAAAAAATAAAAAAAAATGCAATTATTATTAGGCTGATATTTAGGTTCGAAAGCATTTGAAAGTTTGATTTTTATTTTTTTATATACAAAATCGATGCCAATAAAATGATTTCAATCCATCGATCGAGACCGAACCGGAGAGAGAGAGAGAAAGGAATTGAAAAAGATTTCGGTACGAATCGATGTCATTAAACTATGGTAAATAGAATTTCTTGGGAACTGCAAAAATTTCGATACTGTAACGTTTAATAACTTGGAAAAAAATAAATATTTGAATTAAGAGGGCGAAAAAAAATGGTTATGGCGATTTAGAATCGCCTTGGAGAACGAGCAAATGAACGAACGAACGAACTGACGATGTACTTTCTAAACGAATAAATAAATTCGAAATCTAAACAATTTTTTTTTTTTGGTTTTATTGCAAAGGAAATCGTTTGGAACAAAGAATAACAATAAAACTGGGATTTTTTTTCTCTTTTTTATCAACGCTATCAGTGAAATATTGGTCCAACTACCGTTCGGTTCGTATTGATGGCGAGGATCGGATTTTTTTTTTTGAGTATCGAAGATTTCATTTCCGATATTCAGCTATTTTATTTAGCTATGAGAAACAGATTTGTGATTGTTTAAGTATCATCAGACAGCTAAGCATATTTCTTCAAGCCGAGGAAGTATGCAAGGAAGTTAGTGAGCGAAAATTATTGTTTCTAATTGAATAAACTCCCAGTGTAATGGTGTGTTATCTAATTAGAGAATTATCTGTTTGTTTTATTTTGAGATGTATTAAATTTCATCGAATAAATCATCAAGACAAACTTACCTGAAAGAGTTTGGTTAGAAAACGTCTCGAGAGACAAATCGGAAACGAAGATTGATTCGTAAGATGAGATTGATCGTAACACCAACCCCAATGATTCGGATAGATTCTGGAACGTTTACTTCTACTCGAAAAACTGCTATCGAATTGAATCAAACGTTGTTCGTATTGCATTCGATTCGGTATCGATCGATTCCAAATCAAACAATTGTTATGATCAGTTCGTTGATTTGATGGATCATTTTTATTGATTAGATAATTGAGAATATTAGAAATCTCTTCGTTTCCGATCGGATTCGAATCACTTGATAGTAAAAAATGAGGTTGGTTGAAGCTCGATGTTTTCTTTGAAAAAATGGAAGAACAAGTTGCATCCAGTGATGAGATCTTTAAGTTTTGTTCAGAATCGTTCACAAAATATTCGCCATTTTGATTAGAAGTGTTTGATGAATGACTAAAGTGAGATTGTTTCATCATTTAATTACTGTTTCCGATCAGCTTTGATTGCGATCTAATTTTAGATAAAAATCAATAGAATATCGTTATTAATTATTCTAGATCAATAATCAAAATCGATTGGCAATATTCAATATTAAATATTTGAAAATATTAAAAAAAAAAATTATCATTTTTTTCTTTTTTTTTTTGAAAATATTTTTAATAAATCGATACAATCACTTGCGGCGTTATTTTGACGAAATCGAATGCTCGATTTCTTTTCACAGCTCAATCTATTAGCCAAATTATTTGTTGAACAGAAAAAAAAATTTAATGAAAAATTTCATTTGATTTCGAACGAGAGAACTCATTTCGATCATCACCATTTCTGTTCCGTTAGTTTTGTTGAACGAAATTTAGTGTCAAAAAAAAAAACTTTCCAATTAGCGCGGGAACAAAAAATTAAAAAACCAATTTTCTACCTAGAACACTATGCAATTACCAAAATCAAATGTATCGAAGGACAGAGAGAGAGAGAGAGAGAGAGAGAGAGAGAGAGAGAGAGAGAGAGAGAGAGAGAGAGAGAGAGATGTGAAAGTAATGGTATGTGGGTGTGTCACATTTCCTTCATCATAGTCTCTATGATATCGGGTAAGATTTTCCGTTCACGCTTCCGATAGTTTACTCCATATCAATTTTAATCGTTAAATCGTTCAAACAAATCCGAATTTTTTTTTTCAATCTAAACACTCAAAAAGTGTAGAACAAACAAACAAACAGACAAACGAATAAACAGACAAACAAACAAACAAACAGATTTTCTCAGTAAGTCTCACCATCGAACGCTCTCTTAAGATCTCTAATATTTGATCAAGTGAAGTAATTTGATAGTGTCGATTGAGTGATTTATTGATTCGATACGATTGAATCTCATCACTAACTTCAATCCATTCAATTCAATCAATCTTGATCTATCGGAGATGGAGAAAATTTCGGACAAATCAAATCCTATCGCAATCGATTCTAAATCGTTTCTTATAGTGCGATCGAAATTCTTTTCTCATTGGTCTCTTTTCGGTGCATAAAAGGTTCCAAGTATTTGGTATCTATGATAGAAAGTATTCGTTGATAATTTCTTTTTTTTTCTGTAAATCCAAGTAAATCATAGTCTGGTCTTAGCTATCTATCGAGAAGATTCAACTTCTTCAAATGCATTTCGTATGTTAAACAAGTACTCGATTCCATTCGATTTGTTTCGCAATTAAACAAAACAAACAATTAGTGCAGTGAAAGGAGAGAAAAATGAATAATCAATTTATATTGCTACTATATTACCCTCTAATAGCTTCCGTTTTTTTTTGCATTTGTGGAACCTATTCGCGACTATAAAGATCGATTTGAAAATCGAATATTCTCATCGAAAGTTTCGTATTTGCAGTACGAGTACAAGTTAATTGAAACGATTAAAATTTAATTCAATTGAAAATTTAGGCAAAGAGAGGAGGAGAAAGAGAGAAAGGCGATCGAGGAATCGAAGAGATTCGGTGGGGGAAAGAAGGAGAATCGATTTTCGAAAGATCATTTTTCTTCCCAAACTAGCTAATCATTCGCAGAGTTTCACAACATATCTACAATATTCCAACGCTAACAATATTCCTAGCCAATTTTGGATCCAACAAGGTGGTGGAAAAGGTGTAAATTACAGAATGCGATGTCTTAGAATTTATTTTTTTTTTTAGGTTAAAACCGAAATCTGTTTTTGATTCTGAAATAGTGAGAAAAAAATGTATATTTGATGAATGAAACAATTTCAATTCACAACAACAATCTGATTGGGAAGTTTTTTTTTTTTGCAAGCAAAACCGTTTCGTTGAGATTCTTACGGAATTAAATGAACGATTCAATTTCATAGTGAAGAATGAAATTCCAAAAAAAAAAAAAAGATAAATTCTCTCTTTTGATGTTCGGATCGAAACCTTTCGATTCTTTTCGATTCTTGGATCCATCGCTGTATGATGGAATAGTATAGCTGTGATAATCAACACGAAAATTGTCAGAATTTTTCGATGTCAGAATTCATTGAATGAATGAAATTGATTTGTGAGACAAATTGAAAAACGAAAATAAAAAGCTTCGAATGAAATCTCAATGAATATCTGATTAAATGAATCAACCTAATAGAAGGAAATTCTTCATTCTCTCTCTCTCTCTCTCTCTCTCTCTCTCTTCCTCTCTCGAATCTCTACTGAATCTTTAGTCTATTCAATGAGAATATTGATTTTTTTTTCTCCTAGTCAATAATCAATCAAAACTCCATTCACACCATTGCAAATTCGATGCAATAATAAGTTCTGAAAATGATTGAAGAACAAGTAAATTATCGATGCAGCTAATACGAGAAGCGAATATTATTTCTTGATTCGAATGATTCTTATAGAGAGAGAAAATAATCCGATCGGATGCAATTCGAGGCCTAGGGTTGCGTGGCGAAGTGAACCAATTTAGTGCAGAAGAGACTAGAGCAAGAGCAGAGAGAGAGAGAGAGAGAGAGCAGTTTCTCGATATTAGATGTGAGAAAAAAAATTTCATTTTTTTTTTGGACCCTAGTCTTATCTTTTCGGATCCGAATGTTCGTTCGGTACAAAACGCTCCAATTGATTCGTTATTAGAGTCTATTTTTCTTTTTCATAGAGTTCTGCACAATTGGAATTTTCTTGTTTTTTCTTTCGCACACATACACACACACACACTAGATCGATCGATTTGCTAACTAATCAAACTTGCTGATGATACGAATTCTTTTGGGCTGAAAAAAAAAAGACATTCGCGATTCCATTCGGTAAAGTTATTGTCCAAGATTCTCAATCTCTGTTTAAGAATCTTCCCTTTTAAGATTCTTTACTGTCTCGAATGATCGAATTTTGTAACGATTAAGTTTTAATTATTTTTTTTTTCGATTATAGTTTTTGATTGTAATTTTTATCCCATTTCAAATGAGATGATCTAGAAAGCGATGATGGATTTATTCAACAGTGATGTTTATCATTCAAATCGATTAAGAGAGTTACAATTGGATTTGTTTGTCTTTTTTTTTTTTGGTTGAAGAAAATCTTAGATCAGAAATGAAACGACAAACTTATTATTTGCTGACATTTTGATGATCATTGATTGTATGAGAATCGAGAGCTACGTGAATTGATTTAATTTGACTTTTTGCTCTCTCTCTCTCTCTCTCTCTCTCTCTCTCTCTCTCTCTCTCTCTCTCTCTCTCTCTGTACGAGTGTACAGCAGCGGAGTCCTTTTCATAGAATGCAATGTTGGAATGTTTTTTTTCGAAATAGGAGGGGAAAAAGATCGGAAGAATTTCGATGAAAAATTGTAGAAATGAATCTATTTGCTTTTTAGCTATTTGTTATTTGCTATTTGCTATTTGCTATTTGCTATTTGCTATTTGCTGTGTAGAGAAAAAAAACCAAAGCATTGATAATATATGCAGAAGCAAATAGAATTTTCTTTGACCACTAATGAATTTGTTACCCGATTCGTTGGCTTCTTTGCTCTCTTCTCGCTTTATATTTCGATCTATTTTATTTCTTCTTCTTCTTCTGCATCTTCATCTTCATCATCTTCTTCCCCTTCCTCTCAGTATTATTAAATAATCGTATAGATTGAAAACATTCAATAGTGATTTGTTTCATCGTTGATCGTTCACGATGTTAATGATTGTTTGTGATCACAATCTGGTCAGCTCGCCAAATAGCAAAGAAATCGCCATAATCTCTAATCTTCTACGATCTTCGGATTCGATTCTGACCAAGAGAGAGAGAGAAGAAATCAAACAAATCGACAAGTAAATCGATGTTTTATATCCAAAACGGAACTAGATCACTATCGAAACTAGAAATAGAGAATTTTCGTTCTTTTTTTTCATGATGTGCTTATCATCTCGATTGCTACAGTCATCTTGAACATTTTCAATCATTTATCATTCGCTCTTTTCTCTCTCTTTCTTCCCCCTCATTCTTTCCATCTTCGATTTTAGTGAATGTTTGCATTTCGATCGTATTCGATAAGAAGATCTTATCTACAGTGTGGATGGAATTCATTCACCACCAACACATCGATGTTGATGATTGGAATCTGGACGAAAATCATCCGATCTGAACGATATAATGTCAATCAAGCTAGGAAAACGAAATAATCGTTCAGAGTCTTAATGATATCATTTTGAAGCTTAGATATGAATATTTGCTCATTCGAAGAGGAATATTTCTTCGACTCTCTGTAGAGAGCCATAGAAAGATGGAAAAAAAATTTTTAATGCTATAATTGTTTTTTTTGGCTCAACGAATAGATTCTGACAAATTCTAGCTTACCAATACGATAAGGAGAAATAGAATCAATGAGAAAATAGCTATTGATAGCGATCCATAACATTTACGATCTAGATTGAACGATTAAATTCGTTCTCTGGGACAAATTGTAGATAGCAAACGAATGTGAGTATTGAGATAGGAGAGATGGAAAAACATTCAAAGATCTTGAAAAATTTCATCGAAAAGACTAGTGTGATAAGTGACTAGGAATTCTCTAAAGATTTCTTTCTCATTGCTGATCAAAAAACGATTCCTAGATATCTCTCTCTCTCTCTCTCTCTCTCTCTCTCTCTCTCTCTCTCTCTCTGCCCAATTCTCTCAACTATACGATCGATCCTTGTCAGAATTATTGAAATCGATAGAATGGCATTTGAAATTGATAAAAATTTACATAAACTCAAAACTGTTTTAAATATTGAAAGAAAATAGAGAGAAAAAAAAATTTAGCTTTTTTGGATTGATAAGATTATCATCATTGTTCGAGGTGACTCGAAAAATTCGATCGTTTTGTTGAATCGCTCGTTTTTTGGATTTGGGGAGAGAGAACTCTCGAGAAGCTACAGAAGAACAAGCTACAGAACAACAGAAGCACTCGAACTTGAAGCACCTTCAATGGGATCTCAAAATAATATGCGATAATATTTTCATTTTTTTCTTCTCCATTGAAATTAGTTAATGAAATTGAAGGCAATGAATTCTAAGCTAAGAATGAATCATTGAATTGTAAGACAATCTATAGAGATCTCGATCTACTTGATCTAGTTACGTGATAATCTAGATTCGCATTGAATATTTCATCTTTGACATATGGAATGAATTTATTTCATTTATTTTTTTTTTTTTTTAATTTTTTCTCCATTTTCATCTTTTTAACAATTTGATCCATTCTATTCTAAAGTTGAAGAATATCATCATCATCATCATCAGCATAGAAAAATTTCCGTTGATTGATGATGATGATGATGTTGTAGTGACAGAGTTTTTGTTTTCTTCGGTCGTCGTCGGACGGATTGGATTCAATGAAAAGATAACCGAAGATGACAATATCCTCTAGTAGATATCATCCAGATCATTTAGATCTTTTCGTTGCTACACCAAATGGTAGCTAGATGGATGGAGTAGAGAGAAAGAAGAGGGAAAAAATAAATAATCTAGAAAATCTAAAAATGATCACCAAAAATTGACCAGATACCAATGTTTTGTGGTTGGTTGGATTTTTTTTTTATTCAAATCAGTCAAAATTATTTTCTAATTGGAAACCAACCAACATCATTTCTGATGATTCATCAGCAATCAAAATGAATACCAAAAAAAAAAAAAAAACATTAAGAGATTGTTTCATTTGGAAACATAGAGAGAGAGAGGGGGAGAGGAGAGTGGAAAAAATGGCGACAATAATCCATTTTCTCTCTCTCTCTCTCTCTCTCTCTCTCTCTCTCTCTCTCTCTCTCTCTCTCTTCAAGCATCTAACCAGCAATATTCTTTTTTTTTTTTTGATTGTTTAAATGACAATAAGTAATTAGCTATTGTTATTTAAATTCACATTGACCGCTTTTATAATTTATTCTTCGTTGGCTTTTTTTTTTTCGTTGAAAGCCAGAACTATGAATCTCACTCGGTTGAACTCTGGATGCAATTTTTTTTTTTTTTTTTGATACTAAACAGATGTGTTTCGATGGTTTGTTTCATATCTATCGAGAGAAAAAGGAATAACGCCTCCACATTTCTTGTTTCGATTAGATTCATAATCAATCGTAGCCATCGAGATCGATGTTTTGTCTTCAGATTGAATTCGATTCGAATAGAGATTGGGAATTTTTTTTTTTTTTTTGGTCTCAAACCATTGTGATAATTTCTTCGCTGATCGATTTAGATTCTGATTCTAGATTTTAGCCAAAAATTGATTAAATTTCCACACTGTTTCGATTTGATTCTAGCTTAATTTAAGTTTTTGAGAGAGAGAGAGAGAGAGAGAGAGAGAGAGAGAGAGTTGAGAATATTAGGGCTGGAACAATGGAAAGATAACATTTTTGGGGCGTTTCTGTAACAATAATAGCGCATATGTAGCTTGTTTAGGAGTACGCCCCAAAAATGTTAACTTCTCACAGTGGTCGCAATCTAGATCGAATCGAAATTGAATGAAATCAAATGGTCATCACCGTAATTGTGATGCAAATCTCTTGCAAGAAATTAATGACTAAATCCTTCACCAGTGTTTGATAAGTTCTTCATCGAAACCTCTTCAATGCTTTTGATGATATTTTTTCTTTTTTTTTTCGACAATCGATCCGCATCAAACGATATTGATTAATTAATCGAAACAAAATTTTGATTCACCCCCCTTCAAAAAAAATAGCGAAAATTTGATTCAAATGATTTTTGGAACTTTTGTCGCACGAATGAACCATTAAATTTTTGAGAGAGAGAGAGAGAGAAAATTCAATTAAATTTTCAGTGAATTCTTCACATTAAGAGCTGTAGTCACTAGGTCCTAGTGGATCGCTCCATTTGATGAGAGAGAGAGAACAAAAGAAAACAATGAAGTTTAACCTATTCTCTCTTCATCTAATAGATTCATCATTTTTTGTCGCTCTAATGGAAAATCAATCGATTTTTTTTTCGCTGTAAAGACTTTTTGTAAGAATTTATTTCGAACTATTCTATTTCAAAAAAAAAATCTTACTAAAATTCTATAGAGCCTTTTTTTTGGCTTTCTTTGGCTTTTGGCTTTTCGAGTCCAAACGATCTAATTGACAATTTTTTCAAGATTGATTGAAATCGAAACGAAAGGACACGTTTTGGGGACGAAGAGAAAACAATAAATATATTCGAGATAGATAAATTCAATCGAGTGAATTATCACCATCATCATCATCTTGACGTTCGGAAAGCTTTCGATTTTCGATGTATTCAAACCAAAAAGAGAGAGAGAGAGAGAGAGAGAGCTATTGTCTCCGACAGTGATAAACGATTGAGACTGGCTCCAGAGAGAGACATCGGAACATCGGAACATCGGAACATCGGAACAATGAAAATGGTATCGCATTGTTTTCTAGGACCAATTCGAAAAAAAAATTTGAATGTAATAGAATCTTTAATGTCTGTCTATTATTTTTTTTTCAAATAGAATTTTTTTTCTTTTCTCGCTTAAAATCCAATATTTTCGATAAATTTTCTCCACACCCACCTCCCACACACACACACACAGACAAAACAAACGACGAACGATTCGAATATTCGATTCGAAATTGAATTTAAGTCCTTAATCGAATTCCAAATAATTGTAGCCTATCTGCTAGTCTCAAACATTCAAGGTCCAAATTTGATCTGATCAAGCAAGTGATTAGCTTTTGGACCTTCTCTCTCTCTCTCTCTCTCTCTGCATAGGTTTTGCTGAGATTGATGCATAAACCTTCATAGATTGAAATCTTCATATATTGGAAATTTTTTTTTCGAAAACTAAACAGATCAGTTGTGAAGGATCAAGAGAAAAAAAATTTCAAAAAAAAAAAAAATTTTTTATTACTAATATTTTCTATAGGAAAATTAACCTAGATATTTTTCCCTTTCTAGCTTTAAATGATCATCTCTATCATCTTCATCATTTTCATCTTCATCATCTTCATCATCATCACCACAACTTGATTGTGCTATTTTCATAGCGAAGAAAACCGAAATAAAAAAAAAAAAAAAAAAAAAAAGATTAGACTTCTTCACCAGTCTTCTTCTTTTTGGTTATGAATGACACACCAGACAGATAGATAGATGGAGTGTGGAGAGATTTAAGACACACAGCGGCAGCATATCGGAAGACAATCGGAGAAAGAGAAAAAAAAAATCGAGAACATTTGCAACTGACTTTAATGATTCTGATCTGAAACATTTTAAGCAGCCAGTAGGAATGTTTTTGATGAACGAAAAAAAATCAAGTTCTAAGTAAGAGAGAGAGAGAAAAAGTAAAAATAAATGGATTGGCATCTTGGGTTTTTTATTTCACTGATGCCTCAATCACACCGTGTTTTTTCTTTTCCTATCGATGGGAAACGAGAAAAAAAACCAAAGAGAGAGAGAGAGAGAGAGAGAGAGAGACAATCTAATAATGATTGGTGTTAATCTTTCCACAAACAGACACACACACACACACACAAAAAAAAGATTTGTTATATTTAGATTCGATTCCAAGTTTTCAATCTTTAAATCTCTCTCTCTCTCTCTCTCTCTCTCTCTCTCTCTCTCTCTCTCTCTCTCTCTCTCTCTCTCTATTTCAGCATCCTAAAACTATGGCACCCAGACTCGCGTCCATCAAGCTGAATCTATTGATCGGTTAGAAATTCAGCATCACCAACATCTTCTTCATCGCCATTATCGTTATCATTATCATTCTCATTTATTAATTCTCTATATTCATCGGTCTCAGGTCATTTCAGTGGAATTAATTAATTTCTCTGGCACTTGTAAATCTCAAATCTTTTTTTTTTTTTTTTTTTTTTTGGTAATTCTCTCACAAACTTTGTCTTTGCTTCGACAACGATCGATTCATTTGGACCCACAAGGACATAATGTCGATGATCTTGATGATGATTTTGATGATGGTGATGATGATGATCTAAAAAGAGGAAATTTGAGATCATTTCAAAAAAAAAAAATATCAATTTTCTTGAGGGAATCTAATCAGATTCACTTCTAGGTATGTGTGTGTGTGCGTGTGTGTGTTTGATGTGAATATCTTTACGAAGATTGACAGAACCTATAGAAAGTGGCAGAGGGAAAAAAATGAATCCGAATCAAATGGCAACAATCAAATCGTTGCGATATTAAATACAGAAAATAATCCTGGAATCTGAAACAAAAACAAAAATTTTCGATTTGTCTTTTTTTTTTTTTTTTTTTTTTTTTGCTATTTCTATAATTTATTTTGACTCTCTAATCTTCACGAATCTTCTCATTCTATTCGGATTCTATTCGATTGTTGTGAGTGCCTACAATACACTAGCTGATTAGTTCACTAGCGTAGATAGGATTTTTTTTTTGAAGCGTAGAGAGATATTTGAGTGCTGTCTTGAGCATAGATCTAGTCGAATCGATTCATATAACAATCGAACAATCGGTTTGATGAATAATTGAGATCAAATGATAACATTGTTGCAATACAAAGCAATGTTTCGATACGATTCATAGGCTCTAATTTAGCAATTCATTACGATCGTTACGGCAATTCCTGGCCTATAAATCATCCATTATTGTTCCAAACATCTCTCTTCAAGATCTCTTATTGATGCAAAGCTCTTAATGCAAGAAAAAAATGAACTCTGGAAATGGAGAAAAAAAAAGAGTGGGCGTTTTGAATCCTTTCATTAGAGCGAGAGAGAGATAGAGAGAGAGAGAGAGAGAGAGAGATCGCATCTCAATTAGCCTTGTTTTGATCTTTAAGATTCTCGAAGAGATTTTGAGAATTTTTTTTTAACAATTCAAAGGTAAAAGAGCAAACTTATTGTTGACGATTCATTACAAAAAAATAAAAACCTCTCAAACTAAGTTTCCGATGTTAGCAATCAATCGCATTGATTGTAATGATGTGTCAGAAGAAGAAGAAGAAGAAATTCCAAACATTTGCAATTCGATCAACAAATTCAAACTATCTGTGCATTGAAATATTCTCTATGTATTGGGAGAAATATTTGTTTTTTTTCTACTTTCCAAATTCCAAAATGGTTGTCGAGAAAAAAAAGAGAGAACGAAAAAATTTTTGACAATCATTCGGACAATTGTTTCGATGTAAAACTATTTTTTGTTTTCTCTTTAAGAGAGAAAGAGAGAGAGAGAGAGAGAGAGAGCGAGGGAGAGAGAAAGGAATTTCTTATTCCGAGAATGATTCTTCGGTTCCCCCTTCCCTCTGGTTCTCTTCCAAGTTGAAATTCTAATTGAAGCAATGTGGATGCTATTTGTTATATCATTAGTTAGATATTGCAAAACATCAATCACTTTCTCTCTCATCCAGAAATGAATCGAAACGAATCGAAATGTTAGGTTCGAGTTTGATATTGATTGAAACATGATCATCATCAACATCATACAATTGTGTGACATTCATTTTTTTTCTGTGTAGGTCGATCAAAATAGAAAAAAAAACTTCAACCTCAATGAATAGAGAAGTTAGATAGAGAAAATTTGTTAAGATTTAGTTATGGTGAAATTTATGCTAAGTTATGGTGAAAATTTTCAAACCTAACAGAATTGAATCGTAATCAATGGAAATATTAGATGACATTCTCATCAAAAAATTGAATATAAACTACAAATATGTTCATAAACATTGAACAATAAAGGTGAAATGCTATTGTGTGATGATCTAATACGTTAACCAATCGAAATGAGACAACGAAAACAAATTTCTATCCTTTTTAGGATTTCTTCTTCTTTTCGGTCCTCTAAGAGACCAAAAAGATTCTCTCTCTCTCTCTCTCTCTCTCTTTCTATTTTAGTTGTCAGTCAATTAATCCACACCACTTCATATGAATGAATAGCGTTCAAATTTTAGTTTGAAAGAATTGTTTTGAATTTTCCATTTTCGGAATCATTCTGTAACCCAACCTGCTATGGTTAGGTTTCAAAACTAGAATTTAATCTAATTCTTGGGTTTGTTGTTGTTTTTTTCTCTTTTATTCGATTTCTCGAACAGATTTGAAGAGAATTTTTTTTGGTGTGGTCTTTACTGCTTCTTATTTTTGTTCATTTAGATCTCGAATTGAATTGAATTCTATTCAATCAAATTCTAATGGTATGAGATTTTACTAGAAAATCTAGATAAAATTCAAATAAACGAAGAGAGAGAGAGAGAGAGAGTGAGAGAGGGAACAAATCGAAATCCAAAATTGGATCATAGCAAAAAAATAACTGAAAATAACTGGAGGCAAGTGATAAAAGATAACGAAGATTCGCATAGATAACAGTATCGAAGATAAATTTCGAAAGGTTAGTTTTAATTATTTTTCCAAAAGTTAAGCTAAGATTTTCGAACTGTAGCAAATCAATCAAAAGCAATCAATGAGTATTTTGTGATCCAAAAAAAAAAAAAAATAATAATAATAGCAAACTAATTCATTGGTTTTGTTTCGCATCGTTCGCATCGATTGATTTAGTTGAATGTTTTGGTTAGAAAATCATCAAATTAAAATCAAACATTCACGATGCACCGATTCGTTCCGATCGATGACATCGAATGTTTTTTGTTAATTAGAGAAGCTTTTTTCTTCTCGAAACTTCGATGGAAAACTTTGATTGAATTTCATATTCAATTTTGGGGTATCGATTCATTTTGGATTTATTCAAGCGATTTCTGTGTGGGAAAAAACAACACTTTCTAAACACAAAATTTTAATCAAATTTTCACCAAATCCAATATTAAGAATTGTGATGAGAGTATTCTCTGTGTGTTTTTAATAAGACCTAAATTCATTGACGAAATCTCATCAAATTTTAGGTTCTATTTCATAGGAAAAAAATCTAGAATTTTCTCTCTAAACATCACTATTCGATTAGATTATTTTCATTAATTTGAAACGAGAAAAAACAAAACAAAACAAAGAGAATCGAACATGGACAGATTCGTAATTAATTGAATTCATTTTGGTTCATTTTGTTCACCGGATCCAATGATGTTTCCGTTGTTTCGTTTCCGAACGAAAAATGGTAGCGAGAGAAAAAAAATAAATAAATAAAATATGAGATTCACAGTAGGTAGAATCACAACGTATTCTGTGCTAATAGAGATTGAAAGTAACGGAAGTTCGAAGTTATCCTATAGTTAGAGAATCAGTACACCGTAAACCAAACAAATCAAAAACAAATACCTCCTTTTTTCTTGCTTTTTTTTCGGTAAGGGGTCGATTCTATTGTTCTGGAAATGGCTAAATTTTTTTTTCTGAATCAAATTTTTAGATTAAATTTGATTCTAATCAATTGAATCAAACTAAAAGATCAATGGATCTCAAAGAAAATAGAATATATCTCAGGGATTTTTGAAACTAAACCATTTGAATCTAACAGAAGAATTCGAGAAGAGTTCTGAGTGAGTGAGAGAGAGAGATGGAAAATCTTGAGAAATTGGATCAATTTTATTAAAACTAATAGCATCTGCTTTTGAGATCAATTAAGACTTTGGAGACAAAATTAGCAGCTTTTTAGTTTTTATTTAGAGAGATTATTATAATCTCTCAAAATTGATACTAAGCTCCAGGCGATTTCATTTCATCGACATCAATCAATTGTACGAATCATTCAATGTACTGATATAGTTCAATATTAAAAAAACTTCAATACTCCAACAATCATTTGGATTGAGATTTTTTTTCGATTTTTTTTAAAAGATTAAATCAAATTGACAGCAGTGTTTGTGATGAACTTGAAGATCGAGCCTCACAAACGAGAGCACCTTACTATATCAAAGGGAAGTCCATTGATTCTATGGATTCGGATTCGAATTCTGGAGCCAAAAAAAAAAAATTTCTCCGATCCCAAAACGAATCGAATGAATTTCAAATAATCTAAGCTAATAATCGAAGCTAGAGTGAAAGTTTCAAAATTAAATCTAATTCATCGATTTCGATCGTAGAGTCTATCTCTATCTTCATTGAAGCTGTTAGATGCTTAATTGATATAAGATGTTCGCAAAGGAATCAATTGTTTTAAGAAAGGTAAAAAAAAATATAAAAAAAATTACGTTCGTTGAACAATGCAAAAAAAAAAACAAGAAAAAGGAAAAGCTCAAAGACAATCGATCAAACAAATTATTTCACTTTGGTCTCTCTCTCTCTCTCTCTCTCTCTCTCTCTCTCTCTCTTTCTCTGTGTGTTGACTGAAGGTAATTATTTGTTTGCATTGTGAACAAACAAATACACCGAGAGAGAGAGAGAGAGAGAGAGAGAGAGAGAGAGAGAGAGAGAGAGAGAGAGAGAGAGAGAGAGAGAGAGAGAGAGAGAAAGAGACCAATCAAACACAATTATTATCTGATTTCGATGATGGATTCAATGCAACAATGAATTGGAGAAATAAGAAAAAAAAACAAGTCTTTTTTTCACAACAGATATTTCTCAACTAGATTATCAAGATCAATCATTAACGATAATTGTGTTGTGTGTTTTGGCAAGTCTGATGAAGAAGAACAAATTTCGATTAGAAAAAAAAAACAACAACAATCCCAAATAGTATTGTTTGAGATGAAATAGTATTTTCCATTCGTTTCATTCGTTTCGAGATGATTCAAGAAAATTACGAAATGTTTCGTTTCAAAAAAAAAAAAAAAAATTCGAAGGTTCCAAATCTAGTTTTTAGTGTTAGCTGGCTAGATGGCTTTTTAAGTTCTAAGTTTCAAACAGCAAAAGAAAGAGAGAGAGAGAGAGAGAGAGAGAGAGAGATAGATAGATGATGGATCGAGATTCCAACTGTGGCCAAGATTTCAAATATCGAAATTTATGTGTGTGTGTGTGTGTGTGTTACTAGTTTCTTGTTGCCAAAGTTTAAAACTGCTCATCGAATCTAAAGTGAATGGAATTTATTTCGATTCATTTTGATTTAAGCTAGATCAATTCATTCGATACAATTAAGTGAGAGGCATTCAAAAAAAAAACAAAAACAAAAAAAAACAAAACAAAAAAAATATAGATCAAAATTACTTTACTGATTTTAATTTTATTGGCTATAATTTTAATAGATTTTCATACACTGAATTTTAATTATTAATCTTCTCATCTTATCTCAATTCATAAGATACTACCAAAAAAGAGAGATGATTGACATTTCGGAGGGAAAGGGGAGAAGTTCGAGAATGTTTCGAATCTTTCGAAAGATTTTAGATATTGTTTGAACGTTCTGATCGATAGCCAATTATTCAACAACAATATCTCCACCGAAAGTAACAAGTACCGAAATTTTCAAACGAAGATTATGTAAATATTATTGTAAGGATTAAAGAAGTGAGATTTAATCGTAATAAAAGAGAGAGAGAGAGAGAGAGAGAGAGAGAGAGAGAGAGAGAGAGAGAGAGAGAGAGAGAGAGAGAGAGAGAGAGAGAGCGAAAGGTTACAAACTAAACAATCGATCGGACGGATCACTTTACTTCCTTGTGACAAGCCTGTGATTGTCGTCGAATTTCAACCACAATTGATTATCTTAGATTTCGATTGCTAATTTTTCGTTTATATTTTGTTTTTTGATTTTGTTTTTTTTTATGAATTCAAACTGATAATTTAAGATTTGTTACAATTTTTGTTTTGTTTTTGTTTTTGTGTTTTTTTTTTTTTTTTTTGGTGAAACAAACAATTTTAACGCATCAAAAGGTTCTGATTGACCGTTGCGCTATTTTATTTTATTTTATTTTTTTTTTTTTTTGTTCGAATGAATCTCATAGATTGGTAATGATCTGATTCTAGTGTATAATTATTTCTGAAACAAACCTAGGCTTAACAAATCATCAATCTATCATCAACTAATGTTTGCCACTATAATTCGAAAAGCGAAACACCCGTTTCGAATACGAATAGCTTTCAAGAGCTTCTCTTTATATAAACAATTTATTAATTTTATTAATTATCGAAAAAAAACCGAAACAATAAAAAAAAAATTTAAATTTATTTCAAAAAAAAAAAACTTACATTTGACACACAGAGCTAAAGCTTAGAATCGATGCAAAGATATCAGAGCTTGGCTAGAATACATAGCTAAGCATCACAATACAGACGATTGATTGAACGAAGTGAATCCTTATACCGCCGCGATTATTTCGGAACAGATTCTAATGACTCAATCATTGTGAGATTTCGAAGGCGAAAAAAAAAATTTTTTGTAGAATCGAATAAAAAGAGAGAACAAGAAATTGGATAGATACAAAACAAAAAAAAAAAAAAATAAAATAAATAAATTCACCGGAACAAACAACAAAAAAAAAATTATCAAAACTATCGAATCGAAACAATCAGATCATACAGGTGTATAACACAGGTGTATCGAAGAAAATGAGGTGAAAAAAAATCTCCAACACCTACAGAGCTTCAAGAGCGCAAAAGAACACAAAGGGGGCAGGGAACAACAACAACAGGCAACGATCGATGAGCATTCGGAACAAGCGATTCAATCTATTCGAATCAAGAATCTATCTATCGAACGAGAGGACAGAAAAAAAATGGGATCCAATCAATCTAATGATTTGATGTTGAAGAGAGAAGTTGAATAGACGAACTTAGATTAGATGCGGATTTACAAATTGTCGAAGAAGAAGTGAAGACTAACTTCGATGTTGATGACCGACTAAACCATACACGAGACTAGAGATATAAATCGAGAATGCGAAACTGGAATCATTTCGTTTCGTTCAATCATTCAGCTTTCAGCCAAACAAGACCAACTAATAGCTCTTTTTGAATAGCTCTCTTCTAGAGCTCTCTCTAGGAGCTCCATTTCTATACTCGATAACCTCGTCCATTCGTAGCTTTCATCTCTCTCGTTCGCACTCTCTCTCTCTCTCTCTCTCTCTCTCTCTCTCTCTCTCTCTCTCTGTATGTCTAGGTTGCGGTTTCAGATCTTATGAAGTAAGCAAGCGAAAGAAAAAAAAGTAGTTGGAGAAGCATTTTGAATCCTATCCCTAGAAAAAATGGCACAATTATTAGGATGCAACAGCGTGGGACTAGACAGAGAGAGAGAGAGAGAGAGAGAGAGAGAGAGAATCAAAAGCGATAAAATATTGCTATCCACAAATGATTGCTGCTATAGAACGGAATTCCATTGGTTCGATGGAAATATGAATCCGAAATCTAAAAAATTTATTGGAGAGAGAGAGAGAGAGAGAGAGCTAAAGCGGACGGAACTGAAAAAAAGAAGAAACTTGAATTCAAATTCATTTTTTTTAAATGCTGATGATGAAGATTATTTATTAATCGGAAATAGGATTAATATAATGTCTATTACCCAATACTGTTTTCGATTCCAAATTCAAGAGTTGGATGAGGAATGAAATTGGAGAGAAAAAAAAGAAATGATTTCATTGAATAAGAATCGGATTTTTTTTTTTTTTGACTTCAAAGTGTTCAAATTTCTCTCCAAGAATTTTGAAACTTAGAAATTTTTAGATTAGATTTTTGAAAGGAATAATAATAATTTTTGAAAAATGAATAGAAATCCAATCGAATAATTTGACACCGAGAAACTAAATCTTCGATCATAGAATTCTATTCGAAACGAGATCAAGCGATAAAGTTTTGTACTCAAGAATAATAATAATAATAATAATCAATTCCATAGTGACGAATATCTCTGGGTAAATTTTTTCAATCAAACATTGATGGCCACATTAATGATTCAACAATTCAACTTGGATCATTCATTTCATTTCAATACGAATGGACAGCGAAAAAAAAAAATAAATAATACTCATTTTCATTCGAACCGATCTTCCGTTGCTAATTGAAATATGAATGTGGAACCTCTTCTTCTTCTTCTCCCCTTTCGGAAAAAACCGGACATCAAAACGGAACGAACTGAGATGTTTTACTGATTCTAGCTTTCTAGATTCCATCAATGCTTAGGAGAAAAAAGAATAAACATCGAATGTTTTCTTTCGAACCAAAACTAATGAGGCAAAACGTTTGCTAAATTGAAGAAGAAAAAGTTACACTAATTGAAGAAGATTCATTGGATTTTAGTTGTCATCATTAGACAGAGAAAGCGAGAGAGAGAGAGAGAGAGAATTCAATCATCACAATCTTCATCAGCTTTCAGCTAAGCCATTAGCATCGGCTAAACACCATCAACACCATCATCATCATAATAATAACCGTCAAGCCATAATCTAGACATTTCTAATCTTCATTAAGATGTTTGTCATTAATTTATGTATTCCATTGTTTCATAGATGTAGGAATTTTTCTCGAATTAATCTAAGTATTCATCTTCATCTAGCCTTCATAGACAAACATTCTTGAAAGGTTAATATTTTGTTCCATTCTCAAAAGATCTTCTTTCAATCATTACGATGTTGACATAAAATCTCAATCCTATTGAGATAATCAATTTGATTTGAGATTTCGATGTCGATTTGACAATCGACAATCGATATTCTATTCTAATCATTGTCGATTGTCTCGAAAAATTCACTACAGACTCTAATGGAATACGATCGAACTATTTCGAATAAAAATATTTATGCAATCTAGATAAATTCTTCTCAGTAATAATTAATCTCATTTAGAATCTATCGAATTCCATAGATTGAAAGAAATTGAGAAGAAATTTTTCAAGATTCTCTCTTTGATACCGACGATTAATTAATCATGGAAAATTTGGTGAATGTCTACAGTTTAAAATTGTAGGCGAATCGAAATTAACAAATCGGAAAAAAAAGAATCAAACACACTCACTTTCGCAACTAACAAAAGCTTTTTTTTTTAAAAAAAAAAGAAGATAAATCATTAGGAAATGGAATCGATCGATTTAGAACAAACTAGAGCCTAGAGCCTAGAGCCGAGAGAAGAGAGAGAGAGAGAGAGAGAGAGAGAGGGAGAAAATTGAGCTAATTATCAATTAAACACACAATCGATAACAATGCTGCTTTTGTTGTTAGCGGTGCAAATTTTCAATAATAAAATTCTAAAAAAAATAAAAATAAAAAAAAATCAAAATTTTGAATCGCACCATAGATTTCTCAAGAGTATTCGAAATTCCAAAGAATTTCGGTACGCCAAAATTTCGGCCAAATCGAACGTTGAAATTTTATTGAGTTTTTCATCAAACACTCAGATAGCTTGGAAGCGAGAGAGAGAGAGAGAGAGAGAGAGAGAGAGAGAGAGAGAGAGAGAGAGAGAGTTTCAGAAAGAATGGGGGAAGGAAAAAAAGTTGAATTGAAAAGGATTGAGGATTCACTTCTCGACCATTATGTAATGGGTGTGGATACCATCGAAAAGATTCGAAGTCCATAACTTCCATTCAAACTCTCTCTCTCTCTCTCTCTCTCTCTAATTTGAATGCTTTTCGTTCAATTGCTTCACTACAAAAGCGAAAGTAATTTTCAATGGTTTTGTTCAAAAAAAAAAGAATTGAAAAAAATAGCATTTTTGTTTTGTTTTGTTTGGTTTGACGCCTCTTCCAAGATTGAAGCTGATCTCGAAAATGAATCTCCGTAGAGAATGAATCTGCTTTCCGTAGAGATCTTCACCTTTTTTTTCCCATCGTTTTTTTTTTTTTTTTTTTTTTGAAGTGAATTAACAAATCTTTTTTTTCTTCTTTCCGATTGAAAATCTTTACAGTTTGGGGAGAGAGGTGAAGTTTTTTTTCTTTCCACAGCTAAAACCATATCACTCAATCATCATCGAATCAATCGATCATTTTGATTGTTTCGAGTAGAGAGCCATGAGGTTTTCTTGTGAAAATTTTCACTTTTCCTCAACGATTGTTATCGAATTCAATTATTTGTTTCAAGTAAATCGAGACAGTTTATTTCAATTAAAATTTGGCCCAAATTGAATTATATAATATTAATATTTTGGCTTCCCTTTCTTTCTTATTATTCTTTCTCTCTCTCTCTCTCTCTCTCTCTCTCTTATTATTATTTTTATTATTATTATTACTATTATTATTATTCTCTTATTTTATCTCTCGATTATTATTCTGCTAACAGTGACTATAATGTTTCTCATCTAAAGTTTCCCATCTTTTTTTTATTTTTGCAATTTATTTAAGCAAACTAAGTTTTGTTAGAAACTAATCTATCATTAAGAATTTTCTCATTGATTCATTGATTGATTGATTGATTATTAACAGATTTTTTTTCCTTCCTTCCAAAATGACAACCATAAGCTGGACAAAAATTTCTTTAGTCTAAGAATTTTCCAAAATCTTAAAATTTTACTACTCTAAATCTTTCACATTAAAATTCATTGATTTTTGAAAAAAAAGATCAGATCTGTGTCTGTTTAGGGATGAAAATTGTAAAGAGAGAGAGAGGCATATGTTAGCGAAATTTTTTTTTAGATTAGATCTCAATCAACAAACAATTTGTTCGAAGAAGGAAGAGTAAGAATCTTCCAACTTCCAGAAAAAAACAAAAAAAAAAAAAGAGAGACAATCAATTGAATCCTGTAATCTTTTCTCCACGAAATTCTCTCTAAATTGTTAATCTTAAAATTCAAAACTCTAACTATTGAGAGAACATTCAAAGATTTTGGTTTTTGTTGGGAAAATAATCAAAAAAAAAAAAAAACGGAAACGGAACGAAAGCCACAGCTTGAAGGAAGCGATTTCAATTTAATAGAGGAGAATATTTTTTTTCTCTCCTAAGATTTTTAGATATAGGCGAAATTTTAAAGATTTTGTTTTAAATTCATAGAAAATCAATAGAGAGAGAGAGAGAGAGAGAGAGAGAGAGAGAGAGAGAGAGAGAGAGAGAGAGAGAGAGAGAGCGAGAGAATACGATCGATTTGTTTCTAAAAAAATTCTTCCATCTTCATCATCCTTACCTCATCAATCGATTATCTCTTCAATTCTTTTTACGGCTGTTTAGAAATTCATTCACCTCTGACCGATAGTTTGATTCAGAAGATTGTTCACAATAACTTGACATATTTGATGATATGATAATGGCAACTCTCATTATGAGAGAGGGTACAAAATAGAAGGTGTTCCATTCGAAGTTGACGATTATGAAATTTTCAAGTGAAACCAAGTTTTCCTCACCGATAGGCCAAACAAAAAAGTTTGCTTTGTTCTTTAGTGTTGTTATAATTCACTTTGAACATCTGGAATTATTTTATTTTTTTTGGAGATTGGTTTTGCTGCGAAAAAGAAAAAAAATTTATTTACCAATGAACGAATAGGTTCGATCAACAATCCACATCGCTAATCTTTTTGCTTTGTTTCTAGGTGTTTAAGATTGCATCCATCCACTCGTCTCTATTCACTCACTGGGATCAATTTCGTTTAACGGAAAATTTGTTTCTTTTTTTTTTTTTTTTTAAAGATTTATAATCCTTTGTGAAAACAAAGATCAAACATTCGCAGTGGATTGTTTAGTTTTTCAAAATTTATTAATACACCGATTCGATTGTCTTTTTTTTTTTTTTTTTTTTTTTTTTTGTTGTTGACTTTCTTTCTCTTTAAAAGTTACATTAATCGTCTTCTTTGCTGAAAGACTTAGAGAATATCAGATAATTATAATCTATGGACAATGATCGAAGAGGAAATTTGATGGAATCTCCACTCCTCAGATTTCAGTTATGTTGGGCCGTATGGAAAACCTCACCATTCGAAAATGTCGCCTTCTAGATTTGATGAGGAAAATTTTCTTCTCACTTTAAAATTTAGAATTAGGAAGTAGGATTTTGAATTGAGGTCTGTTTTTTGTTGTGGATTTTTTTTTAATTCAATCCACAGAAATTTTCTGGAATAAAAATCCCAATGACTTTGTCAATCTAATCTTTGATCTGAGCCCTAGAACCAAATAAAAAAAACATTGGCCATCATCAGTAGAAGTTCGATCCAAAAGTAGTATAGTTGTAATCATTGCAACATTAATAATTTCTAAAGCCTTTTATAAATCTTTTCATCAAGATTTTTTCATTCGGTTAGAATTGATCGGTAAATTTTACAGTGAAAATAAAAAATAATAATAATAAATAATCAAAGATATTTGGTTAATCAAAGTTTTGATTGAAAGTAATCAAAAAAAAAAAAAACAGACACTAAACACAGACAAACAGATTCCTAAACAGAAACATCCAAATTGTTTCGTTGTTAATTATTAAATTGATATAGAGAGAGAGAGAGAGAGAGATGTGATGGTTAGGTTAAGTGATTATATAATGGGGAAAAACAAAAGCATCCATTTTCGGTGATGTAAATCATAGTAATAATCGTAAATCTATACTCTCTCTCTCTCTCTCTCTCTGGTTCGTCTGGGGATTAAAAAGAATTTCAATAGATGAAAAAAAACAACAATCTATTAACAATTTTTTTTTTCTGATATAGTCCTAATCAGCCAATGGATTGTTGGCTTATTGAAGAGCTCGAATTCCGTTCCGAGCGCACACAGAGAGCTAGTTCAATTAACGAACCTAACCTAACCAAACCTAAACTAAACAGATATTGATCACAAAGACAGAAACATCGGGGAGTGGAGGGATGAGGGGAAGAAATTATGAAATCTTCTAATGCATCGTTTTTTTTATTTATTTCGTTTGGTTTCGTTCGATAGATTTTTGGATATATCGAAGAGAAACGCAACTGTCGAAGATGAAATGCCGGATAAATAAACGATCTGTTTGTTTTAATTCATTAAAACCTATTTTTAGTTCACAACATTGCATTGAATGTTCTCTCTCTCTCTCTCTCTCTCTCTCTCTCTCTTTCTGGTTGGAATCTTCAAATTTCTTTTTTCGTTTTGATCGACAAAAAAAAGCTATCCATCGAATTGTGTTCGATCTCAATCATCAGCAGCAATGATTAACATTTAATGACTGCTTGGCTGGAAACGTATCGATGTGGCGCAAAAGTATAACGTTGAAAATCAAAATCTTTTTTTCTATGAAATTCGATTTTTTTTTCTCTTTCTCGTAAGATGAAAAGGATTCTCTCTCTCTCTCTCTCTCTCTCTCTCTCTCTCTCTCTCTGTCCATTTTTTCGATCTCGCCTTCCTTCCTTTCTTCCTTTCGTTCGATGCTTTCATCATCTTAATCGTTTAGAGATCATCATTCTCGAAAGTCAATCAATCAATTCTTCACGACTTCTTTTTTTTTTTGCTTTTGTTTAAGAAGATTAGTTTTTTTTGATGTTGATCTAACCATGCCAATATCGGTCATCGTAGATAATAGTAATAAGAATAGTAATAATAATAATAATAATAATAATAATAGAAATCATGATTATCAGCATCCTTTTTTTATATTAATATTATTGCAATAGCCACTAGTTAGGCTTTCATTTTAGGTCAATCCACCAGGACTCTCTCTCTCTCTCTCTCTCTCATCGAATGGAGCTCTCGGAAGGAGAGTTTGTCGGAGTAATCTAATATTCATTCACAGTCCTTGTGTCCGAATTAAACTTTTCTAATTGAAATTCATCCACTGTTCTACGGTTATCTTTATGTATATGTGTGTGTGTGTGTGTGTGTGTGTATCTGACTATCTTTTTATAGCTAATCTTATTTTTGTGGCCATAGTTTTATTGGTTGATTGTTTCGAAGAAAGTTCTATCCTTTCTATCCATCAGACAATATTTTAGTCTACGAAAATTATTAAATAATTTCAAGCGATTAATAAGCATTGAGATCTCGAACTCAATGTTTGATTTCCAATCAAAATCATGGGATTATTTTGATAGGAAATTTTTTTTTTCTCAAAATTCTTCATAGAGAATTTTATTTCAATTATATAAAGTTGAGGCAATGATATTTTATTCAAATAAAAAAAATGGATAATAATTTATATAAAATTTAAAAATCTAATCAATCTAGAGAAATTAAATCGAACAATTCGATTTAGCTTATTACAGTTGATGCTTGATGAGGCCGGTTTACGAAAATCTTACACACACACACACACACAAGAGAGAGAGAGAGAGAGAGAGAGAGAGAGAGAGAGAGAGGGAGATTTTGGATTCACTCAATCCAAAGAGTATCCATCGAATTGATCATATCTAGAATCAATGCTAAAACCGAAGTGTAATATTTTGGTCTTGGTTTGTCCGAGGATAAAGATATCGTTGGAAGCTGTGTACATCTATCGCTATTCTCATGATATTCATTACATCCAAAACGGACAATATCACTCGATAGGCCACGAAGAAAATCAAGAAGAAGCTCACGATCTTTCTTTGCACAAGGTAATGATTCGAGAAAATTATCACCACAATCAATAAATTCCGCATAATAGCTTTTGACGATGATTTTATAACGATATGTCGATGATTTCGATGTCGATTTCGATGATTTTGATGATGTCGATGTTGATGATGATTATTATGGAATGAAAAATCAATAATGCATAGTTAGTTTCAAATCAATCTCTCTCAAACATCTTTAATAATAATTCAATCGGATACATACCAGCAAACATATTTGATTTTAGATCTATCCTCGATTTGCGATGCAATCAATTCGGATGTTTTGTTCATCATTGTACGAATACATTGTGGATAACGTTGAACTTGTTCGTTGATACATGGCATCAATGGGAGCAACTTTTTGAGACGAAGATTATTCGATCGTTTGTTACAGAAGACTCGAATATGACGTTTAAGTGTGTAGATTAAAATATTCGCCAACGATTGAATATCTGGTTGAAAACATTCTTTGAGATAATCTTCAATATAGGCGATCATTTCACGAGTTTCACTATAAAATAATCGCAACAAAAAGATTAATTATTAATGAAAAAATTTTCTACACAATAAAATTTCAATAGAACCTGCAAAAAGGTTTCACTTGTGCGAAGTTTTCCGGAAACTTCCGGTCCGATTGTCCAAATACAACTAATTTTTCCATGAATTCATTCACTTTTGTTTGACGTTTTTCCGAACGACATTGAGGTTTGTTCAGCATCCATTTAGATGTCTGCGTTGATTTTGAGGATTTGATTTTACGATTCTCAGATCTTGCCAATGAAACATTTATAGACTGATTGATCACAATCAAAATCAAGAACATCGTAAACGTTGATGATTGGTAATTGAAATACATCATTAGATCGGAGAGAGAGAGAGAGAGAGAGAGAGAGAAAAATAATAAAGTTAGGGTCTGAAAGAGCAAACAATCACAAAGTCGCAAAAAAAAAAAAAGAATTCCGAATCGAAATGAAAAACTTTGTCATTTAAATACAATCATTTTAGAGATTCTCTGTGACTTTTTTGGTTTTTTTTTGTGGAAGAAATCTCAGAGAATCAAGAATGCACTTACCTTTTCAACACAGAAAAGAGAGAGAGAGAGAGAGGAAACCTTCAGGGAAGGAAGGAAGGAGAGTGAGAGAGAGAGAGAGAGAGAGAGAGAGAGAGAGAGAGAGAGAGAGAGAGAGAGAGAGAGAGAGAGAGAGAGAGAGAGAGAGAAAGCCTTTGATTGTAAATTTTTTTTTTTTTTTTTTTTGATTTTCATTTCAATATCTTCCACTTGATCTAATCGGTTTTTTTATTTCTTCACAACAAAAAAAGAATAAAAAAAAATAAAGTTTCAAAAAAAAAAATCGAATTCAAAATTAGCTAGAATTTTTAAATGAATCCTATTAATAGATTCATTCATTGATTGATTCATTTCAAACTTGGATTCTAATATTAAACATTCGAGACATTCGGATCGATTCTAAATAATAAGAATAATAATAATAATAATAATCTCAAAACTCAAAACTCAGAAAAAAATCAGTGCAATCCATTCGAAGCAATCTACAGTGTATCGAAGAAGGAGTTTTTTTCAAAAAAAAAAAAAAAAAAAACACACACACACACACAGAAAAACAAAAATGGATGTTTTGAAACAGGTTTGCAACACTTAAATATATTTGTGTGTGTGTGCTTGTTTGTGATTTGAAATTATTTTTATTTTTTTTTTTTACAAAATTCTATCCAATTTTAATGAACGAACAAAATCAAAAAGAGAGCTAAGAGATATTCTTAGCTTAGCTGCAATTAGCATAGCAAATGGTGGATTCATTCAAATCTATTCGATAGCTTAGAAACATTTCGATTCGATTGGAGAGAATCGCTCATTATTCTAATCTCAATCGATCAGTTCTCATTGATCTTTTTCCAATCTTTCTTTTCTTTTCTTTTCTTTCTTAAGCTTCGAATCGATTGACATTGATTCTACGACAACGAAGACGATGACGAAGAAGAAGAGGAAAGAAGAAGAAAGAAGAAGGTTACGTTTAAATTCGAGAAACCAAATTAGATTTCGAAATCATATTCTTTTGGAATTAAATTAGCTAATTAATTTGATTTATTCAAAACAAATTATTCTAGATTTGATTTTTTAATTACAGAGAATTTACGCCATAAGTTTCGTAAAGATCGATTGATCAATTTTATATCTAATCTTTGGATTCTTTTTTTTTTTTTTTTTGTTTCGAAAATAATTTTCTTTAACTCTTTTTTTCGCAACAGATTTTTTAGTTTTTTTTATTTCTAGTTTCACTAGAATTTCGATTATGATAGATTTCGGTGCTATTTTTATCATCAGACTCTTGATCGGTTCGTAAGAGAAGAGCTAAGTTTTTGATCGAAGATTTCATAGCGCCAGTGATCGGATCGAATGGACAGTTCGAAGATTTTATCAAATCAATTGATTTGTTATGAATTTTTCGATGATATTTTTTCGGTGAGATCATTTGCTCATCGCTTGAGATCGAAAACAATGGCTCCAAAAAGCTAAGCTCATTGAAAACTTTCGATTTTTGTTCACCCTCCACGAATACCTGTGGATCGATTTTGATCAAGGCGACAGTTCCTACAGGTTTATGTTGAATTTGTGAAGGTGGATGTGATCGAATGTATGGCTTCACTGATCGAGTGTATGAGGATGAGTTCGAATCACTCTCGAACACTGTGCTAGAATCTTTGCTTCGCATCGATAATTCACCACAAGAGCTATGGCAAGATTTTGGTTGGATATGAATACAACGCCAGCCTGGCTTCTTCGATAAAGATCTCTTTGGACTTTGTTGAAGAAGACTGTTTCTCGATGTAGCCGATGGTAGACATTCCCATCGATCTGTTTTGATCTCTTTCAAAGCTGATCCATCGATCGAAACATCAGAATTGTCCCTAGAATATTGATATTTGATGATGCTCTTCGATAGATTTCGTTTGCTCTGTGGCGAATATGATGATGATGATGATTTGGAAGCTGAATATTTTTCATCCGCACTCATCGATTCACTTCTGGGATTAAAGCTATTAATTTTCATTGGAATGTGTCAAAGAAATTTAAATAAACATCTGTAACATAAAAATACCATCAATTTAATTTGAATAATCTAATTCGGAAGTAATTTTAAATTTAAAACCTTAAAACCTTAAAAAGTTTCCGAATCGATAGAAATAGCCCACTCCCTTTTTCCTCCCTTAATCTCTATAGATTATTTTATTTCATTAATCAATGGTGAGTAAAAAAAAATACTAAAAAACTTACATTAACATTGTTTTATCTCAAATCAAAATTGTAGAGAATTTATGGACCACTTTTTGCGCAGAAATTTTTTAAAGGAAAAGAAGACAAAAGTAGGAATATGGTGGTAGTTTCGGCGCCAATTTTTTTTAATAGTACTTATAATTGGCGCAACAATAATTTTTCTCTCTGCTGATTCTCTCGAAGGCAATTAGCTTTAGATGAGCGATATTTAAAAAAGATTGCCTACGAAATTACGAACTAATTACAGCAAAAGACAATGGATTAAATTTGAAAAGTGTTATTTTATTTCATAAACTTATTCAATATCGAATTACAAACAAATCAAACAAACTTTATCAATTTTGAGATAGAAGTCTATTGTGTTTTCTTAAGGAAGCTAAATTTTCTTATAGCAAAACATAATTACACGATAATTAAATTATTGAACTTAGATACTTCCAAATATAGAAAGAATTCAAGTTTAGAAAGTCAATCGGAATCATCAAAAATGTATGAAAATTACGAAACTCACCTATGCAACCTTTAGGACTGGATTTATTCTAACTAACCTAACCTCACTGAACTAGCAGATTGATCTATCCAGAGTAACCTAACCTCACTGAACTAGCAGACTGATCTAGTCAGAATAACCTAACCTCACTCACCTATCAGGCTGTTCTTTCCAGAGTAACCTAACCTCACTCACCTATTAGACTGATCTTTCCAGAGTAACCTAACCTCACTCACCTATCAGGCTGATCTATCCAGAGTAACCTAACCTCACTGAACTAGCAGACTGATCTAGTCAGAGTAACCTAACCTCACTGAACTAGCAGACTGATCTAGTCAGAATAACCTAACCTCACTCACCTATCAGGCTGTTCTTTCCAGAGTAACCTAACCTCACTCACCTATTAGACTGATCTTTCCAGAGTAACCTAACCTCACTCACCTATCAGGCTGATCTTTCCAGAGTAACCTAACCAGACTAACCTATCAAACTGATGTTCTCAGAGTAACCTAACCTCACTCACCTATCAGGCTGTTCTTTCCAGAGTAACCTAACCTCACTCACCTATCAGGCTGATCTTTCCAGAGTAACCTAACCTCACTCACCTATCAGGCTGATCTTTCCAGAGTAACCTAACCTCACTCACCTATCAGGCTGATCTTTCCAGAGTAACCTAACCAGACTAACCTATCAAACTGATGTTCTCAGAGTAACCTTACCTATCAAAATGATCTAACTTGTCTTACCTAACCTCAATCCATTGATCTACGATATTTATCAGATCATAGCAGTGTGACTAATCAAATTTCACTTTTTTGCTCTAATGTGCACCTATTAAAAAATATCAATTAAAATTACTTATTCATTTCTACATTGAAATGCTAATTTGCGAATATAGTGTGAAAATAATTCTGTAGAGATATTTATACAATTAATTCAACCCTTGTAGAATATGATTGATTCAAAATAATTATTTCTAGAGAATGATGTCAAGGGGATGAGTCGGTCCTTGAAAAGAGATTGGAGAAATTCTTGTGTCTATAGCAGAGAATTTTGGATTAAAAATTATTCCAAATCGAGCAATCGATGCTTGAAAACTGGTTCGGGAAAATAGAAAAAATGTTTAATGATTATACCTGAGACCCCGAGAAATATGAAAATAAACATTCTTCAATGGTCATAAGCATCTCACTTCATCAACCTAACTACACTCTTAGAACGGAAATTGAAAAACAGTGATGATTTTTGAGAATATCTCGGCTGTTTTGGGTTAAGATGTGTGAAAAGCAGAAGGCCACATTTGCCTGTGTATTCGATACAGATAGGCAAACAAACTTTTCATTTCACTTGGCTCGGTAAGAATATGGGACAATGGAATATTAATTTGATCCTAGCATTCTATCGTTACCATCACTTTGAACCTATTTTTTTCTAAGTTAAATATCACTTGAACGCATTACTTGTTGAGATGCAACATAGCTATATAGAGAGAATCTATAGACAAACTGACAAGGAGACAAGCAAACAAGCAAACAGTGATCTCAACCACAGTGAATGCCACTCTCGATTCATTGGAATGTTTCATAGAATTTCATATCTAAAGATTCAAGCAATTATAACCAGAAGCAAATATCATCGTTGTTTGATGAAATACTTCTAGAGGTGCTATGCTATGGCTATGCTAAGACTAGGCTTTTTCTAATCCCATCTATTTTCGATCAAGATCGATTTCATTTGGATTGACATCAATTCTAAATCATCATACTAAAGAATTAGTATAATCGGAGAAAAGAAAATCAAGAAAAGAATTACGAACTCGATCGATTCGGATCCAAAATCTTCTCTTAATCCGATGTGATTATTATTATTATTATTTTGAGTGGTGTATTGCATCAAAGTGTTAGCAAAGTTATTGAAATCAATCGAATCAATCCTTTTGTGATTTGTGAGCTTAAAATTTTCGCAATTTCACGCAAAATTTCACAATGAATGAAATGCGATATGAAATATGGTCTAACAATCTTTGATTTTAGATAAGGTAATACAAGAGAGATTTTTATTATCGAATTATCTTTGAGTTTGAAATACTGTTACCTTCGCTTTAGCTTGAAATTCGTTTTGAATTCTGGCGCAAAAAATATTGAGCTAGATTTGCGAGTCCATCAAAAGTCCAGTTTGATTTTTCTCGGCAAAATTTTTCTATCCATATTCTTATTGCTTGAATCTTATTTTTTCTTACTATCGTCTTAGAACAACAGAAAAAAATCTTGGCAAATATTTATCTAACAATTAACTTTATAACATTTTGATTATTGTTTGATATGAGGCTTGTGATTACTTCGAAGATCTCTCGATTCAATCAATCGATGAATGAAAAAGATTTTGTTTTTAATTGATATTTTAAAGAATTTCAATTCGATTATATAATAGTCATATATTTCTTATATCTTTGCTTCAAACAACACTCAATGAACAGCGAACTGAATTCGAGTTTTTTGTTTGAGCTGCAATGATACGCCCCTCTTTTTCAATGTGGAAGTATTAATTCCAATGAACTCGATTCTGTTAGGAAATTGCGGTTTCTTATTCTTGAAATTAATTGGCCATAAAATTCTATTAGCAAAAAAAAAAAAACTGGTCGGAGCTAAGCATTGAATAAAAATAGCTCGCTCGATTCTTAACATCTCTCGCTTGATAGAGATAGAGAATAATTTCAATGATTTTTTTTATGAATGAAAGAAAATTTTCCATTCCGAATCTTTCACATCTCATCTTAATTGAAGTAATTATTAATCTCAATTCTTGTCATTGAGCTGAGAGTATAGAATTCAGAATAATCTTCCCGAAGTTTTTCAGACCGTAGAGAGTTCTAGACCGGAAATAATTCGAAATTTTTTCTTCAGTTTTTTTTTCTTATAAGCTAATTTCGATTGAAATCTTTAATCATATTCTCAATCACTCATTGATGGTATCCATAGATTCGGATTTCACAATCAATGATTCTGCTCTCTGTGACAATCTAGATTTTGTGATTGAATTTTTGTTACCAGATTCGGCTCTATCTTGAAGCTTAACGATTGAGATCATTAAATTGAGAGAGGTCAAAAGGAAAACAATCGAATTGATTATGAGTGATTCATATTGTTTTGAGATATATCCGGCGATTGTATGACCAATCAGTAGCATTAGAAACAAAGAAATCCAATCATTTCTCTCATTTACGATGCCAATCATTCCGATCAAATAGACAATGATCGATACAGAGCTAAATATGACAATAAGTGCCACAAATAAGCACTGAATGATTATAATCGATTAATTAGTGATTGATCATAGCAACAAGTTCATTGAGTTTTACCAGATTAATTTTAATTGAATCCGTACCATTCGATGGCCATCGTTTCAAAACGAATGATATTTTCAATGAAGGCCGTATTGTGAATAGCAATATTGCGATGATCATCGAGAGTACTAGGATCACAACCAACCATCTAGTCAAGATACTGGATTGTTTGGGAATATTTTTGATTCCTTCAGCGCTTATTTCTATATTCTTCGTTACGTTGCCAATCATCGTGATTGATCGAGAATCTCTTCAAAACATTGCATTCTATAACGATATTGAATTGGATCAATTGAAACAGTATCGCTCCATAATTTAATAGAATTTAATTGCCAAAAAGTTTAATTTGATCAACATTTTCCCATTGAACATAAACATTACATCAATCTAATGTTTTAATTATTCAATCAAAGTCTTTAAGAAATTAGTAGAATTTTAAGAATAATTTTGCTATCTTTTGTTTGATCTCTAAAGAAAATGATACAATTGAGAGAACAATTCTTGTTCAACTGATCTCTCTATGAGAGATTGAAAGCGTCAAATTAAGAAAAAACCAACAACTAACCTCTATCAATGAAATGGGATTGAGAAATAGGAATTCGTTCGACAAAGTCGCATATTCAATCAATGATATCGAACAATGTCTCTCTCAACGCACTGAAGCGATGCAATCGAATCGGCATCAAAATCATCATCAATGGACAATAATTCAGAGAATTAAAGAGATGAATATTTTCGATCATACGATTGATGATGATTGTGGATACGATGAAGATGAAATCGATCATCATTGTGAGGATCAATCAACATCAATAATAAAAGTGGATCGAATCGTAAGAGATAAAAAGAAATACCGTTCTCGGAATAGAAAATCTAGACTCGCAACCAATCATCCTAGAATATTCTCCCATAAGATTGGTCTCAAAGAAGAAGAAGACGAAGAAGAAGAGGACGATAAGGATTCATTGGTTGGTACCAGCACTTCGGATGACGATGAAAACATCGATGAATTGAATCAATGTGCTCGTAAAATCTTCCCATCTTTATCTCATTCATTTAAGTTATTTAGTGAAAAAATTTCTCGAATTAATTCTTCGTCAAATTCTAATGAAACACAAATGAATCGAAACTTTTCCAAATCTAATTCAGATCAAAAACTCGAAATTTTTGAACTATCAAAATCCTTAACGAATAAATTTACAAATTCGGATGTAAATGAATCCGATCGATGCGGTATCAAACCGAAGATTAGTGAACAAAACAGTGTAACATATTGTGAATTGCCATTTATCTCCACAAACGGAAATGATTTTGCAACAAGTGATCTATCGCTAGGATCATTTCATCATCCAGAAACCGATATGATTTTGACATCAAAGAAATCCATTCAAAATGAGAGTGTAACCATCAGCAATAAAATTTTGAATGAGAAAAGAAAATCTTCTCCGCCGGAGAATTGTGATACCATCGGTAACATTTCGGATGGAACATCGTATCCAATTTATTCTTCAACAGTGGTACCGATCCGTGATGCTCTATCACATTTGACACGTCTAGATGATTTCAATGTGGTGAAACTATCGCAAGGATTCTTCTCGCAAGTTTTCAAAGTTTGTGATCGCTATTGTTCGAACGTAACACTTTAAACTTATTTCGATTTTTTTTCCCGATCATCATCATTCCAGGTAACTCATTTACCTACCGGTAAAATAATGGTATTGAAAATGAATAAAAATCCTACAAACAGAGGTAATCCAATTTGAGTTGTTTTATCGAATTTGAAGAGAATACTGATTTGACTGAACTCTACCTCGTAGGAAACGCATTGAAAGAAATCGAACTTTTGAATCGATTAAATCATCGCAATATTGTGGCATTTATGGGCACAGTAGTTCACGAAGGTTCGTTGAATTTGATCGTAGATTGTTTCCTTCAACTAACTTTTCGTAAATCGTTACAGGAGCTCTACATCCTCTATTGGAATACATCAATGGTGGAACATTGGAACAACTTGTGAGTAAATTCTTCAATCGATCTGAAACGATGTCGTTGAAGCTGGAATATCGAACAAATTCACCAAAAGTTCATCATCTAAAAAATGTTGATCAAACATTTATCAAATTAATGCGAGATGTGTGTAGAGGAATGAGTTATTTACATTCAAACGGTTACTTTCATCGTGATCTCGCATCGAAAAATATTTTCATTAGAAAATATCTTAAAAATTTCCGAATCGATAACAAAATCATGGACAAATATGATGATGATCTTCTTGAAGCTGTTATAGGGGATTTTGGATTCTCTACGATCGATCCGAAACCTGATCAAAAGCTAGCGATTGTTGGTTCGCCTTATTGGCTTGCACCAGAATGTTTACAGAATAAATGGTATTGTATCAATCTATGATTTCGAAAAGATTTGAGAATATTTTTTTTTTCAATATAATCATTGCATCACAAACAATCAGGTACAATCATCGATCCGATATATTCTCGTTTGGAGTTATTTGTTGCGAGCTCAATTGGCGCATATCTTCCGATCCAGATTTTCTTCCCCGATGCGATGATTACACAATCGATTTCGCTAGACTTCCATACAAATTTGATACGCTACTTGGTCGTTTAGCTACTGTAGCTTGTAAAGTAAATTTTCAATCAAATTATGACCATCTTACATTTTAATTCAAATTAAAATATTTTTTTTTCTAGTATGAACCTGATGAAAGGCCAAGCTTTAGAGATTTGTTAAAAATAATCGATCAAGAATCAAATCATTCAATCGATGAACAATCGAACGAATCGGAAGCGAATCTTTTGGATATTTATTGTAGAGATGATTCACCAATGAAATTTCCCAAAGCTCCATTCAAACGTTTCAATAGTCTCGATGATGATAATCAATCGTCTAGAGATTCAATCGATGAAGATGTTTGTAAGCTATTTCAAATTAGTATTGATAAATCTAATGATTAATTTGACAAAAAAAAATTTTTCAAATTTTCAGTCGAACAGCATTTGAAACGTCGTCGAAATTCAGCATTGCTTAGCAATACCAAAAAGGCTCATAGATTTTTCCAATAATCTTTTTGTGGCATTACAATGTCGTTGATTTTTTTAACTTTTTTTTGATAATTATTTTGTTTTGCTGTGCAAAAATCTCTCACAAAAAAAAACACTAAGCTAAGAGATTATCTATTCAAAGTTATGAATTTATTTCGAAATGTTTTGCATTTGAAAAAAATATTCCCCCCATCGAAACAATCATCTTCTATGTATCATCTAGGTTTTTATTGTTTGTATCGAATGAAGAGTTTTTAATAATTAATTTCTGAAATGTTGGATAATCACGAAATTTGAAACGACCTTTTCTTAAATTTTTCCTCTTCTCTAATCTAGCTGCTCTAGATAAATTGTTAAGTTTTTCATTTGTTTGTTTCGATTTTTTTCTTCTATCGATTGATTTTGTTTGCAAATTTCTCATTGATTCTTTCGAAACTATCGTTTTTTTTCGAAATTCTTCAGCTCTTACTTTTGCATTCATTCTCGAAAGTGTTTCCGATCGGAACATTTTTGAAGATCGATTACATCCAAGATTTGCCGATAGATACTGATGAAATGATTTTGTATTTCCGGTTAAATTTTCTTTGGAAGAAATTCAAACAAAAAATTGAATCGATTTAGATACGATTTGAATTCTCACTCACTTGGTGAAGAAGAATTTTCTGTAGCTTTCAAAGCTTTTGGATGACTGCCGAAACGATTCGTTTCGATCTCTTCGCTTTCGCAAAAAGAAACGTCAGATTTGTTCGATGAAGCTATCGGTCCCATTAGATCGACAGAAGTTTGTTGCTAACAAATCTAGGGGAACAAACTTTTCTTCTTTTTCTAAACAAAAAATTATTATCGACACACTAATTATCAATGAATTTGATAGAAATTTAATGATTCAATTATTGACTAGAGTTACAAAAAAAATTACAAACAAAGAATTGAAAATTTATAAATCAGATTCATTTTTTGTTACATTTCAATTGAATTGACGGCTTCCATAACAAAAACTCCTAAGATTGCCAAGAATATGCGACCCAAAATGATATGAAATTTTTTACTCCGAGAAAATTTGGATTCTTTTGCGACAAAATCAGTTTCAGAATCTAAATTCAAAAGCTCCGGCAACAAGTTAGTTAAAGCTATGTAGATGAAACCTCCAGCTGTCAGAGGCAAAATCCATAGAGTGAAACTTAACGCAGTGCTTGATCTTTGATAGTAGTCTAAATAAATTATCGTAGAACTACCCATTAAAGTTACGATTGATAACGACAATTGAGCTTTGAAAGCATCATAGCAAGAGAAGCCAGAACGCAATAAAATCACAAAATCTACAATCTCATGTGGTATTTCGTGGATCAGAATGGCCATCGTGGTCAGAATTCCCATTTTATAGCTAATCAGATAGCTAGCGCCGACAGACATTCCATGCACCAAGTTATCGAAGCTATTCGCTAAAAGATTCAAATAACCTGTAGCTGAGGTCGGATTGGCTCGCTTAATGTCAGTGGTAGTTTTATTAATTGAATCTATAAATGTAAGATATCAGTGATTTTGTTTATTCTTACTCAAGAACTAGCTTACCTTTGGTTGCAATTTTGCGATTTCGCAATTTGATCGAAGAATTAATCGGAACAATTGGTTGGTTCGCTGTGACGATCCGTTCAGAATCGGATTTTTTCTCAACATTTGTTAATAAGTGGAAGAAAGTTTCGAGGCATGCAAACATAAGAATGCCTATCAAAATCCAGACACCAAGAAAATGCTGAATGTTGGCAGTTTGATATCCGGCCTGAGAAAAAGCTTGAGTAGCTTCCGGAAGAATGTGAAGAAACACATCGGCAACCAAACTGCCGACGGCGAAAGCTAAAATTAGTTTGATCGATTCGCTTTTATTCGGATCGAATTCCGTTGAAGAATTATCACTGGAATTGAATTGTTGATTTCGTTTGATAAAATTCCAAAACACTAGCAACGTAATCATAGAAGAAAGACTGATTGCGAAACATGAGAAGGTGGTCACAATGAGTAAATGTAAAAATGATGACGATTCCGTTCTTTGGAAAGTTCCCGTATTGAAATATGAAGAGTCTTGCATTATTCTGATTCCAAATGGATCTAGATTTGAAGATGTATTGCGCGATGAGTATTCAATGATTGGACTATTCATAGTAGTTGATTTTGTTAGGATTTCGATTCAACAACTAATTTCATTCTTAAAAGTTAATGAGAAACAATTCGGAGTACAAAATCAAAGAAGCTATTGATTCACATATGCTTATGTGGCTATTGATCGACAACAGAAACATCTCTAACTTCTCGACTTCTTCACAATCTCATTAAACAAACGTTTTTGCGAAGAGAAAGAAAAAAAAATTATGCGATCGATTGTTGATTAAATTGATTGATGGCGTTTTTTTTCTTTAAGCTCAACATTGAATTATTAGAAGCGTTCGGATCACTGAATCCTCTATGTTGTTATGCTACAAATGATATCGAATATATGCAATTGAAATGAATGAAATATGGGCAATGATTGATAAAACATACCTCTTCAGATTGCAGATTATCGTTTCAATTAGCAAAAAAAAACCAGATATTATTTTGAATTATCGTTGGATTTTAAATCTAATTCTTTAAATCTAATTTAAATCTAATTTAATTGGATTAGATTGTTAACTTTGAAATTTGAAAACAGCCACCATTCAATCGAATCGAACGAAGATAAGAAACTCATTCAATCTCTCTTTGATTGATTGATTGATTTGACTGATCGAAATCAATTCGAAAAAATGTTCCCAATCATAGGCATTCAGTGAAAGGTTCTTGAGCTAACAAATCATAGGAGAGATTATCAAATTTTATGATTAGATCCAATTTGAATTTAGATAATCCAATTGAGATCGGATGGAGTCTGATCTTCAATAATTAGATCCGAAGCGAATCGAATGTTTCGTCCTATTTGAAAAGCTTAGACAGCTTCACGACATCAATAATAAAAATTTTGGAATATTTAGTAAACAAAAAAAAAAAAAAAAAAAATACTCTAATCTAGATTCTTAAATGATCGGATGCTAAATTTTTCTGAATTTTTTTTTTATAAAGAATCTAAACCGAGAGATAAATCCTCTTGAGATTAATTCGATCAACTAATTACATTTTCTGTGATTTACAAAGCGATAATTATCAGACTATTAATCCATATTCAATCACAATTTTCGATTAGTTTGAATTTCTATCTTTTCAAAAAAAAAAAAAACAAAATAAAAAAGAGAAATATTGGCAGCTTCAAGTGGTGGATTTGTTGATAGAAAATTTTTTACCTTATTTTTTATTATATAATTTAGTGTAACTAAAGAAAAAAATTGAGAATATTTCTAAAAAAAAAAATTCATAATTCGTTTGGAGAATATTTTTCTGCTTGATCTATCAATGCTAGATTCTAGCGATGTTGAAACTACCGTCAAATGCCTATTTTTGTCTTTTTTCGTTTCACATTTCAATACAAAAAGCGCTCCCTATTTCAAGAGTTTCGACATTCTTGTACACCAGCAGATAATATTAGCCTGAAAAAAAAGTAAGCCAAACCTCAATTTGATTCTGTACAAAAAAAAAGAACCGATTACGTTAAATTCTTTGAATGATTTACCGCAAAGTAATTGAAATTTTTCAGTGCAATCTTTTCGATTTATGAAAGAGAATCTAAAAGGAGAACTTTGATGCAATTCTCGTTGAATTATTATTTCTGTTTGAAAATATAAATTTTGTTTTCTTTAATGAGATAATTCATTCGTCTACTGACATCATTTAAAATTAGATTCTGATATTATTATCGATTATTTTATAGAATCCGGGAGAGATTAAACAAAAGTTGAGTGCAGATTGCAAAGTATTTAAAGTTTTTTTTTCAAGAAGTTCCGAGTATTTGGTCGCTTCAATGAATTTATAAATGTTAGCATAACACGAATCCGATTCAATTATGTAATATTCAAGAATTCAATTTCGGTTCTCTTTTTGTTTAATTTTAAAATCAAAAGCTTCCTCTTCTTCAATGGAGCCTTCTTCAAGATCCTTTCTTAAAAATAAGCATTAACATCTTCCCTATAGTGTCATTCATCAATGAGAGCAATACACCACATTGAAGTGATAACCTCAAAATTTTGGCCGCCATTAGAATGTCGTCATCATCGCCACCGCCTACTTCTCCACAATCGAATCCTGCATCATCGAGCAGTGAGGTGATTATTCAGAATCCGGATACAAATACAGCCTGTGCAATAAAAAATGATGTAGAATCAAAGGTTTATTGAATTTTTTTTAACTTTGCTATTTTGATTAAAATTTATGATTCAGATGGTTTCTAGTAATCGAATGGATGATGAAAAGGGCCATCAGAAAAGCTCGATGGTCGCTCCTTCATCTTCATCGGATTTCGACAGAAACGAACAATCGTCTGTGATAAAAAAAAGCATTGATTCATCGTCTTCACCTACGCAGTCTTTGCAGAAATTCTCATTGATGTCCTTATCACCCAGTGCTAAAGCAATTTCTAGTGGGTCTGATAAAGAGTCTGGGCCATTATCCCTGTCAGTTGAGAAAATTTATCCAGAAAAAACTGAAGATCATTCGGCATCGATAGCAAAGAATGATTCCGATTCATCAAATACCATCGCAATACCCACAAATGTTTCCAGCAATCCTTTTCCATCAAGTGATAATTCATCTCAAGAATATCACTTGAAGTGGGTGAAATGGCAAGGATCTCAGAGCAAATTACCTATTGTTACACAAAATTCCAATGGATCTTGTCCTCTACTTGCCATCATCAATGTGCTGTTATTGCGCAAAAATATCACATTTCCTCCAATCATCGAAATGGTTACCGCATCTCAATTGATGGATTATCTATGTGATTGCATTTTAAATTATGTTCCTAAGGTAAATACTTTATTTGATTTGAATGAAAATGTTATACCAAATTTTATTGGTGCCAGAATTTGCCTGAGCAAATCAAGCTTAATTATGAACAAAATTTACAAGACGCAATGTCAATCATGCCTCGTTTACAAACTGGACTTGATGTCAATGTAAAATTCACTGGGTAAATCACACAATTTCAAAATCTCCTCGCCAATTAATATATCAATTGAATATATCAATATCTTCACAGAATCATGGATTTCGAATATACTCCTGAATGTATAATATTCGATTTATTACGCATTCCATTATACCACGGTTGGTTAGTCGATTCAGATCAGCGAGAAATTTGTCGAATTATAAGTAATCAAAGCTACAACCAGTTAGTCGACAAAATAATTGCCTCTAAGACTTCTAATTCTGACAAGTCAGAAAGTATGTTGTTCTATTTGCAAATTATCTGAAAACAGAATGCTAAATTTTCTTATTGATCCACTATCAAAGTGTTTTTGGCTGAAGAATTTCTCAATCAAACAGCATCGCAGTTGACTAATTATGGACTTTCACAGTTAATCAAGCACATCAAAGACGAAGAGCCGTGTATTCTTTTTCGCAACAATCATTTCATAACATTATACAAGCACAAGGGAAAATTATTCCAATTGGTCACTGATCAAGGATTTCTGACAGAATCTAATGTCGTTTGGGAATCACTAGATAATATTGAAGGCGATACTTATTTTGTTGATGGCGATTTCGTTTTAGTCCCACCAAAACCTTCATCATCTCTTCATTCTTCAACTATAGCCAATACACAGCAACAAATAGATCAAGAGTTAGTGATTTGAATGATAAACTTGACCGGAATTAATAATTCTATTCATTTCGAAGTTATTTGATAGCATTGAGTTTAGAACAGGAACAGAATTTTGAAGCGGAAAGATTGAAATCTTTATCGAACTCAAACGAAAGTTCATCACCAATGACTGATGAAGAATTAGCTAGAAAATTACAATCTGAAGAAAATCAATACTATGAACAAATGCAAAAAAAAGAAACTATCAAAATCAACACCGTGAAACATCAGTCAGAAATGAATCAAACAAGCGAAACAAAGCATGATAGTGATCAGGAAAATTGTCCAAAGTCTGTCACCAAAAGCTCCCAAACGCATTGTAAAAAAACTCTTCAATCTCGATCTTCATCAATGAAAGCCTCTAAGAATCAGTCTTCAAATTTTTCTCGCCAAAATTTCACTGCTAATCGTTCAGAACCTAGTAATACTAGTCATTGTTTGCAATCGAGTGGATCAACTGTTACACAATCTGAATCGAGACCTAATTCAAGTGAACAAACAGATCGACAAAGTGTCTCATCAAAAAAATCTAGTAAAAATGTAATTATATAATTTTGTAATTTAATTGAGATTCATTGAATAATTTTGACTTCAATCAATTCATTTAGTGCATCATTTCTTAACAGAATTAATTCGATATTAACTTTTGCCGAAGTCGAATCGTTAAATTGAAAAGATATGTGATGTTAAACTTTTGAAGCTCAGCTTGAAGAAAATGATTACAGCTTAATGAATTTTTGGATCGTTCATGAAAAATCGCCAAATATCAGACTGAAATTGAACAGGTTTTTTTTGCTGTTAAAATTTGTTCGCAATCGCCAATGTTGTGTCTGTTTAATGATCATATTTTTTTTAAAACAATTTCGCACGTTTATTTCATAGGTTATTTCAATATTGAATCGATTCTTAATTTAGAATTGATTCATTTTGATATTATTCTAAGATTTTCTTGTTTTTATTGTTATTGTATATTTTACCTTAGCTCTCTTTTTATCTCGCTGTTTGTTCGAATTTGATTTCTTCGTTTTTTAATTAAATGTTCAATGATTAAATTAATTAAAAAAAAAGTTTTAATTTTTATTAGATTTTTTCTCATTAAAACATAACACGGATAATGACAAATAATTTAGTGATTGATTTCAATCGAAGATCGCCTTCAATCGATTAGAATCACTATGAAAGAGATATAAAAAAAACTATTTGATCTATTTAATTGTGTAATTTAAGATTTCTCACTTTAAAGATTAGTGTTTGGATCAAATCAATCCAATTGAATCAATGCTAATCATTATTCTACTAATTCTACAATCAATTCCAATACGTTCTACGATAAAGATTGAAAAGAAAAATGATTCTCAAAAATTCAATGTAAGTTTCAATGATCTTTCAAAATTTTCTCCAATAAAAATTGCTCAATTGTTTTTTGTTTTTTTTTTGTTGATTAGGAAGTTTGTCAAACACTTAAATCTTCTCAAGCAAACAGATCGGATATTCTTCTGATTGGTTCAACAATGAAAAGATTCATAATTATTACAAAAAATTTCGATGTTTATGATCTTGAAAATAATAATCTAAATTTGAAAATTGATCAAATTTTTCTTTTAGGATCTAAACCGATTGCATTGAATCTAAAATATCCTAAACTTTTTAGAGATGCAAATTTTCAACAATTAAAGAGATCGATTTTGAATGCATTCGTTTTTATCGGCGATCGAAGAGAATTTCTATGTTTCACAGGTCGAACTGAATCGGTAACAATCACCGAGCAAAGCTACACAAGCTTGTGCTACGACCTCAACAACGATGTCATCGAAAAACGGCGGCTTTTTGCCGGTGAACAATTCGAGATACCGATTTCCACCGATCTTCAAAATGTTTTATACGAAATCCGTCGAGAGAATCAATCTTTAGCATTGATCGAATATCAAATACGAATGAAAAATCGGCAAACTAGACAGGGACCGATTCGATCGATCTCTTCCCATAAACTAATGTGCTTGACTATGGATCAGCGAATTGTGTTGACTCAATCATCGAATTGTGAACATCCAATAACTCATTCAATCTATCAAGGTTTTGTCGTTCGAAATCGTTTCTATCTGTTCGATGATAACGGCGTTATGATTTTCTCCCAAAGAAGCATTAAAAATAGCGAACCGACTGCTTTAATCGAAAAAACTTTTGATTCTTTTTTCAATTGTCCCCCATCATTCATTGCACAATCTAGCAAAAGTATGATGAATTTTTGGATCGATTTATTCGGATTTCTTTTGTTTTAATTCTATCTCTTTTTTTAGCTCATAGAAGATGGATGTGGACTATGATCGGAACTATCTCATTGCTACTCATTGCATTGTGTGCGATAATGTTTGTTAGATATACTATCGAACACAAAAACTTCGATGATCATCATCAAACGATGGATTCTCGATGGAAGAATTCGAATCGATTCGAAGCGAAAATCTCTCGAAGCTTGGAACGATCACATATTCCAGGAGTTGGATTTCTCAATCACATCAGTATGATGCTCTCTGGAGCTGGTGGATTCTCACAAAACATCTCTGACAATGATTGTAAGCGAACGATCAAATCGAGTTCTATTCAAAGAAAGTTTGCTAAATCATTGAGATCGATGATCAATGTGATGACGATATCTAAATCGATTCAAAGTTCTTCAAGATCGACTGTAATCTAAAACGAATCTAAAGTCTAAAAAGTATATTCTTCCATGAAGAGATTGAGAAAAAAAATTTTCAGAAAGTTATCGAACTAAACATCTAGCGGAGTAGATTCTTCCTTATCCCCTAGTTCATTCGAATTGAATTTAGAATCGATCAATTTAATTAACTATCTCGCATCATCATCATCGCAAAAGCAATCTATTAATTGAATGTTGTGATTTTCACACCACACGAAATTCTCTTCCTGATTCTATTTAACACCTTAATTCAAAACCTAATAATTAGAATGATTGTTCAAAGGCAGTGAGAGAGAGAGAGAGAGAGAGAGAGAGAGAGAGAGAGAGAGAGAGAGAGAGAGAGAGAGAGAGACAGACAGATAGATTTATTAGATTGAGAGGAAAGTTTGTGGTCATTGCTGTAAATCTAATCAGAACAAAAAGCTAATCTTGCAAACAAATCTTGCATTGTGTCGAATGACATTGCATTGTATCGCTATTGCTCTGGAAACCGATTTTGGTTAGGACCTACCGACAAAAAAAAACTAGACTCCCTAACGTCTGATCATCATCATCCATACTATGGCTAGTCTATAGAGTTTTCGAATGGATGAAATTCGAATGTTTCGTTAGAGAAGAGAATCATTGATGAGCAGAGGTTCTGGTAAATCATCAAAAACATCGCATCGGATCGTTGCATACTAGAACTCTCCAGAACACTAGACCGATAGAGAGTATAGTTTAAATCGCTTAATTCGGTATCGATGGCGTTAGATTGTGGAATCTGGCGATGCCGCTACTATTTCATCTCTCTCTCTCTCTCTCTCTCTCTCACACTCGCTCCATAGTACTTTCGAAGTTTTTTTTTCGATGTTTACTGGCGATAGCGATTTCGAGCAATCAAATCAATCCATTTGTCAAACATTGATTGGATTCATTTTGTTCAATTTATTCATTGAAACTTCTATCTGTTACTAAATTTTAATTTTATTTTTTCATCGATGATTTTTTGTTGAAAAATTTCGAGAGATTCTAATCTCTATTATCATTTTTTTTTTTTTTTTGTTGGAAACAAAATGCATTTTCATTGCTTGTTGTTGAGCGCATTTTTACTGCGAATCAATTCGATCGATAGTGTTCCGATCGAAAAATTAGCTGAAAATCGTAGTGAAGAAATCAAAGAAATACCTTCAACAGTTCCGACACTAATCAGAGTCTCTCTTAGACGATCGGATGATTCGGAAACTCTCAACGCTCCCGTTGTTGAGACTTGTTTCAAAAAATGTCGAGACATCTATTCAAAGGTTCGATTGCATTTGATTGCGATTAAAAACTGAATCTTTTTATTTAGGATTCTACTACCAACGATCCTTGTTCCATTGGATGTAAATTGAATAAGAGTCTTGTGAATTCAAAAGATTTGTGCAATCAAAGTAACCGGAAATTGGTTGATTTCAATCTTATCATTAAACTAACTTCATTCATTTATTTGCAGCATGCAAAGAAACGTATTCGGATTCACCTGACCAAAAAGCATGCATTTTTGCTTGTGCTATGAACGCAGAAGATCAATTTGAGCCAGTCAAAACTGTTTCTTCTGTGGAAAATGATTCCTCTTCAGATGATAAAATGATACCCGTTCGAATTATTGGTCCATCCAACGATCCACAGCCTTCGCCGATCATCAAAGATTTGATGTCACAAGAGATGAGATCCATCGTTACAAACATATTAAATCGAATGCGAAATTTGATGAATTTCGCTCGCCAACATCCAACCTTAGAGAATAGAGTTCAAAATGATCAGGTGATTGAGGATCCTCCACAATCCTTTCTATTCAAACCAAAATCCGAAGATTCCTTCTCCGTGCAACGTTCATTGTCGGTCCTGATGACGAGAGATGGTGAAGGCCATAATAAAATCTTAGTGATCAAACCACCACCGAAGATCACTTCTCATAGAAACACATGGATTCGTAAGTTTGGCCACGTTTAATACTCTCAACAATTGATTGATTAATTTAATTTGCTTTTGAAGCTTTTGGTTTGCCCATAGAACCGATGTTCAAACATCAGAAAACAAATCAAAATTCGGAATCGAAAAACTATGATAATTATGAAGGGGAATCTTCTCTTGATAACCAAATCCGTTTGATCAGACCAATAGATCAAATTAGCTGGAATCCAGACAATCAAAATGATCATGAAAGCTTGGCGAGTAAAATATTTAATCGGATGGCTTTCGGACGATTCGATGTCAACGTTAAAGATCCTGATTTGATCGTCAACAACAAAAATCTTCGAGATTTCGATTCATGGAACAATTTTTTCCTCTTATTGACTCCATTTTTATATCTTCTCTTGATTGTTTTGCTTCTCTACTTGATTGTTTGGATGATTTATCCGATTCCCAATTATCTCATCAGTAGAATTTATCCAAGAAATCTGTCAAGATCTAAGATAGTTGGAGGGGAATCATCAAAACTTCCTCAATCGCGAGATAATTTTTTGCATAAATATCGCAAAAAGGTTAGCTTTGTATTGTTCTAACCGAAGATTTGTTCTAATTTGCTTGCAAATTAATCTTTCTTAAGCTATGGGATCTTTATAGCACTCGAAAAGTTCGCAATTACACTCAATTATCGTCGATTTTAAACAATTTAACTGCGAATGCTGGAAAAGATCAATCAGACATTCCTAGTCCAAATGCATCTTCAATGTTATCTCCTCCATCGTATCTGGATGCTACACACGGCTCTTTCGGGAACGAAGTCAAACAAGAGAGCAGAAAAATAGAAAACGAACCATAGTTCTGAGAAAATAATCTTTCGATTTCAAAATTTCTTGATAAATCAACTATCGTAATGCATCGATTTGATTCAATCATTTCTGGCATTCAACGTTAGCTGAATATAGCTTAGCGAATAGCTTATAATTAACTTCTTGGTTCGTCTTTTTGTTATCTATGGTAATTTGTTTTTTTTTTCGAATAAAAATTTGTTTGAAATCTAGGCGATTGAAATCGATCGAATAGATGTATTTATTTTGTTGAATCTGTCATTGTTCTTAAAAAAAATCATCAAATCTCAATTTTCACAATCGAAAATTGATTTAATAAATTAATACAGAATGAATTTATAAGTACTATTCAGATAAAATCATATTGTTTTTACATTCATTTATACATCGAACATCGTTCAAGAGAAAAAAAAATTTATCGATCAGACAATAGATTCAATCACAATCGCTACCGGACTCGAGCGGCCATCATCGGTTAGCTTGTTTTGCTCTACATTGGCGGTTTCAGTAGAATTTTTCGATTGATTCGAATCGACATTGTCTAAAGTTTCGTGAGATTTAATAGGATTCGGCAGAAATTTGTAATCGTTTTCGATGTGATGATGATTTTTTAGAATACCATTTGTTTTGTGCGATTTTAATCGCCCATTTTGTTGAGAAATTTTAGAGTTCGATGTTGAGTAAGGCCTCTCTCTTACCGGAGGCAAACGTCGTCGCCGATATTTTTGTTTGTGCCATCGTTTTCTGAAGCAATAGCAAATGCTACAGAAACAGGTCAACAAAAGAAACACTACCATCGCTATCAATGAGACCACTAGCCAGATTGGTAAAGCACATTTTCCAGATTCTGGAGTGTAATCACGGCATTCCTCTATCAATGCAGGCATTATCAAATCAGGCAGATCATAAATCATTTTCGATTGAACTGCGGTACATTTTTGTTTCGCAGCTTTCATCCAACAATCACGAAGTTTCCATGTTCCACAACATTTGAGCCGTTTGTTCCATTCATTGCTTAACTCTATTTGGCCTAGAAAAGATTTAGCTTTCTCTGCACCCTTCTTGTTGCATTGTTCAAATTCTTTGTGCATTTTACCGAAACAAGACACCTAATTACAACAACGGCCCGAAAAAAAAGAAAATATTTAAATAATAATTGATAATGAATTATGATGATGATGATGTAAAGAATTGATTTTAAAGATCCATCACATACTAGCTCATTGTATTCTAATAATTTATCGATATTGAAAGTATCACTTTTTTGAGCCACGACCAAGTTATGATTATTGTTCAAGATGAATGGGATAGAGATCATCATCTCAAATATAAGCAATAATAATGGAATGAAAGTCCATCGATCGTTACTATTGATGATGAATCTTTTCAGTTTGATTCTTCGATTCGAAGAATTCAACTTTCTCGTTTGATGATGATGATGATGATGATGATGGTGTTGTGAAAATAAATACTGCAAATAGCGAACTAAATTTATTCGAAACATAAAAGCATTCTCGATGCTATCAATCACATTTGTTTCGTTGAATTCTTTCGAAATCGATTCGAAACAAATCGATGATGATTGTTTTTTGATCGAAAACGAAACAAGATTGAAGTTTTTGAGCATTTCGTTACAAGAATCCTTTTCTCTTTGTACAAAAGGATCGATTTGATTGGCATCGGTGGAGAAGATCGACATCTTTGTTCTTTTTTTTTTTTTTTTTGTTTTTTGTTATCAGTTTATCAGTGGCTGATTGTATTTTATTTTATTTTATTTTTTTTTTTTGGCACTGCTTTATCCAGGTCTAAAATATGCGTCTAAAAAAAATGAAGATAGCTTCACTGTGAACGGCATCAAACAATTAGGGCCTATTCTATGCGGAATCAATGGAAAAAGATTAGTTAGATGAGAGAGCAGTGGATTGTTTGGATTACAAACCTACCTTGACCGAAAATGAAATTTTTTTTTTCTTGCAAATGATCCGAATTCGGATCGATTGAGTCTCGAGAGAGAGAGAGAGAGAGAGAGAAAAAAAATCATTGAAGTAAAGAGAATTCTATCAATTGTTTGGTTTGAAATTTTTTCGAAAATAAATTAATAATAATTTGCAAATATTCGATTCCATTCTCATTCCGAATGAATTTGATGAAGATAATCATATCTGTAGACAAAAATGAAGAGGGAATAATAAATAATAAATAATTATTAACAATCAATTGTGAATAAAATTAGTGAATTTTGTTTCAAATTTAGTTCCGAGAAACAAAAATCTAAATTATAATATATTGTGATTCTTTTGTAAGATTTTTTTTTTTGGGAAACTATTCTCCTCAAACGAAATCTTCGATTGAAATTTTATCTTATTGGAACTATTAGATTGGATTGGATTGGATTTCGTATTGGTTCTTCATTTGATTGATTGATTGGCGGAGGAAAAAAAAAAACAAATCCAACCGAAGAAAAATCGTTTTTTTTTTTTTTGATTTGATTTGATTTCATAATTCACTCATCCAAACAATTCTATTGCATTAATAGATCAAAACATAGAGAAGGTGATTCGATGCATCAATGATCTACAATCTAACCATTCATTCATTCATTCATTCATTCATTCATTCATTCATTCGAATATCAAATGTGAACAATTGATGGACCAGACAGTAATGATTACTCTCTGTATTTCGTTCGAGATGAAAAGTGACCATCAAAAATTTTTTTTTTCATTCAATTTAATGAATTTTAGCAAAAAAAAAAAAAAAAAAAAAAAAAAAATAACAAAAAAAGATCGAAGGTGATTGTTGAACAATAGATAAAGAAGAGAAACATCAATACATACAATTTTTCTTTTTGATTTGATTTATGCAATTTAGCATCAACATACAAATCGTCAGTTTTTTTTCTTCTTCTCGCTTCAGAATTTCAGAATCAGAGATTCAGGATAGAGTTCAGATGAGATTGAATACAGAATTCGTATTGAAAATACACTAAGAATTGAAGTTCGATCCGAAACTAAGAGAGCGAATAAATTATTCTGTATATATATATATAATATAATATAACGATAGTCGGATGATGATCGTTTGATTCCGGTAGTTGATTGGCTTCACAATGAACATCTTCTCTAACATCGCCATCGACATCATTGAAATTTTCTCACATTAACTCATCAGTCTCTATATATTGGCCGGATCGGATCGGATCGGATCGGATCGGATCTCATCGAACATAACATCACAACTCAAACATATAACTGTATATTCGATAGAGAAAAGTAATCAAAAAATTTTTTGATTCAAATCTGAATCTCAACATTCAATTCAAGATTGAAGATTGTGTGTGAAAATACCTTGAATATTAACGAAAAAAAAAAAAAGAAAAAGAAAAAGAAAACAATCAATATGACCATCGGTCATTATTCTAGCTTTCCGAGCACGAAACGTTGTTTGCTTTACTCTTTTGTTGAGATCAAGTCTCATTGTTTGATCGTTGTTTAGAAGATCAAATGCTGGTCAGAACATTCAAAAATGCAGCACACAAGCAAAACTTTAGCAAACTGAGAAGAGGTTTTTTTTCTCCTCTGTCGACCAGTCGTCTGGTCTGCATAATTTAGCACTCTGCTTCGCCGGTCTACTCTACCAAGACCACTTTGTTTAGGCAGTTAGAAGCGATTTTCTTCTCACATTTTTCATTGCGTAAATGATTCGGGATCTGCTGGCTGAAAGCTTTTTGATCTAGTCCACTTTATAGTCCACTAAAAATTTCAATCTCAAAGATAAGAGAAACTTGTTATTTAAAAACAATAATCTAAGATGGAAATCAAAATGAACCTTTCGCTAGTTATTTGTTGAATAATTTTTTCTCCCACATCTATTCAATTTTTTTAGGCTAGAAAAATATCAATATGAGAGAGAGAGAGAGAGTCTTCGATATTTGATTTGATTTTCAATTCTTAATATTCAATATTTGATTTTTGGATATTTTAAAATTTATAAATCCAAAGATAAAATGTTCTATGAAAAATGTTCAAAACAAATTTTTGAGAAAGAAAAGATTTTAAGCAAAATGAATTTTTATTAACATTGATTGAGATAAATATGTTTGATTGTTCAATCGAGAGCCAGAAAAAATTATAATTCGGGAAAACGATTCGGATCTTCCGTATAATCTTCTGGTATCACGAATAAATTCTCGTCAGCATCATCAAGATAATTGAAATTCAAAAATGTCACTCTCGCCAAAATCGTTGGAATCAAAGGAATATCTTTGAAAGAAATGAAAATATTAGATATTGTGCCTGATAGATTATTCAATTCTATAACCGATTTTGACAGGAAATCCTGGAGGAAGATTCAAGTTGACAAATTCTTTTAGTTTTTTAAAATGTTTGAATTGTGTAATAACTTCTAAAATGTTCAGGAGCGATTCAATCGTTAATGGAAAATCTTGACTCTGATTAAAAATAGATTGGATATTAAAAATAGATGAATTTTTCTGAGATAAAAGAAAAGTAAGATTGTTCTGACCATAGCGATTGTCGCTTTGAATGTTCTATTGCTGTCTTTCGTTTTCCATGGTCTGCCCAGACACGGTGGGTTTCCTTTCGGAGCGTTTATGTATTCTGACCATGAAATATTCTGTTTTAAGGGTGGAGGCAAAGATTTTCGCCTTTTTATTAGGCCATTGGTGGAAGACACAATTGCTGCTTTGACATCCATAATACTGTCATCTTCATCATCTTCGTCACCGTTTATGACAATTTCATCTTCAACACGAATTGGTTGCAACGAATCTCCATTCGTTAGCTCGTTTTTCATTGTTGATTGACAATCATCAATTTCATCTAGAGAATCGGAAGATTTGCTATTGATTTTTCTGGTGATCGATTTTTGTGGATGATTAGATGCATCCAATGTTTTTTTCAAAGTATCAAATAAAGCTTTGTTTGTTTTGACATCATCCTCACTAAGATGCTCTCTACGCTTTTTTGTTTCAATAGTTAATCCATTGATGTTGTAAAAATCAGCTTCAAAATCTCCAACTTTCTCCTGATGATGTTAAAATAAGATCGAATTAAAGTGGTCAATTCATAATTCGCCATTACCGTTTTGTTAGACCTAGCGAAAAACCAGCCAGCTTGTGTCCGAGTGAAGCTAATCGATTTCGTGATCATTTGAGGATATATCAAATCCGAACTCATTAATAAATCAATGTCTTCATCGATATCCATCGATTCATTGTATCGAATATACTGGTAAACTTTGAGCTCATTGTCCATTATAATTAAAGAATCATTAGATTTTTTGGAGCCAATGAACAAAAATGTGATGTTCCCTCGCTGCCAACGACGATCAGTAAAATCTAGAAGAGTTGTGTCCAAGCGAACATTGGATCCTTTTTTGACAATACGACAGATATCAGATGGTAGAAAACGTTTCAGAATGGGTATCCAACTATAAAATTCCCATCTTATTTTCATTTGAAAATCTTTAATCAAATTTAATGCTTCTATAAGTTTGGGTGATCTATGATCGAGCGATTGTCTAGCTCTTTTGCGACCAGATATCAGAATATTTTTGACTAAATTAAAATTTATTCAAGTTTTTCGCTTAGCATTGAATCAAATCGACATACTGATTTGACGATCTCCATAACTGATGGCCTCATCCAAAACAGTCCATCCTTGAATATTCCTTGATTTAATTGGAGCATTTTGTTCGAGAAGAAAATTTATCTGATCTTCAATTAAAATAGTTTTTTATTCAGATTATTTAATTGGATACTATCATTGTTATTGATGAGATTACCTCTGTGTCCAAGCATCACAGCTAGATGTAAAGCAGTATTGCCATGTCGATCTTTTAATCCGATATCAATATTCTTATTCTCTAAAATTTCTCTTAATTCATCTATAGGCTTCTGTTCGAAAATGGCTTGATGAAGAGCTGTCTCAGCAGAATCTGCATCAGACACAAATTCTTCGTTTGAAGAACAGTATTGAGTTTCAACAGCATCTACGAAATCCTCACAATCAGAGTCAGAAAGTTCACTCATTTTTATTGCTTAGATTCACAACTCAATTCATTCGACATTTCATTTTTATGAGAAAAATGGGAGAATTCCGATATCGATTGGATGAGAAACGGAAGAAGATATTGACTCGAAAGTTGACTAGCCAAATGCAGCAGCAATTAAATTTAATCAATCGAGAATATGGCAGAACTTGATTGAGCAATTGAATTCACAATCAGCAAGACTTCAAATAAAGGCTTCACTATAAGTAAATCACTAAGAATCACTTTTAGACTTCTTAAAGGAACCATCAATTAGAACAGAAGAGATAAAGAGAAAGAAAGAGAGACAGAGAAAAAAATGATTAAGATTTTGGATTAAGAGATTGAAAATTTACCTCTCGATGACTAGCTTGTTTCGAATTCGAATTGTTTGCTAATGAAACAATTCATTCAATGCGGGCTAAGATTCATTATTCTCTCTTGCAACAAAACTAGAGTAGAATTGGATTTTCGACGATGGAATTCGATAAAATACAAATCAAAAATCCTTGAAAAAAAAATTGAAAAATAAATCAGCAAAGTAATCAAAATAAATACGAACTTAGATTTGGGAAACTTAGATCGCAGCCAGGAAAAAAAAATCAAAACAACAGGGCAAACCTTAAACCTCTGCTCTAATTCTTTTAACAACTCCAGACAAACTCATTAGATGGTAGTATTGTTTTTAGAGTTTTATTAGTTTGAAAAAAAAATTCAAAATTCTCAACCAAGGAAGTGATCTGTAATCGAAAGAATTCCCTGAAGTTAAATTCCATAATTAGGAAAGAATTAATTTTGCAAAGGAAGAGAGGAGAAAAATTTAATTAATCAAATCAAATCATTTAATTGGCGATGTTTATTTTATATCGTTAAACTATAGACGCGATTGAGTATCAAAAGTTTCAATTTAATTGTCTGCGATTGAATGATTTTTTATTTCCGGTTTCTCGAATTAGTTCAGAATAAAAATTTTGATCTCCAGGAAATTTTGATCAATTTAATTTAGAAAAAATTCATCGCATTTCTATGAGACAATCTAGATCACTTGATGAAGTGAATACCATTCGCTAGATCAACAAATAGATTTCGACAATCTTATTCGATGCGAATCATATCTTTAACAGCCATTTCATTGCTGTTGAATCAAATCAATCTCAAAATTGTAGCCGATTCTATAAAATCAATAAACGATTCAAAAGATGTAAGTGTTACTGATTTGATTTGATTTGATTGGGCTAATTTTTAATTGTTTCGTAATCTTTTGTATCATCTCTTTTTTCACAAGATGATCTGTGAATCGTTAAGTAATTATCGAGGAGAGCGATTCAATATATTAGCAATCGGATTGACATCGAACAGTTTGATTCTAATCACCAAGAATTTTGAAGTGTATCAATTGGAAAAAAAATCTTTAGAGAGAACAATTAGTAATCTATATTTGAATTCGAAACCGATTTCGATGGAAAGTAAATTTCCAGTTCTCTACAATCATCCTAGTTTCCAAAAGATTATGCATAAAATTTACAACGCATTCATTTTGATGGATGAATACAGTGATTGGCTTGTGTTCAATACACTCAATACCAATGCTGGAATCAAATATGATATCGTTGCAGCAAAAGTCTACGCTGGCTATGCACGGAAACGTCGAAATAATAATTCTGAAACGCTAATCTCAACTGATCGTAAGCGTTTGTTCTATAAGATTGAAAAATTTAAAAAGGATTTAAAAATCAATCTCTTCAAAGCATCGGGAGCAACGATTCGAACAAGCAGATTAATACTTGCGATATCTAGTCCAAGATCCATTTGTTTAGCAGAGAATGATTCTAGAATACAAATCGTCAAGGAGAACATCGAATGTCGAAAACCTGTTGATTGGCCCGTTCTTACAGGTTTTGTTGAACGAAAAAAATTTCGACTATTTGCAAAGGATTATGTTTATGTTTTTGATGAGAAAGCTTTCGATAATGAGAATCAATCTTTTGTTTTGCAAAAAAAATCTTATGATAAATTTTTCATCTGTCCAACGAGTGTATTGCCTCGATCTAATATCTCAACATCTAAAAGGATCGTATTGCTTATATTAATTCTATCGGTACTTTTATCCTTACTTTTGATTCTGTTATTCTTGGTCCGAATCAAACAAAGAATTCATAAGAAACACTGTGATAATAAACTATTAGTTCACTGTAAAACGAATCGTTCTGCATTCGATATAGAAGGACGAAAATTGATTGGAAAATTGTCATCAGTCAATGTTCAATCGCAACTTATAGATTCAATCGATTCTCTTAAACTATCCAATCCGGCACCAAGCACCGGCAAGATTCAATCTAGAAATTTGAAAAATTTTGAATTATCTAAAACATAAGTATCCGATGGTCGTCATCGATTAGAAGATATTTAATTAGAAGAAGGTATCACAAATTATGCAATGATTCGTATCGAATGTTTGATGAAACGAATCCGCAAGAATACACAAATTAAATGTAATAATAACTCGATTTTTTTTTATCAAATAAAATTAATAGCTTATTCAATTTGAAATGTAGTATTTGAATTCATTGAGTTTGCTGACAATACTGTATAGCCTTATGCATTTGATTATTATATTTCGATGTGAACAAAAAAAATGCTGATAATTTTGTTGCTAATTTCACTATTGTCAATCAAACAAGGTACAGCTCAAAAAAATTCCACAAATGAAGATGTAAGTATTTCTAAAAAGAATTATTCCGACACCATTTTCCTCTAACTCTTCTCGTCTTTGTGGAACAAAGCAAATATGTAGAACTCTGATAGATAATGGTGGTAAAAATCTTCAAATTTTAGCGATCGGATTAACTCGAAATCATTTGATATTGATAACTTTAACTTTTGAAGTCTATGAGGTTCCAAAAGATTCATTGACAAGCACAATCAATAATCTCTATCTTAAATCGAAACCAACCAAAATGGAAGAAAAATATCCAATACTCTACAACGATAATAGATTCAAACAAATCAAATCCTCAATTTTCAATGCATTCATTTTGGTGGATGCCGATAGTGATTGGCTTATCATCACCACCAAATATATGCGTAACAATTTCTATGGTCTCAATTATGATATCACCAATAAGAAAGTTTACAATGGATTAACTTTTTACGGTACTTTAGATGAGATTCTTATCTCGACAAACACACCACAAATATTCTATGGATTACGAGCGAATGGAGGTGGACTTGAAATGGCTAAATATAGTATGGTTGGTGCAACTATAGCCACGACAAGAGGGATCAGATTGGCCATGAGGTATCGAGCTATGTGCGCCGAAGATGATAACAAAGTCAAGATTACTGGCGATAGAAATCGATGTCCAAATCCTATCACGTGGCCTGTTCTGAAGGGTTTTGTTGAGGGAAATAAATTCCATTTGTTCGGTGTCAATTACATCTATACTTTCGATGAGAAATCATTCGAATCAGATCGATCTGGATTTCCAGTGATTAACAGAACCTATGATAAATTCTTTACGTGTCCTGGTGATGTAGTTCAACAATCAAATGCATCAACTTGGTTCCCTTGGCTGATAATCGTTTTGGTTTTACTACTTTTATTGTTATTGATATGTTTGTTTTTGATACGAAGCAAAGTGGTCTACAAAAATTCTCGACATTCTAAATCGAAAAATTTTATTCATACAAAAACTGCTCGTTCTGGTTATGATAAAGAAACGGCAGCGATTCTTACCCAACAAAACAAATCGAAAAGTTTTAATCAATCGAAATCAAAACTTTCGATGAAACAAAAATCTTTTAAAAGTCAAAAAGCTTCGCAACAAATTTTATCGAAAAAATCTAGATCTCGTTCGATAGCGGCTAGTGTCCGTACTGGCCTTGGTCCGAATGATTTTCGGCCAAAACCATTGTCAAGAAAATAGCTAATTCGTTCCAAAAACAAAAAAAAACAAACAAAAATCTTCCAGAATTTGAAAAAAAACTTAATTAAATCCATTCAGTCAAGTAATGAAAAGTTTAATGTTCGATACTTAAAGTGTTTTTCATTCACTGAGATCAATGATCTCTGATCAACAAAAGAATTCAACTGCGAATCCCTTTCACATAGCATCACTATGAGCGAAGTTTTTTTTTCTCATTTCATATAAAGGTAGCTTAAGAGTTATAGAACTAAAGAGCTTTTGTGAATGATTTTGGGATAACAAAATCAATCGTATCAAGCAGAATTAGAATAGTTTGTTCGGAGAAGTGTTTGAATGAAGAGAATGAATTGAATTTATTTTTAGATCCAAAATACTAATCTTAGCTAAAGAATTCTTAGACGATGTGAAACGCTACAATCAATCTCCTCAAATGGATTTGTTGTTCGATGAATGAACTGTTAATCTCTTCACACTCCTCTCCCCTCACCACCACATCCTCATCTCAACATATGGATCAGAATCGTTTGATTCGAGAGATTGGATGAAATATTCTCGAATTTTTTTTTTAATGTGGCTAACTTTTTTTTTTTTTTGCTTCCAAATTTTGTTTCACTACGAAATACAATTCTTCTATGTTTAATCTTTCGATGATCGAATCGATCAAAGCAATCGAAGAGCTCTAATGAATCCAATGAATCTAATCTGCTTCGAATTCTTCGAAACTCTCAATGATTTAGTGTTTTTGTTTGGATATTTCATTTCGATTTCCATTGATAAGAAGACATAGAAGTTTGAAAACTCTTTCACAATCTTCCGTTTAGATCTTTTTTTTTTTGTTTTCTCCAAAACTTCAACGACAAATTGATTTCCTTTTCAATTTCTCTCTCTCTACCTCTCTTTCCCTGATCGAATTGGCTCGATTTCATTCCGATCTCTTCGCTATTATTACTATTATTATTATTATTATTTGCTTCAATACTTTTCTATCTCTCTCAATGTCAGAGAAAGTCATTAATGATAATTTTCATAAGCTTTTGTAATCGAAAAGGCGAATTGCTCTTCACGAAAGTGATTGATTGATTTTGTTCCAATTGATTCAGTATTGATTGATTCACACCGATTCAATCGCAATCGAGCGACATTAAATCGCCATCCATTAATCGATACAGGTAATCGAACCAGATCGGATTACAATCCAAACAATCCGCCCCCTCCTTCCATCTTCTAATCTTCATCGTTGACGATATCGTAGCCACCACCATCATCATCTCTGAAGTTTGTTAAGTACTTATGATTAAATAATAATAATAATAATAATAAAAATAATAATATTAAACATCGCCATCATCGTAGTAGACGATCATCATCGGATTTCATTCTCTAATCAATTCTAATCAATTGAAATTTTCTAAAATCTACCACCTCTACCGTTTTACAATCTCGAGCATCTCGATATTCAATCTTGTTTGATTTTGATTTGAGGTTTCAACTTTTGGTTTGCTCACTACTAAAACTCTCGATCCGGAGATATTCAATAAATATTGTCGAATTGCTATAATGAAACAAATAAACCATTGCCATCCATGACAACCATCATCAACCTAACTCTTATTGCTTGCATCATTATTAATCGGATCATCGGAAGAGAAACTTTGTGTGTGTGTGTGTGTGTGTGTTTTGAAGTCTTCAAGCATCCATTCTCATCATCATCATCATCAGCATCATCAACAACAACGAAAAAAAAACGCCAATCATTATTGATACCAAATATGATTTTGAGTATGAAAATTATCATCACCATCACCATCATCACCATTGCCATCATCATCATCATCATTAATAGTATTACTTCAGTATGATTTCGATTTCACCATCATCGTTTTAGATTCCATCTCAATCCACTTTGCTACATTGCCTACATCCGAATTTGAAGAGTTCCAATTTTGTTTCTTTCAGATCGATTTCTTCCATACTTTAAATCTTCAATGTACGAATGTGATAGCGGGGAAAAAAACGAGAAATTCAATCGCATCGATCCATCAATCTTCTCAATTGTCTGTGATTGTATCTTATTCTACTTTGCTTTTTTTTTTTTTGAATTGAATTGATTGAGCAACAATTATTGTTGATTGAAACTGATGATTTTATTGATCTTAAATTTTCGATCTAATTCATGTGATTATCGTCTAGAAGAAGTGAAGAAGGAGGAAGTAGAACAAGAAGCGACGAACATCGAAAAAGAAGACATTCATTCTACGAACTGAAATCTAATTTTGAAAATCTATTCATTGAATTTGGTAAGTTTTTCTCCTCTCTAGAACGTTGAACATCAATAGGGTTTCTCAATTAGGATGTCTGTTCCAATTCATTCATTCTATTCATTCTATTTATTCAATTTGACAAGTTTTTATTGATCTCTCTCTCTCTCTCTCTCTCTCTCTCTCTCTTTCATTTTAACTGTCTCTATCTCTTCGATGAGGAGTTTCCATTGAAATTTATTCAAGAAAATCAATGATAGATTTTTTATCGAAAATATTCTATTGCTTAGAAATCAATCAGTTCCGATCCATTCATTCATCTCTCTGATCGATCGATCGTTCAATCTCTTTCATTTTTCATTCGATATCGAGATAATTATTGCATTGTTTTTTTTAACCATTCAAAAAAAAGAGAGGGAGAGAGAGAGAATTTACAAGATTCGACAACGAAAAAACAAAAAAAAATATGTGTCAAATTGATTGTTTGTGTAGCATTATGGATAATAATAATAATACGAATAATGAAGATGATGATGATGATGATGAGAATGAGAATGAGAATGATCGTGAGATGAAACAAATCCAACACTGCAAATCCAAATGGATTTGTTGTATCTCTTTCATTATGCTAGCAATGATTATTGTATCATTTTTGATTCTTATCATAATCACTATCTATCTCTTAATTTTGATGGACAAATAAATCTAGAACACATTCCGAACAATACACGCAAGATAGAGTAATTATAAGAATTCTTCAAATTCTACTTTGACATCGAATTGATTGATTGAATTCAAAACGAAGAGATATTATGCGGGGGAATAATAAATCTCATTGATCTGATTCTCTTTATTTGATTTTATTTTATTTTTATTTAATTTGTTTTTTTTGCCATCGATTTTTAAGCTACGCAATAAAACAAATCAAGATTAAAGCAATTAATTATGATCAGATTTAATCAATCGAACATCAACAATCTGAATTGTTTCGTCTCTTGGTGGATCTTCTTCAAGTTAGTGAATTCAAGTCAGTAGTTTGATTGAAAATTTTTTGAAATTTTGACAAAAAAAAACGAAAAAAAAATTTCGTCTAGAAAAAAAAAGAAAAGAAAAAAATCCATCAATAATAGAATTGATTAAGAATAATCAATACGATATTAATGCTTCTTTTTTTTTTTTTTGTTGTTGCGATAGTATCCTCTCCATCTTTATCAATGCCAAGTGCATCCGATTCATTCTCACCGAAGGCATCGATTTGTTCGAAACTCAAAATGAATTATAGTTTCGATTTCGCATTCAATCAAATCATTAATGATTATAGTAGAACGAAAATCTTCCAACACTATATCTATTCTCAACGCGAATTTCTTAAAGTCTCATTCGATAGCAATGATTATCTTCAATTGAATCCATTCAAATTTCAGCTAACATTAGCTGATCGAAATAATCAGCCAAAGAAATTCGATCAAACATATCTTGATGAATTTTATCAAGGAGATTTTGGTTTCAGTCTTCAAGGAACGAAACCTTACACCAATAAAATTTGCTCGGCCAAGGTTTCTATCGGAAACACTATGAATATATTGTTTCGATTACGAATACAATAATTCATAATTAATTAATTAATCATTTTCGATCCATATCTTTCATCTCTAGATTCATCGTAATCATCTAACTTGTTTAGATGTTCTTTACAAAAACTCATCGAAATCAATCATTGTTGGCAAACAAATCTATTTGTTCGAATTCGATAAAGATTTTAGGCCAAGCATAGCATTCCAACATATCGGCTACGATCATTATGCCTCCAGCCGTAATATGGTCATCTTGATCGAACAAAAACTTCGAATACAATCAGATTTCGATGTCAATAACCAGACAGTTTTTCATCGTCTCTTCACCAGACGTTGGCAAATCTATTCGTTCGATAATCTCAATAGAATCACAAATCTAACCTATAGTGCCATAATTCCAGATTATCTCGAAACGATACCACCACAGCTTGAATTGACTGGAGTTTTCGGTTGGACTAGTACGTCACATTCTCGATTTTGATTTCTTTTTTTTTTCTTTTTTTTTTTTAGTTTTCTGATAATTTTCGATCCTTTTTTCTCTCGATTTAGGAAGAAAAACGAACGAAGATGAATTTCTAATTCTCACTTTCAATGGATCCAATCATCTCTACTGTTTGAATGAGAATTGTGCCAATATTGAAAACTATAGAGTTTATCTAACCGAATGTAACGCTCCAAGTGAGCTGATTCGAATGAATCAAAACGATATCGAATCTTTTAATCGAGGTCTTATCGTCACTAAATGCTGTGGTCAATGGCGTCAGTTTGATGAGGACTACGACAATAATAACAACAACGCATTCGATGTCAATGATGCTAGATGGAAATTAAGTAATAATGAATTTAATTCGAATAATAAAGCTGTAATTATTACTGAATATCTTAAAAAAAAAAATTTTTTTAATTTCTCTCAATAGAAGATGGAAAGCTCTATCTAATCAAGTCAGCTCGAAGCTCTAATCTAAACTATGTGATTTGGTCATTGATACTTCTGTCGATGATGATAATTCTATTGATATTTTGTTGGCTTTTTAATTGTATCAAAGAGATTCGACAGAATCATTGGCTAATGAAATCTAGCGAAAAAAAACAAAGCAATGTGATTCCGAATGGTTTACGATCGATCAATGATAGTGGACATAAATCAATCGAAAAGACGGATGAGATAGATTCCAAATCGATTCTAATGAAAAATAGAACCAAAATATTCGATGAATAAAATCAATTATCGATGAATTTGATGAATCGGATTCAGAATGATTTCGGAATCAAATTAGAAAGCTCAAATTGATCTCATTTTCCTTTGATTCGGCCAGTCTACATTCAAATGCCAAATAATTTTCTTTGAAATAAAATTCCAACTTTTAAATAATAATAATATATTTTGAGAAACCAAATTTATAAATTTAAAAGATAAAAATTCATCAATTGATATTCTAATTCTTTTTTTTTCTTTCACAGACGATATTTTTTCGAATGATTTAGAAATACAATCAATTTTTTTTAAATATTCAAAATATAAAAAAAAATAAATGCATTGCAATTTAATCATCTCCCCAACGCGATGATAGAAATCTTCGGTAAATTATTGTGACATAAATTGCCAACAGTAGAACCACTAGAATATCATCGAAAAGGCCAAAGATACCGAAGACAGCTTCTGGAATCATATCGAGAGGTGAAATCAGATACATAATTGCTGCTAGAAAACAAATGATCACACGAATTCGGAACATATAGAAAAGGCCACTGAATGAGAAAAAATCGTTGCTCAAATGTCTCAACATTGTTGGCAAATCGTAAAGATAATCATACCACTGTAACGTAATCAATTAGTTCTAATTTTTTGAATCTTGGAAGTCTATTTTACCGGTCTAGGTTCGCCTGAAAATCTTCGATTATAGCGATTCAATTCTCGAATGAATTGATTTGAAACCGGCCGATTGTTTGCAATGGAATTACTATCACTGATTGAAGATTGGTTTGCATCAACTCTTTCAACATTTGTCACAGAATTGACATTAAAACAAGGCAATAGAATATTAACTTGTTGCCGACAGACTGGACATTTAATAGGGCCTCCTCTCCATTGAGGTTGCTGCCAACAACGGAGAATACATTCAGCTTTTGAAAAAAAACAATAGAATCAGTTCGATTTCGAATTAAAGTTTAGATTAGAGAATACCGCAAAACATATGACCACAGTTTGTCTCGATCGGATAAGTGAAAGAATTTAAGCAGACAGGACAATTACCATCCATTGTATTAAAATGACGATTCCTAGAATTCGAGCTATTATTGAATTCATTATCGATTACATTTGCATCGTTTGATGGTCTATGGATAAGTAGAGCCGGTAAATTCACCCTAGAAATGTAATTGAAATATTAGCTTATCTAGAGTGTAATCATAACGAAAGATTTTTACAGCCAAGAATAGAGAATATTCACAGAAAAATCCATAATATCTCTTTGAATTATGAGATCAAAGAGGTTGAGAATCAAACTAAACGGATGAAAGACAAATTTTTCAGACAAGTGAATGATTTTCATTGGTTCATTAGTTTCGAGATCACAAACGTTCGATCGAACGAACTTAGAAGATTCGATTGAAGAATTAAACATTGATAGACTATTGCTTAATAAATTATTAAGAGATATTAAAAAAAACTGCTTGAAGCTTTATCGGAAAAGAGTACGGAGCACTGAGAAGAGATATTGAGAAAAAAGATGATAAATTAGCTTTTAAAACTCAAATATTAATAATCTAATCATCGCAATTATTATTGAGATCAACCAAAGAACGTCGTCATGTATTCTTTTGTTCTGATGGACTATGTTTTGGAATTTTTGTCTTAAGAGAACAGCTGATGAAATACTCAAACTTCTAGATCTTTCATTATCTATCCTATAATCTCGCCAATCAGAAGCCAAAGAAAATCAAATATTTCCTTCTACAACGACACTAACCTTTGCCAAACATAATAGATGAAAACAATCGAAATGGTAGAGAATGCAATGAAAACAAACAGAACATCATCATCGAGACCTTCTATGAGATTTTTTTTCGTTTCGGTAGAAATCAATGATTCGGAAAACATTTGTTTCAACGAAATTACACTGATATCCATTCGACGATTAGCTGATGGTAGATCACTAAAAATATTTTAGAAGGAGCTCTGTATCGGAATCCGTATTGAATTACTACAATGAGTTTGAAAAAACAGATATTTTTAGATTAATTCAAACGAATTAACATTTTTTCAATTAGATACCCAAAGATAATTAGAAGAATTTGTTTGATTCTATCAAATCATTATTGATCCAACAATTATTTGTATAGTTTTGATCGATCCATCAATCGGTTTTGTCCGTCAGAAACAGTCCAAATACATCGAATAGATTGCTATTGTGAAGATTTGCCTGATTTACTGTTATCGGACAATTTATTGCCATAAATAAATCGAATTTGATTATTTTTTTTCAAATTTTACTCATTTTGATTTAAGAATTCTTCAAAAAAAATTAGAAAATATAGACGGCGCTAAGATCCGTGTTTCATTGCTGACAAAAATCATTTTGCCGAAATTTCTCTACATAAAAACGAATGAGATTATCGAAAATATGAAAACATAAACAATTGGGATCATATTAGTAGCCTAGATAATCTCACTGACCTGCTTGTCTAAAGTAACCTATCCTCACTGGCAAATGCGTCTAGAGTGACCTAAACTCACTGACCGGTGAGGCAAAAATAACCTAACCTAACTAGTCTCAGCGAAAAAAATAACCTAACCTCACTAGCATGCGCGAAAAAATTAACCTAACCTCACTAGCTTTCACGGAGAAAGTAACCTACCTCACTGGCATATGTGGCAAGACTGACCTAAACTCACTGACCGGTGAGGCAAAAATAACCTAACCTCACTAGCATGCGCGTCGAAATTAGCCTAGCTTACTGGTCTGCACGACTGAAGTAACCTAACCTCACCAGCATGCGCGACGAAAGTAACCTAACCTCACCAGCATGCGCGACGAAAGTAACCTAACCTCATTGGTCTGCACGACTGAAGTAACCTAACCTCACCAGCATGCGCGACGAAAGTAATCTAACCTCACTAGCATGCGCGACGAAAGTAACCTAACCTCACTAACATGCGCGACGATGGTAACCTAACCTCACTGGCCTGCGCAGCTGAAGTAAGCTAACCTCATCAGCATGTACGACAAAATAAACGAAATTACCTCTAGTATGCGCGACGACCTCACTGGTCTGCGCCACTATAGTAACCATACCTCGCAGCGTCTCCACCTCAAACAACACTAAAGCCACTAACTTGAGGTTGATAACTTAAGTAATCTGATACCATCACCTTAACTAACCTGCCATAGCTTCAACTCAAAAATTTGAGATTTGAAATTGATAAATGGCTTGAAAAAAAAATCAAACTTAATCAAACAAATTTATAAGATAATAACGACACAAAATTTATTCAGAAAAATTTAAACGTTGAGACCGAATTATTGTTAATTTTGAAAAAAAAATCATTGATTGTTAACAAAAAAAAAAAAAAAAAATATCAAACAGCAGCGTTCTCGACGAAATGCACTCGATGATTGAATGATCGACGGCGATTATCATCACTAGGAGCTATCAACTCTTGGTCATTGAACTGATGATTGTTGATCGGTATCTGTACGGTGTGATTCGATAACGGTTGATCCAAACACGCTTGATTCGATTTGAAAACTCGACGACGTGCTCGTCCCAATTTTTTTCTTTGATATTGATTTTGTAGTGTACTTTTGTGAGAATAATAAAACATTGGACCATGATGATTCAGAATCGATTGGATTGCTTGCCTATTTAGATATTTTGATGATTAAATATCATTCCAAATTTCTCAATAGAATTCATCACCTACCCTATGATCATTTTTGTTATGGTATCATCAGAGTTACGATTCCAAATGGTCAATTTATAGGTTTTATTCGAACGAATAGTTAGACCAGCTCCACATAGCTCATCGACATAGTTCATTAAAATTGGATCCGTTAAGACATTGATCTTTTGATTGGAGATAAAAATAAAAAAAAAATTTAAAGTAACTCTTTAAAAAATTTCGATTTTTTAAAATTACCAATTTTTTCCAAACATATTTGGAATTTTTTTTCGAATTTTTATCATTCAATTGATCATTGTTCCAGATCAAAGACCAACAACCACCGAAAGCATTGTATTCATCTTCCCAGAGAGGCATAACTCCATCTTTGAAAATGAAATAGCTTCGAACGATCGAATCGGTATGATCATCATAATCGTCTTGCGTAACGAATGTCATCAGAGGCTGAAACTCGATCGCTGCCAATCGTCTAAATAAATGAAATAATTTTTTAATCCAATCTATTCTATCTTTCACTGCAATTTTCACTTTTTGATTTTTTCTATCTCTCTCTCTCTCTCTCTCTCTCTCTATACCTCAAATCATTGGTGGTGAATTTAAGATCTTTCGATATCGTCAAATGTTTTCGAAACTCATGCATCATTTCATGAGGAGTTGTTGCACTATTAGAGAAATAATCATCTTTGCTTTGTAGTGAAGATTTTAACGGAGGTTTCCATCGCCAAAGTTGCCATATTTCCATATTCGATAAATTTTTCGATTCTCTTTGGCAATGATCATCGGTGTATGAAGAGAAGGTATCGTTTTGATGATTCATTTGACCATTCATCACCGATACTCTAGCACTACGAAAAGTTTGTTCAAGTAATTCATTCGCTACCATCGGAAGCATTCGTAAATACGAAGGCCAATCTTTGTTCTGTTGAGTTTGTTCTAGAAGAAATTGTAGACCGGATGTATAGTGATAATGCTATGAGATTGAAAAGCATAACGTTATTTAGAACCCAGAGAGACCAAAAAAAATAAAATAAAATAAAAATAAACCAAATACATTCATACCATTGTTTTTGATTGTTTAGATGAGATGGATTCATCAAAAAGATTCAATTCTCAAAGAGATTCTCTAATATTTCTCTATATGAACTGTTTTGATTGCATAGAGTTTTTATATCGAATGGTTTGAATACACACACACACACACACACACATTGATTTAAATGTGACACCTAATTCATAATCCATAATCTAATGATAAGCTGTGATTCAAAAATGATTCATTGATAATCTATAAATGTCTATTATTTTTTTTAAACTTTTTTTTTCTAATTAAATATTCAAAATGAGTCAATAGATTCTAGAAAAAAGTAATCAATTTTATTTATTTCGATAATTTATAGAGAGAAAGAGAGAGAGAGAGAGAGAGAGAAATGAGGCTATTTTTTGGAATAATCATAAAATCCTTTTCCAGTTTTTTTACCAAGATTTCCTTTCGAAACCATCTCGTCGATAGTTTTAGATTTATAGATATTTAAAGATTTATCATTTCTCTTGATCCAAGCATCGACAATAAATTTATTCGTATCCAATCCAACATAATCTGAACAAGTAGATTCATTAGATTTTTGATTTAAATGAATTAAAACACCTACCCAATAATTCAAACGGTCCCATTGGATACCCAGCTCCTAGTTTCATGGCGGTATCGATATCTTTAGCTGAGGCGTCGCCTCGTTCTAGCATACCAATAGCTTCTTGCATGTAAGGAATCAATAATCGATTGACAATAAATCCAGGAGTATCTTTACAGGCTACCCCGACTTTCTCGATATCTTTGACAAATTGTTCTAATTCCTTGAAAGTTTTTTCACTGGTACCATTGTCCGTCCGAACTATCTCAACAAGTTTCATGAGTGGTACTGGATTGAAAAAATGCAATCCACCAAATCGATCTTTGCAATCGACGTTTACGCCAATCTCATGGCATGGTAGTGAGGATGTATTAGTGACATAGATTACCGAATCATTGCCCTTGTATTGCGTACTTTAAAGGTTTAGATGACAAATTTCAAGTTCAAGGTACATCATTTAGATCAATTTTTGTCTCATATCAAAAAGAGCTTACCATAAACTTTTAAACAAATTCTGCTTTTGTTCAAGTAATTCTGGAATAGCTTCAATAATCAGTAAATTTTTATCATTTTTTGCTTTCATTTCAGTGACAAATGATATCTGATTTACGGCTTCATTTGGATCACATTGAACTGCAACAAACAACAAATATTTAACATTGATTTTGAAGATTTTGAAATTTTCGTAAGCTTGCGTTACCTTTTTTAAGTTCTTTCAATTTTGTCAAACTTTGATGGATTCGTTTTTTGGCATCATCTAATTTAGTTTGAGAAACATCTTGCAATGTGATCGAATCGAATCGTCCGCTACTAGCACATGATTGTGCTATTCCGGAACCCATCAATCCAGATCCGATAATGAGAACATTTTCGATACGATTCAAACGAATAGAGGTAGATATTGATCTCTTCAAAACGATTGAAGTGATCGATCTAAGAAACAAATTAGATGAAGATGAAAGATTTCTCATTTTTGATGCCGAACCAAATTGTTAGGTGATTTGATGTGATGTGATGTGTACTGGATTGGTCTATTTGAATTCTTAGGTACATTTTCAGAAATATCCTCTCTAGATGGCGCACGATTGAAATTTAATAAATCAATTTTTTTTCCAGAAAATATTAATCTATGGAAGAATTCGAATTGAATTTCAAATTCTTTCAAAATTGTATCTTAATTTTTTGAAATTCATTTGCGAAATCAACAATAGATCTGGCAATGAAATAAACTATCCTCGATCGAAACTAATCATTTCGATTTGAATCGATTTTTAAATTCTCAAAAAAAAAAAAAATGGAAAATCATTTGATCGCTTGATAAAAGGTAATAATTGTATCTGTAATATTGATGGCTAAAGATATTAAATTTTATTTCTAATTTAACGATGTAGCGATATTTCTCTTTTGCTCACAAAGCCACTTTTTTAAGGATTGAGGTTTGAAGAGAAGAGAATGGCAACGATCATAGTGTAATCGAACATTCTACTAACTAAATAAATCAAAGAAAACCATCTGCCTACATGTTGTATCGAAAATCATCCGAAGGTGGACAACTATGTTAGTTGGATGATATTCACTTGTTAATAGCTGAATTTGAAATGAATTTAGTACTTCATTATCTTTCAGTAAATTATCCATCTACGATTAACAATTTCAATCGATTTCGCGATCGAACTAATCGTCAAAATAATCTTGAAGATCTTCCAAAGGAGATCATAAATGTTCTCAGCTTTCAAAAATATTTGCTATTAATATTTTTTTTCAAAATCATTTGTTTAAAGATAAATAACAAATTAATTCAAGGCTAATTTTATGCATTGGAAATTTTCAAAGAATCAAAAATTGTATATAGAAGTGAATTCAAATAGAATGTCATTTCTATATAACGATTTTAGTTGAACAAAGAATATCTCAATACCAAAGAATATTCTCGATTCTTAATTTGAAATTTTTGTGCCAAAATTGTGCCACTACTTTTTCTAATGGTCTCGATTTCTAACCCAATTGAATGGAATTGATTTTGGCGTCTTTGATATCTTGGCACCATCGAATCAGTCATCGAATTTCATAGGACTCAGTGAATAGATTTGTTTCCATCAGTCCCAATCGCTATCTTAGATCCATCAATCAGACTCGAAATTGATATGCAAAGCAAATTTGTCTCATTTTCGTCTTACTCATTCAAAAATCATTCTTGTTCTTATTAAAAGTGTTTATCTGAAATTGACATCAAATCTTAGGTAAGATATTTGCTATTTGTAATTCAATTACTTCTATTCGAATGTTTAAGTTCAAAACATTCAAATAACAATCCATTTAGGAAATTCAGTTTGGTTGAAACCAATTTTAACTCAGAATTTTTCGCTTTGATTTGATAGATTAGAAATCTAGTCATAGAATACAAGCTTGAATTAACAATATGAAATACATAAAAATTATATAATTTATAATAAATTCAGTTTCGTTAATATCAATTCTATTGAATCTAATAGCGAGAGATTCTCGGATGCTTGCAATGGCATTTCAATGCTGCACAATGAGATTTTTGATGAAGAACTTTTAGTGCATTCACCGCTCAGTCTGTGCATCAGCTAACTTATAATCCTCTATAATTCTCGAAAACTTTGATGCGACTTTAGAACTCATCGTTCGATCATTGATTAAAATCATCGATCCGAATATGAGTGCTACTTTGAGAAAACGTGGACTATTCTTAAGAGGTTTGAAATCGGGTGCTAATACTCAAAATTCGTCTGCAAGTGATTCTCAAGATGAAAGCCTAAAATCTAATAAGACATCAAAAGCTTCGGTACAAATGAACGATTTGGACGAGAATAAATTCAATGATGAAGGAATCATGTTCCAAGGGAAACTGATCGGTCATGAATATGTTGCTGAAGCTAGAGGGGAACAAATGTGTCAACAATCTTTGAAAAAATTGAAGGTCATTGATTCAATCTTATAATTTTTATTCTATTGTTCAACTAATTGGTATTGATGTAATAGATTATCCAAAAAGCAGTTGGGGGTCATAAGCAAAAAATAAATTTGTTTATCGCCTTCAATGGGATCAAAATTGTAGATTCTTTCACCAACGAGACTCTTTTTCACCACACAGTGCCACAAATTTCTTTCATATCAAGAGATGAAACAGATACACGAGCCTTTGGCTATGTTTTTGGTAATTCTCAAACCGGTCATCAATTTATTGGAATCAAAACAAAAAAAGAAGCAATGGTTGTGATGTCGACCATTGGACAATTATTTGCGATAACATTGAAACGCAAAAAAACTTCAGAAGAGGCTGCGACAGTCAATCAAAAATCTTCGGCGTCGGCATTAAGTGAGGAACATCTATATCATTCAGTTCAGGATGGCGAAATTAGCGATCACATTCAATCAAACAAGGCGAAATCTCGTCCAAAAATCGATCTGACTGTAGCAGATATTCCTATACCGGCCATTCCTCCACCATCCGAAACGCATCCTAGGCATCGACATTCTGCACAACCTAGTCATTATGCAACAATCGATCGTACTACAGTTAATAATTCAACCAAAAAGATTGATTCCGCTGAAAAATGTTCTTCTCTAATCAGTCAATTAGATCCTCTGCAATCCGAAGCAGATCCTTCTGTTACTAAGGTACGAATTCTATCTACTTATATACCATCATAATATCCCTATCTCATTTTCATAGCAGAGATTTTCGAATTCAAACACACATAGTTGGGCTAATTTTGATGATGATCATTCCATTTCAATATTTAGTCAATTTCAAGATGATTCAGATACCTTAACAAATATGAATAATACAATCAATGAAAGTGCAACTCTTGCAGAGACAAATAATCTCCCGTTGAATTTAGAAAAAATCGATAAATCATTCAAGAATCTTAATGCTTCGACAACAACAATCTCTTCTGCTAATTTTGATGGAATCGATCCATTCTCGGATACTTTCGAATTTGAAGACCCATTTTTTTCTAAAAAGCATGAAACTTTTGATGAAAAACACCAGACTCAGCCATTGCGTCCACCTTCTCGAACAGAAACTATGAGAATATTTGCTTCAAATAAATTATCGACAACTGTAAATATTTTGATTTATATGATTTTTTAAATATTAATTAATCTCACCCAGAATTCTGATATCAATTGTGGTTCGATGCCAATATCAATTGAGACTTTAGGCTCGCGAACACGAGATAAGCAACCCGTTGACGATAGACATAGTAGCTTCAAAAGCAGTATTGATTTATCTCAAACCGCTACAGACAAGTAGGAATTTCACTATTCGATTTTATGGTTCTGGTTCAAAATTTTTTCTCCAAATAGATATGCAATATTGCATGATATTAATGCAATACCGACATCGATATTTGAAGCGATCGGAAATAAATCTGTAATAAGTGGTGAGAACGTTTCTGCAGTAAGACGAAATCAAAGCAATGATTTTGGTAAAGTTTTCAAAAATTTTGACTAATTTAAAAGCTCATATTATCTTGATTTTCAAATAACTTAAGTGGAAAATGATTCCAAAAAAATCTCATCGTGCAATGAATCTAAGCAACAAACGGACGTGAACCAGTGTCTTGAAAAGCATTCTGTGTTGTTAGAAAACCAGACTGCTAGATATAAATCGAACCAACAAGCAAATCTGAAATGCGATGGCGAATCATCGACAAACCACCTTATCCCAGAGTGTTCTCAAACTTTTTCGAAATCTGTAGTGAACTTTGATAATCTCGATATGCTGAAAAATAATTCGAATTCTTCAGAGCAATCGTTGCATAGTGCGATGGTAAAAATTTATAAGCTTAAATTTTGATGAAAATAAATAATTTTTTGCTCGTAAAACTTTAGACAAACAATAAGTCACTGATTCAGAAAAATTTGGAGCCAACAACTTCATCGATCGATTTTGACGATGTGAGCTTTTTTGCATCTCGTTTTGATTTAATATTTTGCATATTCCCAAGTTCTCATACTTCCAGTTTGAGTATTTGATTTTATCTCCAACAATACAAATAATTTTATTTGATGCAATCAAACTGTTTTTTGTTTGCTGTTGAACATTATTTTTTTTATCTTTTTTTTCTCCATTTCAAATAGCTTGCGAAAGAAAGCAATTCTCATGAGGATTTTCATTCATCAATACAGCCTATCTTACCTGTTGAACAGAGTCTGGCGCCAATCGAAACCATCACATGCAACACTACAACTTCTTTGCCATCGAATCCACATTACATAATGATCTGCAATTTAAGATCTAATCCCATCGATTCGAAAGATGAATTCGAAAATTCAGTTGTCGAACTAATTGGTGATGAGGAATCTGTTAGAAACTCAGATCGAAATTTTAAAACCGACGAATTCAAAAGTCGTAACGAAGATGACAAACATTTAAGTACCAATCTTCAATGTGAAATTTCAAAGCCTAAGCAAGCATCAATCATATCGTCAAATTCAGCTAGTTTCAATAACTCATCTTCAGCTAATCAATCAAGTAATTCTGAATTCTCGGAAATAAAAACTCAGCATCAGGACGATGGTACTCATATTTCTAGTCAAAAATACGACTCTGATTCGGAATCCTTCTCAATTACTCAACAATCTAAAAGCATTGATGAAGAGATTCAGGGTGCGAAAATGATTTCTCGAATTAATCGTTCATCATCTCGATCATCTAACACATCGACACCGCCAGCGATACCACCAAGAACTGATCTAAAACAATCGACTAACAATTCTACATCGTTCCCGGAAGATATTCAAAAATCGCCGATTCTTAATCCTAGATTACATTCGAATAATTCATCTCGTCAATCGAATTCTCCTTATCTGCAATCATATTATCCTTTTCCAAACAATTTGCCTAGTTTTCCTAGTCTAAACTCAAGCATTTATGCTGATCCAATGTCTTTGCACCGACTAAATTATTATCGATATCCTAATTACGAATGGCTTGGACACATGGAAAATCAGATTCCTGGATCTTTGTCTGCAAGATCATTGGATTATCCGTCACATATTATGCCTCCTCATATTCCTACTTCGAGTTCATCATTAGATTATTACCAAAGAATGAATAAAGTGAGAAATCTCCAATCTGGTTGGAATGAGTACTGTGTCGATCACCAACCTATCCACGATCATCCCTCCTCTCCACCTCCTAATCAAACAATGGAACTTTCTTCAGATTCAATTCAGAATTGTTCTAATGATACTCCGCATAAAAATGGCAAAAACTTGCCTACAAAATCTTCTTCAAGATGCTCTACACCACCTTCTATTAGTGATACAACAATTAGTGGCTCTGTGAACAGTAATAATCGAGTATCTACTCCACCTTTGTCTAGTCCTCAAAGACGAACATCTTTGTCAAGTCCTGCAGCTAATTCGGACACTAGAAATTTTCAATATCCTTTATCAGCGGTTCCGAATCCTATACCAACCTATCCTCCGCCCATACCACCGTTGGATCTATTTTATTACCCTTATGAAGATCCTCAAGCTAAACAACGAATCGCATCTTTTGCGGCATTCAATATGAACATGGAGCAAATGTTGATGCGATATCATTCTCATCCCCCTAACCCTCCTCCGTTTGGGCCAAATTGTGATTATTTGAATCCCAATCCATGTGGACAATTTTTTCCTTATTTCTCGGGTCAGTTTCCTTATGGTTATAGAAACTACTCCAATTCTAAAGAATTGAATAGAGGTCCTTTCAACGGTAATTATTTGCCACCATATAATTGTCACAATTGTAATGTTAGCAAGAAAAAAATCGATAGAGGCAGCGGTCCTTGGGCAAATGAAACCAATGTCCGAAATTTTGACCAAAACTCGTCCACCGTAGATGATAAAATCTTTGATAATGATTTCGCGGATTTCACTGCATTCAATCATGATCTAAAGGAATTTTCTGATCCTCAAAATAATCCTAAGCAGAATCATTTGAATGATGATCGTTCGCCTAAATTGATGGGAAATATCGACACTGGTAGAAAACAACTTGAGGTGAATCAAAAAAATCTCAGTCAAAATGAGAATCACAACATTTTCACTTTTTCGGAAGATCCTTTCGAAGATGATTTTTTCAAAACTTGAAAATTTAATCTTGTGATATTTCAAAGTTACCAAACTTATCTAAACATTCCATTGTTCATCATTCATCGAAGAAACGCTTGATTTCTATCAAACTTTCAAGTGCAAATAAGTTTTACTTAAAACTTCGAATCTATTTTATTCCGAGTCTTTCTCGACTATTGTCCTCTCATTCTTCGGATACTAATCTAATCTATCTTTATTCTTACCAAACATTCATTCAGACAGAGATTGTAATTTGTTTCAACTTATTTTGTGCATTCATCAGAGATTTGTTTTTGATTTGAAATTTATTCTAGATTATTTTTTTCTTGCTTCTTAATAATTTGTTTGTCATTCTCAGCAGATCGATTTAGTGAATGAGATTGAAATTTATCTGCTCTCATTTTTTCGGTATATTCTTGGTTCTCTAACAATAAATATTCTTGAATCAAAGTATTGATCGCTTTCAGTTTCTCTAATTTTCGTTGCTCTATAGAGAGAATCGGTGTCAACCAAACATCGCTAAGTATCTCATCGCTTCTAGGCCTTTTGGTTGGATCTGGTCTTAATAATCGCCATAATAGATTCGAACATTCAGTGCTTAGAATCACTTGAGGATTTTTTGTTAATTTCATTTGCATTTGTCTTGGATAGATAAGATTCAATTTGGTTGCGATATCCAAAACGAAAATCTCCTCTGGACGAATGAAAGCTTTGAACAAATGTAAAATCTCGTAAAGACAAACACCAAGAGAATAAATATCAGCAGATTTAGCATCGTAACGTTGATTGATTGATTTCGATTCCTCACGAAGATAGCTTATTCGGATCCAATTAACTTCGGGTGATGTATATTCCACTGTTCCACAAGGCGAATAACAAAATGCTGAATCGTTAGGCAAATTTTGTTCGAAATTATTCATCTCATTTCTAAGGAATTTTGCGAAACCAAAATCGGCTAACATCAATCGATTCTCATTGATTAAAATATTCTCCAATTTAATATCTCGATGTACGATATGATTTCGATGAAGATAATCGAGACCTTGAACAACATCGTAGAACATTCGACGTGCTTGCATCTCTTCGAATGGTTTCATTCGTTGAAGAAGAAGCGATTTAACATTACCACCATCAACCAATGGCATCACAATAAAAGCGATCGTACGAAATTTAAAAACATCGAGAGCACCAATCAAATTGTTATGATTGATGCTAAGCATTATTTTCATCTCTTGATCAAGACATTTATTATCGAGCCAAGATTTAATTCTAGAGTTCAGTCTATCGATTTGTTTGATTGCTACCATTGATCCAGTTTTGAGTTTTCTTGCGCTAAATATCTTCCCATAGGTACCTTCATCGATCAATTCGATGTACTGATATCCATTCGAAAGTAATTGTTTCGGTGTTTCAATTGTTTTCAATGAAACTTCATTTTGATTCGATGATTTTGAACTGATTTCTTTAGTTTCGTCTATTTTCATTCGAATCTTTTCGTGATCGTTTGTAGAATCTCGTTCCGAAGAAGATTCTTTGCATTCTTTTTTTGACATTTGAAGATTTTTTTCAAATCAATCAATATTCCATCTTCATTGTTAGCCATTCAAATGGAAATTGGCAGACATTAACATTCAAGTGTAAAAAATCCATATTCAAAAAAAAAAAAAAAAAAATTCATTCAGAAACTCTTTCCATCTCTCTCTCTCTCTCTCTCTCTCTCTCTCTATTTTTTCTCTCTCGATGTTCCAATTTTTAATTAGATAAATTAGATTATATTTGATTAAGTTTAAATTTGAATTTATTAGAAATTCGCTAACGCTTCCGGTTTCTTCTTCTCTCTTCTCTTTCTACTTCTCAAAAGCTCAACTATTCAACAAAACTCCAACAACAACAACAATCATTGATCCAATCGATCAGATATATTTGTTGAAAATTTTCATTATAAAAACAAACTTAAATTTGTCTCAAATTTGTACTGAACGTAATAGCAACGTGATGATTTTATTTTCGAAACAAATTTTTGAGGAAAATTTTTTTTTTTGTTTATTGCCGTAAAAAAAAACAAAAAAATTTTAACCACAAAAATTCTAACCAATTTCAATGATCGAAATCTTTCGATTTCGATCCTATTCCACTCCATCCATCTATGGTTTATGCTCTTCGATAGCTTAGATTAACATTATCGAATTTTCGTTTGCTATTACGATAATGAATCTCTCATTAGGGAGAAATTTGGCGCGAATATTTCTCTATCTAATTGCTATCGAAATCAATGCGGTCATTTGTGATCAAACCGCTCTTAAATTTATCAACAATTTCGATAAGATTTTTGGCATTGGACAAAAATTATCTAAAGAATATGTTATACCATATTTTCGAAAGCTATCCGCTTCGATCGAATTATCTGATCGATGTCGGAAAACATTGAACAGTATGCTAGAGCATCCGGAACAAGAATGGTCATCTTTGAGTGAGTTTATGCTCTCCTCGATCTAATTCTGCTCAATCGGTTAAAATTGGAATTAATTTATTGTTTTTTTCCCTCTCTAAGTGATAAATTCTAATGGTAGATTGATCAATTCTGGATTTCTAAGCGGAACTATCACTGACTATGGAGATTTTGATCAATGTATCGCCATCGATCATAGAGATATTAGTGGTACGCGAATCCATGGACAGTATTGTTTGATGTCACTTAGACTTCCGATTGCTTCGTCTGATGTGGAAATCGATTTCAATGGAACTCGCTACGAAAACAGTTGGGCTTCGAAACGTTTCGATAAGATTAGACATAGATTTTTTCATCGGATCGTTTCCGCACTCTGTTTTCCGAGTCAATGTCGTTCGGATGAAATTCAATCGTTAGCTAGGAAAGTTTTCGAAACATTTGACTTAGTTGTCGATCTTGAGGCTTGTCAAACAAAGCAAACGGAAGTTAATTGGAATTTTGCTCAAATTCTTTCGATGTTTGTCATATTTGTCCTAATTTGTTTTGTCCTAAAACGAATTCCTAATGAAATTCTTTTCCGCTTTATTTCTACCATAGTTCAATTCTAACCGTTTGTATGTTGACCGTCATCATCGGAACTTGTTATGCTAATTGCTTCAAAACTAGCAATACTTATGCGAATATGTTTGCAACAAGTTTCGATTTGATCGCCAACACTCAGACACTTTTGAGCATAAAAGAGCCACAATCGAACGAATTAGCTTCGATCCATGGGATTCGATTCCTATTGATAATGTGGGTCATCACTTGTCATACGACAAACTTTGCTCCACTTGGTCTTTACGATCAACCTATGATTGCAGGTATGAATTTTTGCATTCAATTCAATTCTATGATCTGAGATTCTATTCGATCTTCGGAAATTTGCTTCGAAAAAGCTCGATTCGCGGATCGAATCGATATTGTCAGAGAATTTTGGACTCAATTTGTGATTAGCGGTTCGCTTTCGGTACAAGCATTCTTCATCATCAGGCAAGAACATATGGAATAAATTTTCAAATTATCCAAAATTAATTTCATTCGTTTACATCTTCAATCTCAGTGGTTTGATTTCGCTCTATACAGCTCTAAAAAATCAATCAATTTTTTTGAAATCAGTTCCCTATTGGAAATATGTTCTACTTCGATGGTTAAGGTTTGTCGGGGGAGGGGTGGAATTTTCAAACCATTCAGTAATTTTTGGTAATTTTCTCTTCGAAAAGATTCACACCACCTCTTCTCGGAATGTTTTGTTTTCAATTTCTTTGGCCTTCAATTCGATCCGGTCCATTGATGCATTGGGATTACATCCGATATGGTCATCAGCCTTGCTATCAATCTTGGTGGGCGAATTTTCTTTTCCTCTCTAATTGGTTACCATTAACTAAGCAATGTGGATCACATACTTGGTTTCTAAGTGCAGATTTTCAAATCAATTTGATTGCTTATTTCTTCATACTAGCTTATATCAAAGATTTTCGTAAAGGATTCATTTTGAATCTAATCGCATTGATTATCTCGATGATTGCACCAAGTTTGATCAATTGGTACTATGGAATTCCTTTGGTCCACATTCTAGAGCCTGATATTCAGTGAGTAGTGAGATGAGAATCGTTAAATGAGATCATTTCTTTACATCAATGTTCTCATTGAAATATTATCAAATTTGATCGGAAGGAAATTGAATCATTCATTCAATATGATTGAATTCAATACATACAATCATTTTGCTGCCTATCTTGCGGGATTCTTGGTGGCAGCATCGTTGACTAGAACATCGTATCGAAACCACTTCACTGAGGTTAATCTTAATTGGATTATTTTTCAAAAATTTCCTCTTTCAAAAATTGATCTTTTGTTGCTACAGAAAACAAGAACATTTTGTTGGTGGATCGCTATCGTTTTGATTTTAATCCTACCATTCTCAACCTATCCTTTTATTCAGATGGAAAAAATTCCATCCTCATTTCTATCTCTTATCTATACCGGTATCAAACGAGGACTATGGATCGTAGCAATCAGTTGGATCATCTACGGAACTTGTAGCGGATGTGATGAGTGTAAGTAAATTTAGATTGTTTTATCGAATGAGCTTTTAGGACTAATTCTTTCTATTAAATCAAGCTTTGATTACAAAATTTTTATCGGCGAAAATATTTCAACCCTTCTCTAGGCTTACGTTTTCGATCTATTTAACTCAATCGTTGGTGGTTTGGTTTTTCGCCTATCAATCTCGACAACTGCATACCATTTCACATTTCGATACAGTACGATTGATTAGCTTTCGAATATCTCTCTCTCTCTCTCTCTCTCTCTCTCTCTCTCTTTTGAATTCACTAATTTGAATTTTTTTGGAAAGATTTTCAGAATCGGTGGTGTTACATTGTATTCAATACTGTTGGCATATTCACTTTACATTCTGTTCGAAGCGCCAGCAGTAAATCTTTGTAAGATGATTTTCAAACGCCATCAAGATAAAATCTCTTCAATGTCTCCGAATGATTCGATCCGAAATAAGAAACAAAATTGATCCCTTGAGCTAGCAATTCAATTCCATCGTACAAGAGATGCTGAGAGGATCGAGAGATGCTATAAAACTTTCGACTCGAGAAAAAATAGCTCTTTTCTAAATAAGATTGGGGTGAGATTGTGAGATTAAGTTTTGGATGTGAGCAAGTTTTGTTATCGTCAAACTAGGACATCGAGAGAGAGATAGTACTATGGACTTGTATTACTTGTTTCAACGGCCAAATACTTTTGTCTTCTTAAGCTCAAAAAAGCTATTGAATCTGAAGTGAAAAAGGATAACTGTAATAAAAATCGATTGTTTCTCACCAAGAATGATGGAATCGAAGCAGATTTTATTTTTTTGCGCAATTCTTTTCGTATTCTATCTGCTTCGAACCACTTTGCTAATCATTGTCCATTACATAGCTTATGTTTTGTTGATCTATTTTGCTTGGAATCTAGCATTTTTCCTTTACTCATTTGATTTTGTTCCTAAAAAATATTTAGGTACAAAAAATCGAGCCATTTTGATCACCGGTAAAGTTTTCTTCAATGCAAAAACTTTTTTCTACGGTCTAGCGTCAAATATTTCTAATGTTTCTCTTCACAGGTTGTGATTCTGGTTTCGGTTTGGGCTTAGCGGAAGCTCTCTATGCTCGAGGCTTCTATATTTTCGCTACATGTCTTGATACCGAATCACTGGGAGCTAAGAAACTGAAGAATTTGAATGATGAACGAATCTTGATCACACAGCTCAATGTCACCGATGATGCGAGCGTGAAAAAGGCAAAAAAGGAAGTAGAAGATTATCTTGTTCGACATAAAGATGTTTCTCTATGGGCCCTTGTGAACAATGCAGGAGTGATGTCTTTGTGTGAGATAGAATTCGGCAATCTAGATCACATCTACAAACAGATCGAGATCAATTGTATGGGATTGATAAGGACCACAAGGTCTTTTCTTCCACTAATTCGTCACAATCATTTTGGAAGAGGAAGAATCATCAATATCGCTAGTCAAGCGGGACGGTTTGCGATGCCCGGTTTCTCGGCCTACTGCTTCTCGAAAGCAATGGTCATTTCGTTCAACGATTGCTTAAGACGAGAGATGCACAAATGGAACATCGAGGTCGTTTCTATCGAACCTCATCTCTATAGGTAATCAAACATTGAATTCAATCGCAAAGTTATGCTGATCAAAATCTATTTTGTCTCAGAACAAATCTAGTCAATCTGCAACGATTGCAAAAAGAATTCGATCTCTTTTGGAACGAAACTGATGAGTCAATACAAAACGATTACGGTAGAAGCTATTACGAGGGCTTCCAACGAACGATGATTTATTCATTGGAAACTGCAAGGAAAGATATTGAACGCGTAATCAATGCTATCAAAGAGGCTATTATCCTCTCGAAAGTGCAACCGTATTATAGAATAGCCAACAAACATGAACTAATTCGATTATGGTTTTGGGAAATGATTGCACCTATCTGGCTGATTGATTTGCTAATGCGAAAACTATTAACTGATTGTAACGGTACACCAGCGATGCTCACCAATCGAGTTAAATCGAAATCTAATTGATTCCAATTGTCATTGTGAAACTTTGATTCCGGAATCGGCTTAATGGTTCTACAACTATCCAATCACTAAAACTAGGAATAGTTAGCGAGCTCTTTCTCACAAATCTCACCTGTTCCAAATACAATTAATTCATTCTATTAATCATTTTATTTGAAATAACTCATTCATAACATTCGCATTTTTGATGTCTTAAAAAAGAATGAAACAAAAAAAAATCTTTCTAAGAATCTTGTCAAATATCAATTTACCTTGTCAATTTAATCTAATATCTCTTTCTAATTTTGATCTCATCTCATTCAATCGAAGGAGAAAAATTTCGAATGGAAAGAAGAAGAAACATCGGATTCATTGCTAGAATGAAAATGCGCAGTTCTAACCTAGATCATCTCAATGGAGAGATACGCAATCAATCGAAGTATCCTCGAGAAAGAGACAGAGACACAGAGAGAGAGAGAGAGAGAAGATTTTGCAATGGTGAACCATCAACGTTTCACAACAAACCACTACCTAAAGAGAAAGGAACAAAAAAAAAACATTTCATTCGTTAAAAAAAAAAAATTGTACATCAATCAGAGATGGGAGCAACGCAAACATAGACGGACAATAATTTTAAGTTGAATTAAAAAAGCTAGAAAGAAAGAGGAGAGAAAAAACAGATCGTAAATGTAATTTAGTGTATGACTTAGATAACTCTCTCTCTCTCTCTCTTCCTCTTCTCTCTCTCTCTCTCTCTCTCTCTCTCTCTCTCTCTCTTTTCTCCTTGTTTTTTTTTGTTGCTCTCTGCGCATAGATTTTATTCGCATAAATTGATTGGCTGTTTTTGTGAGTAAAGTGTTTTGATTATTATTCCTAAATTTTTACATTCTCTCTCTCTCTCTTTCTGTGTCAAATAATTTTGCGAAGTAAAATTCTGGATCGAATTTAGGGGAATTTAGATCATCAAGATTTTTCAATTGATTATCAATTCATATTCTATCTACTTTTGTTTCAACGATTCATTAAAATTGATCTTGCATAACAACATCAACAACAACAGCAAAACAATAACAACAAAATTTCGATCTTTTGGGTCATACACCTGTTTTTCGAGATTCAAATCGTCTTACATCGCTTTTCTTTTTGAATTTTATCGGATCAAAATTTTATCTCATTCATTGAGGTGAGTTCATCACAAGATTAAATTCGAGATTTGGGTGGCTCATTTTATTGAAATCGCATTCCTTATTGGACCAGTTTCAATCCAACAGAATATTCTGAATAAAACATCCGCCTAAATCATTAGATTTGTTTAATTTCAGAATTATTTTGAATATAAATAGATGAAAGCCAACTTAAATTTTGATCATTCTATTCAATCGATTTTATTTAGATGAACTAATTCATCATAAAATTCGACGAAATCGCTGTGCAATAGAATATTACAAAAAGTTTATTCTTATCTGATTTTTTGTATGAAATTATTCGATTGAATCTATCAGACTTGATGATTGTAGCTGATTAAGTGAGCAATTTTGATGAAAAATATCAGCGTCTAGACTTCATAGATAGGTGACCATGTTTGGTGAAACACCTTGATGTAAGAAAGTGATGATGTAATTTTTACGCGACATCATCGCCATTTTTGATAAGTCGTTAAATAATTTTAAAATTGTAATTGCTTAGACTCTTTTCATGACAAGTATTTCAAAGCCATAAATTTCGAACAACTCAACGAGTAAGCTATAGGCGATAATTCCTTCTAACATCTTAAAGTCTAAAATGATCAAAATTTGAGACAGATTCTTTAGCAAATTATTTTAGATTCGATACATGAACATTGGAAAAAAGATATTCTAAAAATTTCTTTGTTATGTAGATTTGATTTTGAATTTTTACCTAATTCTTGATGTAAATTTCAATCGTCACGTTGATGTTGATTCAGCTAAATCGTTCTATTCGAATCAATCCAAAACAAAACGATTAGATTTTCACAGTTATCTTCAATTTAAAATACTCAAATGATTACTTAGAATGCAATAAATGAAATATCGCAGAATAAGTTAAAACCAATTCAGATGATATTTCAAGGGAATTCACTTAAATCAAGATATAAATATGAATTTTTTTTCGAATGCAAAGTTCGATCTTTCAACATTGGTTTTATTCAATTTTCATAGGAACAAAATGGTCAAAGGAGATCTGGAAACGATGACTATTGGCTCAACCTCGACTGCCAGAACGAATACGGTCTGTTTAAGAAACGCTAAGAACTCGGCCACCGAAACAAACAATGGGGTTAATATTGCTGATATCTCAGTCGAAGTATTATAAAATTTTCAAACAAAAAAAATGATGATGAACATCACAATTAAATCTTGTTTAGTGTCCTCTTTGTATGGAAAATTTGGATATCGACGATCTCGATTTTTTCCCTTGTTCATGCGGCTACCAAGTTTGTCGGTTTTGTTGGCATCGTTTAAAAAATGATGACAATGGTCTTTGTCCAGCTTGTAGACAAGTAATTTCCATAGAGAATTCCCGATTCTTCTATTAATATTCCTATTTAAATTCTAGCCTTATCCGGATTCACCGATTCATTTCTCATCAATCAGTATTGAACGAGTTGAAGAATTGAAAAAAATGAAGAAAAAACAAAAAGAGAAACAAAAACTCAAAGATGGTATGAACAAGTCTTTTTCCTTTTGGGTGAAATGATATTCTAATATTTTTGCCATCATTATCAAGCTAACAAACAACAAAACCTTTCTACGATACGAGTGGTTCAAAAAAATCTTCTGTTTGTAATCGGCATACCCTCTCGATTCTCTCAAGAAGAACTTCGAAAAGAATTTAGCAGATATGGAAAGATTGTGAAAATGGTTATTAATGCCAATTCTGCTTACGTAACTTATACTAGAGCGGAAGATGCCGTCTTGGCCATTAGGACATTGAATGAGTCATCGCAAAATTCTAATAATTCTGGAGCCAATAAATCGATTAAATTGAATAACAACCATTCTATCAATAGTGGAAGTATTTTAACCTCAGTCAAAGCGTCGCTTGGAACCACCAAATATTGCACACATTGGTTAAGATGTCAAACATGTCCTAAACAACCTGATTGTAAACAATAATCGGAACAATAAGAATTTAGCATTTATATTTTTTCATTTTAGGTATGTATCTTCATGAGTTGGCAGATCAAGAAGCTTCTTTCACAAAAGAAGAGATGCAAGCGGGCAAACATACTGAATATGAAAAACGATTGATATTACATTTCCTTGAGGTTATAGCCAATGAAAAAGAAAGACAACAAAATATGAATGTGATACCGAATAGCGAATCAACGAATATCAAATTGATCAGTACTCAGCAACAAAGGCCGCATAATTTTTCTTCTGGAGAGAATCAAAAGACTACTGATGACAAAACTATGAGTTCTTGTGATTATGATTTTAGCCAGTTTGATGCACAACAATCCTATCCGAAAAATGATCAAAATGATTTTCTGAACTGTGGGAACTTGAACAATTCAAAGACTGCTACTCTGGTTGGTTTTGATCACATTCATGATGATCTCAATGAATCTTTTCTAATTTTGATCTTTTTCACCCAGTCTGAGCAGCATAGATGGTTATCTAATTCGGAAATAACTTCGAAAAATTCCAATTCTCGTTTGTCCTCAACCTCAGTGTTGGCAGATTCTAATGGAAATTCAAACGAATCTCTGTCCACTTCTGCAAATAATTGTCATTCTTCAGATTCTTCTAGTGGTAATTCAAGTCTTTCATCGACACCGAACCACCATTTTGTTGGTTCATCAATTTTTTCCAAATATTCTTCTTCATCATCAGGAACTTCATCGTTGTCCTGTGATGAAAGCAACACTAGTGGGTCAAACTCATCATCTTCTACTCCAGATAATATCCAACAGCAACAACAACAGCAACAAGAACTTGTTAATTCTGAAGGATTGATTTTGTTAAAAAGTAATCGTGAATTGTGCCCACAAGATTCAATGGATGTAAATAAAATGAATCATTATGGCGATGATGACGATCTTGATTTTGATCCAATATCTCTTTCCCATCGTGCTTTGGAAGATATGCTTCGATCCTCTGCTATTTCTTCATCTACCAATGACATCAATCCGTTCGAAAACAATCATTATTTTAATCAGCATAATTTGGTGATGCAACGGCGAGAGAATACTGTTTTCAACCAAAATCACAACATTCGAATTCATCAGTCAAACGTTAATGAGAATACAAATGTCAACGTTTCCTCCAATCCTCAATCGACATCATGCGATTTTTCTGATCAGCAATCGCCTCTTTTGAATCGGTACTCAATGATCAATTTATCAGCAGAAAACTTGCCAAAAATAGTCCCTTCAGCAGATTTGCAACAACGTCAACAATATCAAATGATGAATGAAAACATTTTAAATAATGGATTCCATTCTCGCTCACCTTTATCGATAAATCAACAAATTTTTAATAGTGGAAACCAGAATGCTATGATGAATCAAAATTTTAATTTTCTGTCAATGGTACAAAAATCTTCAACAATAGATCTAGTTAAGCCCAATAATCCAATGGAAGCGAAACAGAACATGAATGAAAGCAACTCTCTTGTTGGTAATACGTTCAATTGTCATCAACCCGCTCCGACATCAATGTTCGGATCGCAAGAATATGACTCGTTGACAAGGCTTCAACAATGGCAGCAACAACAAAATTCGTTAAGACAATTGCTGCCGAATGTGAACATAAAATTCCAGCAAAACGAATTGAATTTGAACGGTTCGAACAATTTTCGGGTCAATGGTAATATCTCTCCAACTTCATTGAATCAATCATCGAGGTATATAACACGATTGATAATTTATAAAACTCTCGGGATTTTTAATTCAATTTTTTTTTAAGATCAATGAATCAGTTATGGCACTCGAAAAATAATCAATCTCAATCGAATAATCAGACTAATCCATCTCAGCAACATCAAATTCAATCGCGACAACAAAAAATACAACTTTATCTGCAACAACAGCAGCAACAGCGGAATAATTTGAATCAATACATTTTCAGCCAGATGATGTCAAACCAGCAATCGCATTCAGTACGTCAACAGCCACCACCACCAGGATTCAATAATGCAACCAGAATTTAAAATCGAAATTCATAATTGAACTAGTTGCTAGAAAATCAATAAAAGTCTTTGCGAATTTCTCTCTTGAAAGTTTTTCAATAATTAATCGATCAATCGTAAGATTGCTCTCGTACTATTTTTAGCGAAAAGTACTTTATACAGTGCATGCATGTATAATGTCCTGGTGCCCGAAACGTTAGCGATTCGAGATTCTAAATGCTTTTATTATGAAAATATTTCTTTCGTGTCCAATTTTATCCTTGAAAAAAAAATTTGAATTTGTTTATCTCATCGAAATAAATGTCATTTACCACAAATGCATACAATCAAGAGATATCGAAGGGCTGGCTAGCTAGTTCTCTCGCCGAATCGAACTTCAAATAAAAATCGTATCGATCTTTTTTTTGATGATGATGAAGAAAACACACGCATCTGATCGTTTGTTTTAGAAAATCTTTAGTGCTATCTGTTGAAAATACACTCTGATATCTCTCTCTCTCTCTCTCTCTTCCTTTAATTCGAAAATTGCAAATAGATTGGATATTGAAGCACTGAATTACTAAGACTAGAATCTTGATTTTATCAAGGATTTCAATCTAGCATTGATCGGTGTTTGTGATCTTATGATGTTCGCCATAAAATAATTCTAAGGAAAAAAAAAAATATCTCTGACTCTGTTTCATTGAGTGGGTAACAATAACAATCAGATTTTAGAGTCTCTATAAAAATGATTGCATCTAATTGAAATCGGTGGAGAATCATTACATCATTACATCATTATTTCGAAAATTCGATTAAAAATTTTTGAATCTTGATTCTATCCAAACAGAACAAATCTACCGATCGAATTTAACTATGTCTCAATTTTTAGTTCCGGTTTCAATTTTGATTCTAATCATTTTGGTCAATAGTTTTGTCGCTGATCCAATCTATACAACACCTGTGTTGGAGATTTCAAATCCAGTAACAGATTTATCGAAAAAATCTTCAATGTAATCGTAGCAATCGATATCTTGATTTGTCATTGATCTAATGCGATTTTTGTTTTTTGAATTTAATTCACAGCGATCTAGTCAATAGAGAAGATCATGGAGATGTTTCGCATGAAAATCAATTATCAAATGATCAACAACATCAAACAAATTCGAAAGATTTTGAATACTATTCGACAGATTCGGATTCTGGATCCGAAACTGATTGAAAATAAATATTGGCAAAAATTTCATTAATTTTTCTCATAGATAAAATATTGTAAGAAAAAAAGAAGAAGGGAAAAGAAATAAATCTTTTAATTAATTAATTAAATTTTTTCATTATGAGATTATCGCATTCTACATCTGAGGTTTGAAGAAAACAGTCCACTTTGAAAGCTATTCGAAATTCAATTGAAATGATAGGTTCATTGAATTGTTTCAGAGTTAGTTTCAATGATGGTGTCTTTGAATCCATTAAAATTCTGTGATTCAATCCGAATTAGATGGCAATTGAAATAGAAAATCTTTTGTTTCGAATACTTTGAGATTCAATCATTAAAAAAAATGATTAGAATCGACAAAACTGAGTTTATTTTTTTCCGTTTTAATTAAATCGATCAAATTATGAAATTTGAATACAAAATAAATTCAAGCAAATTTAAAGAAAAAAAATTAAATTAAAAAAGCTTTAAACAATCAAATGTAACGATCATTATTGGTATTATCAATAGTTTGCTTTCGATTGCATTATTGTAGTTTTTCATTGGTATCTTGATTTGATTTGGCTCGCTGCTCTTCGCTAGGCCTTACCGATTGATTTTGAATATTATTATCGACTAGAACAGTTCTAGAATCGTATCGTTGAGCAGAACTGTTGCGATAAAAAACAAAATGTTGCAATACAAAAAGAAGATCGAATAGAATCGAAATAAATCCGAGACCGAATTTCGTAAAATTGTTAAATATCGAGATCCAATCGTCTGTGATTGATATAGAGAAAAAGAAGACGAATATAAATGTGGATTACAATTGACATATGCGTAACATTAGTCCGTTTCTTACCGTAATTGTAGGAAAGCAAAAACATTTGGCACATACTTAGTAGACCGCCAGTAGAATCGAGAAAAATATTGCCAATGCTCCAGCCAACTGTTGATTTTCGTCTATAATTAAACCAAGCTTGTGGTATGTATTTGATTATGGTAATCACCAATTTAACATAAGAACAGATATAGAGATAATCCAAAACACTCAAATAGCTAGTGAAATAGACTAGAAATGCTAAAATAATATATCCAATCCAGACCACAGCCAAAAAAAGCGTCCCAAGTATTGAGATTTTTTGATTGCCTCTCTAAAAATTACAAATATCAAATTTGACAATTCAGATATTGAATAATAAATTTCATTAAAGATTCTAACCTCGTAAATCAAACACTGAATGATACAAGCGAAGGTCGCTAGAGCTGCATGGACGGCGAAAACCACATCATTGATTTGCACAGGGATTTGGCTACGAGGATGTCGAATTTCGTACTCTTTCTGGACCACTTCGAATGCAAACAATGCGATATTGAAGATTGAATAAGATATGAAACCGGTGAGATTCAGAGCTACGAAATCGAAATTTAATCCGATGACGCTTTTGCGTTTGAAATTATCCCATAGCTGAGGATAGAAAGAGATCGACCAGGCAACGAAATACGTCCAACCAATTATGGTACTAATCAGTAGTATCAGATTCGATCGTCCAACATTGACATCGATGTAGGCTTTCGATGTACTGTATACAAAAATCAAATTAGTTCGACTGAATAAATTCGTATCATAAAAAGAATCCTACTCAATTTGTCCCTTTCGTAAATTCTCGTTCTGAATTCTTGCATGTGCGACTAGAATTTGTTTTCCAGGTTTCAATGTTAACAAAGTGACTTTGACCGTTTGATTTTGATCTTCATCATTGAATGTGTAATCGAAACTAGGTTTGAGGTTTAAAATTTTACAATTACTTTTAGTTGAATTCCAATCGAATTTTTCCGAGTCAGAATCTTCACAATAGAATCTTGTCTGTATTAGACGATCTTTCATAGTCTCAAGCAATCTATATCGAAAATTAATTTGATTTAAAAGTTAATTGTTGAAATATTTATCATTAGAATTCCGATTCGAATTATACTTTAGTTTGAGATTAAATTCATAGCTTCGATTCGAGAGCAATTCGAACATCTTTGTTGAGGTGAAAAGTTTTCCGATGGTGTCATTTTTCTCTTCGTTCGTTGTAACATCACTCAGAGAGCTGATCGAGAAGAGTTTGAATGCTGATAGATACCAAGGAAATAACGAGAGAATAAGAAGAAGAAGAAGATATCCGGATTCAAATCCAAACATTCTACGTAGAGATCGATTTGGATTTAGTTATTGAAAAAAAAATAATTGAATTTCAATCCCAAATCCGAAAAATTTCTAACCTTTGTTGATAGAAAAAAAAGATTGTCGTTTCAGATTGAATATTTGAGAATTAAATTTGTCAATCGATAAATTTGGATCGAAATTTTGGGTCTGTTAAAAGGCGAAAATGGAATTCAAAATTTTGTTTCAATTTGATTCAAAATCAATGTTGGAAAGTTTGAAAAAAAAGAAAAAAAAATTTCCGGCCTAACATCGAAATGGTCTATCTCTCTCTCTCTCTGTCTGTTCGACTGCAAAAGAGAGCAAACGAATGTTTTAAATTTGCAAAGAGAACAAATTGATTTGGTCCAAACGAAGATAGCGATCGAAAATCATTTAAAAGAGTTTGTGCTTTTGCTCTGTTTTTTTCTCATTTTTCCAGCCCATTTTGTACTTCCGGTAAATTTGATTGTAGGTTATTGAATCTGTGTGCGTGTGTGTATGTGTTATGAACAAAGATTTGTTTGAAACAAATCATACAAACCAAACCACAAATTTTTCGATTGTAATAATTGATGGTATTATTATTTCAAAATATAAAATATAGCAAAAAAACAAAGATAAGCGAACGAAGAGATTTTGAGCACAAATTGAGCACTCACAAGACACTAGGATCATAAATTCTTTTGCTGAAACAGAAATCAAATAGAAAAAATAATTTTTCTTTTTGTTTCATATCTATCATTGGGCAAATCTATGGCATTTTGTTGATCGCACTCTACTGATCGTAAAGGGTATTCTTGAATGCTATCGAAAACAAAAGAGTTTTTGGGCAGAACGAGCTTTTTTCCTAAAAAAAAAAATTCGAAAAGATTCGAAATTGTCAAATTATCAAACAAAGCTATATTCTAAACGAGAGAGAGAGAGAGAGAGAGAGAGAGAGAGAGAGAGAGAGAGAGAGAGAGATTAGAATAGAATCTAAAAATAAAATTCAATCAGTGTAGTGATAATTATCTGGTATTTTTTTTTGTGGTACTTGGCCGCGATTCAAAAATCTTCAAGAAAAACATGTGATCCCAGAATGCTAGATCATATAAATCCTTTAGAATCAATTGGCATCGAACTATTAATTGTCGCTACTGATTGAATTGAAAATTCCGAAACGAAAATCATAGAATCTCTCATCATTTCAAATCTAATTTCTTTCTCTCTCTCTCTCTCTCTCTCTCTCTCTCTCTCTCTCTCTCTCTCTCTCTCTCTCTGTTTTTCTCTTCTATTATTAAGAGTTGATGAAGTAGATGGTAATTAGATCAATCAATTTAAAATTGATTGATAAATATTAAATTAATTCTATTTATTGATCGGAATGCTTGATGATGCGATTGAGAGGCAATCTCAATCCCTTGACATTATTGAAATGTAAGATAAACATCAAAAATCGATCATCTCAATGGAAAAGATCTGATTTAGATTAGATTTGGATCCGTTTCGATTTTTATTCTCTATTTGAAGAAGATTTTTTTTTCTCTTCGATATCTTTCAATTGTCTATTCTAAATTCCATTATCGAAATTGAATGATAGGAAAAATTCTAATGGGGAAAAAAATTATAGAATTAAATTTCGTTAAACGATTAAATCGATACTTTCAATCGTTTTGTTTATGCAATGATTTCTTTTCGAAAAAAAAATCCAATTTCAAATTCAAAAAAGTTTAGACCGCATTTTTGAAATTTTGATCGAAAAAATTTCGACCTTAAAGAAAATAATCCTCTTGCTAATAATGTTTCCGAATGCATCTTCTAACGCTGTCAGAGCAGCCTGTACCAAGTGTGGTTATCGTAAGTGAATTTTTTTAATTGTTCCATTTCAAAACAAATTCACCAGATTTGATCCGTCTAAATGAGATTTATTTTTCAATTTTTAGCCGGACATTTCACTTATCAATGTCGTAATTTTTTTCGCGTTAATCCTAACGAAGATATCGTCTTAGATGTCAGTTCTACGAGCTCTTTTGATTCAGATGATGCTGAGATAACGAAAGAACCGCTAAAACAGCCAGAAAAAGTCAAAAAAATGAAAAAGAAACGTGAACATAAATCGAAAAAGAAGCATAAATCTAAACACTCTGAACCAGATAGTGATAGTGAAAAGCAAAGCAAATCTAAGCACAAAAGACACAAAAAAATATCCCGAAAGCAAAAAGATGATTCGTTCAGTAGCTCTTCGGATGTTTCTCCTAATCGCAAAGACAAGAATCATCGCGATGTAGAATACAAAGATAAAATCAAAAATCGCGAACGATTTCATTCGAAACTCACCGAAGAACACCGTATCAAACGATTTGATGAGGAAGATAAACATCTAACAAAACACCTCAAAAGAAAAGATTCGATGCGAGAAAAAAAAGATGAGAAACGCCATCACCGTAGTTCATTTAAAGAGAAAGATGATCATTATCATAAAAGAAGACGAGATTATTAAAAAATAATATTGAATTTAAATTTTAATCAAAATTTTAGATTCATTCTAAACATATCGAAAGAATCCATCGCATTTGAAATGTTAATCCTTTTCTATTATTCAAATTATCTCCTAACAATTTTCTTTCATTTTCATCAATTATGTTTAGTCTAAATAGCTTTGATCTCGTAACAATAGCTTCTCAATGCCTATTACGTCTTGTAAGTTTTGCTTCAAATTCCTAACCGGAAACGGATTCAACTTCTCAGTCTTAAAGTTCCAAAAAAAAAAAAATTCTCATCCTCATACTTTTGGAAAGCATTGAACAACAACGATCTAAAAATGATCTCACCTTGGAAAAATTGTAAAGATAGACAAAAATTTCTAAAAGAATCTATTAATCACAAGAAATTTGATTATGATAATGAAACAAATCTCGAGAATGATCAAGAAGATTGGAAAAATTCGACTCCAACCAAATGTAGAAAATCGCTTCAATTTGGTAATTAATAAATATGATTAGATTTATATGTGTTTTTTGATTCTATGAATAAATTCTAAACTATTTCGTAGATCAATTGACTGTACGTCAAAAAGAAAAGATTGAGAAACAAGAATATATCAAACATTATCATGAGATGATTGCTGAGGGTCATTTTGAGAATAAAAATGATGAATATAAAGATCAACAATTCTATGATCTAGCTCGTTTAGATATCATACGAAAACATCGAGATGAAGCGAATCAATTAAGAGAGATCGAACGTAAAGCAAAAGAAGCGATTAAGATCACACCGAAGAAAAAAATTGGTCCCAAAAATGGAACCAATTCTAAGCGTTCGCTATCATCGTCTTTGTCGAAAGCTGAAAAATTAGAGAAAAATTAATCTCAAATCCATTAACGGATTTCAAACTTTTTTTTTGCCTTTCGATTTGATAATTTTGATAAATTCTTTCGAACTATTCCATTTGTTTGATACATTCCGGATTGCATTCAACTCTTTCAATGACTAACTAATTGCAAAGCAAATTGTATTGTAAACAGAATCAATTCAAACTATGATTTTGAATGTAAAATCAAAGTTCCAAGCAATAATAGTATTGGATTTGGTTGAAAAAGAGAAGAAATAAATAAATTTTGCATTCATTAAAAGATTGCTATACTGATTTGATGAGCATTTTTTTGAGATTGAATTTCCTTTTAGCTCACAATCAAAAGGAAGAAATTCTTAGTAAATTTATGAGGACTTCGAAAAAAAAATCAAAACAACTTCTTGATCATATGAATGGATTTTTTTTTGTTTCTTTCTTCGTTTCAATAATTTAACTTCTAAGATGAGATATCACTTCAAGAATAGCTTCGAGATTAGTTTACAACAAAATCATACGAATCATAATCGATTCAAGCTGCTTGCAGCCGTTTCAACCAGGGTCATCATTGAATCATCAACGATTGATTTGATCGAATCATTGATTTTGATGCTTGTGAAGAAAGTAATTCTATCATATCTCGGTAAGAATCGTTTGATGATCAAATTAACAAATTGATACTATCTTCAAGCATCGAACAATGTTTGATACATATTGATCTTCTCAAAACGTTTGCTTCTTTAGAATATCGAATCATTTTGTTCTCTCATTCATTTTTTAGTTTTCTCGTTCCAATACAGGAAGCCTTCTCGGCAATGAATTTGGCTAGAAGAATCAAAGTTTTTTTTTAATATTTCTCACTATAAATTCTCTGCAATCGAATTCATCTTTCAATGACGAAAAAAGCCATCATTTAATTATAAACACACACACACACACTTCGAGATATCGATTCGATCTTTGTCAATCGACCGATAAGAATTTCATTCGTTTGTAAGATTATTTTCAAAAAAAATTTGCAAGCTTAAACTCCGAAGCAAAACGAAAAAATAAAGAAATTCTACCTTTAGTTTGATTTGTTCTAGGATTTGTTCTTCCAGGTAGAGATTTTTTTTTCTTCTCCCAAACTGCAAACTTATGGACTGACAAAGAATCGATGTGTTGTTGTGATCAAACCTGTTCGTTTTCAAACTTCGACGCCTACAATATCCTTTTTTTTTTTTTTGAAAGTCTAATAATTTTAGATCAGACGCAAACAGTTTCGCGCCAGATTTTGATTTATTTTTGCTTCCATTTCTCGTTTCGGTAATCGATTATGATTCTTGTAATCCACATTGGCAAAAGTGTATTCGTTTGTTCGTTTGTTTTTGTTCGTTCGTTCGATAGATCGTCTTCCACACCATCTCGATAGCGTCTTCTTTAAGATCTTCTTCTTCGAGAGACGATGAGTTTCTTTGATTTTGAATGTCTACAAATTAATTTAGGAATTGTGTTTACGTCACCTAAATTTTTTTTCCTTTATTTCGATTTCATTCTCTCAATAATGCTTAGCGAATCTCGCTTTGTTGTTTAAAATTATTGGTGATCGTAATGAAAAGAAAAAAGAATCTAACGCTAGCGTCTGAAATATTATCACTTGTGATTTTGATGGCCATCGTTTTTGTTTTTTTCAATTGAAACATTACAATTGATTTTGATGCACTTGAAATTTGAATTCGATTAAATCGAAAAACACCAAACATTATCGTATCATATCGAAAATTATCGAAATTATTTTCTTCGTCGTCTTTTTCTTCGATTATCAAAATCAGTTATCGCTTGGAAAATCCCATTCAAAATTATCTACAATTAAAAGAGAGAGAGAGAGAGAGAAAAATAGATTCAACACATTACAATACAATAAAAGAGAATTAGATTTTGTTACTTTTTTTTAAAAAAATAATTGTGAAAAAGAAAAAAAAATTTACGAGTTTTTTAAATTTCTTTAATAATCTCTTTTGATAATGAAAAATTGATTTATTGATCGATTATCAAACGAGAAACCTCAAGAATCAAGAAATAACCTAACCTAATCACAGCAATCCAAAACAGCGAAGGAGAGAGTGAGAGAGAGGGAGGGAGAATGTGTTCGAATTCGAAGCAAATTTTCCATTTTTTTGTCACAAGAAGATATTTTTCAATGGCGAACACAATGTTTAAATTGTTTTCGCTATTATTTTGTTTTTCTCTATTTTATTCTCTAAATCAAATCGAATCGACTAGATTGAAGCTTTGCCAACCTCCTCCTAAATGGCGATTCTATGATATCGCTTCACATTCATCAAACTCAACTTTGCAAGCTAATCAAACTGATCAACAATTGACTCCAGATTCTCGATATTTTCTCTCCCCATTCGAACAGATCGATGATGTTCATCCGACTACGGTCATTGCACTGATCAGCGTTCAAGACTATCGGACTGATACTGGCGCTTGGCTAAATAGCTTGGAACATATCTATCGAAATTTGATGAAATCATTCAAAGATATTAGATTTTTGTTAATTAACTCAAAAGATTATTACAATCCTGCTTGGGTCAATCGTGTTAGAAAAAATGTTTCATTTGAAGTTTATCAAGAGCTGGATTCTTCACCAATCGGCTCTCTTCTTGATGGTGCCAGCGGTGATGTATTCATATTTGATAGGTCGGTATTCCACTATGATTAATTAAGATGATGGTTTTAAAGTTCAAAAACCTAACATACATTTCATTCTTATTTTTTGAAAGATGTAATCTTTTAGCCTACTATATTAGATTTCCTTTGAGTTTCATCGATCAAAAAGATCCGTTCTTTCAAGCGACAATCATCGCCGCTCATACAGATAGTCCTTGTGAAGGAAAATGTGGTCAAAAATTATCGAATGATTCCATCGAAATCAATAGTACTGCAAGGGTTGAGATCACAACTCAATCCTCAATTGAAACAATCACTTCTAGTCTGAATGAAATCGAACAAAAAAATGAGACTGAATCTGATCCAAATGAGACCAACGATTCATTGACCAATGTTTTATCTCAAATGGGTGAAGTTTTGCAGAGTTTCTATGATCGATATACTGCCAATTTTGTTTCAGAAGAATCCAATGAAACGATTGATGATCACAATGTCACTCATAAAACTTCATCTAATGCTTCAGATTTGCTAGTGACATTGAATAGAACTTTAGAGTATTTTGCCGAAAATGCTACTAATCAAACAACGAAACAGCAACCAAATGGTACATTCCAGCAAAAAGCATTGTTATCGAATGGACAGCAAGTTTCGGAATCATGCAACAGAACGATTTGCAGCGAATGGACCACAGAAAAATTACTAGCAGCGCGTCTATGTTGTTTAAGTTTTCACAACGATGATGAAGATGAGGATCCCATAAACGATTCGATGCTCAATGTCAATGCTAGCCATTATATACCATCGAATGGTGGTTTTGGGTGCTCTCTCTATCCTAGAACTACCTGTTCAATGATAAAACCTGTACTACAATGTTGCACAAGAAAACTGTTTAATGAATATTTCAACTACGCCGTAAAGCTTAGAGCAAGACAATCAAAATTAAATTATGGACAACGCTCGATTCAAAGCGACTCGAAATCTTCTGATACATAGCGACTATGATTAATAACTGAATCCTTTGATTTGGATAAAGAAAACATTTCTCTGTACAAAAATTGTCTACATTTCACTATTTATTGCGACTAGTTTGACATTCAATATTAAATTATCTAATCCATTTCACTGCTTCATTAAGTTTTGTAAGATTTTTTAAATTGAAGTAAATAACATTTCATTGAATATCTTTGGTGTTAAAATTCATTTTATTAGTTTTGATTGAGAAGAGAGATTTCGCTAAAAATTTGAATAGAAAATTATTGCATTAATGGATTTGAGAGATATCATCTAATTCAATACGATTACCCGATTAAGTTTGATGATGCAGACATGGATAGCTCAATCGTTTTGATTACAATCGTTTAGATTTAATGTCTGAAGGTCATCAAATAACAATTACATTGAAAAGAGCAAATGATAACGATTAGAATGAATTATCTCAAAATAAATTCTCATATGAATCGAGTAATCTCATATGGATCGTAAGGCTGCCAAGCGTTTTGAAAGCTCATCTTCTTTAGAGGACTCTTTTGACGATGCCAAAGTTGATGTTGCGGCACTAGGCAATTCTAGATTCAATTCTAAACCAGCTTCATCGGCTATCTGTTTCATTAGATTGTCAGTTTGGGCTTCTGGATTTATGGTTCCCATAGCGTTGCTGATTGTACTTTCCATTGTGTTAGTTTGCACATCTAGATCTTCAAACTGCTTCTCAAATTTATCCATAATTTGTGAAATCTTTTCTAAATTCATTGATTTCATAGCTGAATCCATCGCTTTAGTTACACCACCGATCGATTGGGCTATGGATTTAGTGGCCACCGCAGTTTGAACCCGACTGGCCACAGCATCTACTCGGCTAGCCATCCGGAGAAAATTTAATGATTGATTTTTTTCTCGGATAGCGTTCTCAGCGTAAATTCTTGCTCCTTCAATGTTTCCATTCTGGATAGCTTTTTTGCATTTGAGCTTTTGAATTCGCTCTTGTTTTTCGCTTCGTTTTGAATGTCGCTCAAGCTCTTTAGCTGCGAACTTTAAGTTGAACAGGTGTTTATCCATTTTTTTTCTCAATTGAAACAAACAAAATTTGTTAATTCTGTAATGAAATTGATTGTTTACAATTTCGACGACTTATTAATGGAACGAAATAACGCAATTTCAAGACTACTTAGTCACTGAAAATAGACACTTGCAATAGAAATCTATGGCAAATTGTCAATATCAAAGTTAGGCATAGCAATGCACACACCTCAATGACACTGCAGCTGATGTAAACAGTTAATTAACGATAGCAACACCATCTAACGTCCGTGCTAAATTACACTCGAAATTCGAAAATTCAATTGGATCCTCTGCAAAATTTTTTGAGACTAGATCAGTCGTGCTGAAACTCTGCTCATTTGAGTTTTTTTGAGTCGCGCGACTCCCAGCGTGAGTTGGGCGAACTTCTGTGTGTTGTTCAGTTCTTATAAGTAAGTACGAAAAAAAAATTCGAATATTCAGCAAAACTTCCGAAGCTTGTTGCTCCAATCAGTAAAAAATTCAATGAATGAATTTATTAAACACCCAATATTTGGTGTCACCCATTGTTTTCTTGTACACATCAATGTTCAATCACCCAATGTATTGCGATGTTCTTCTTTCATCTCTGAATTTGTTAATCGTCATCATAATTTCGAATAGTTCTATGATATTAAAAGAGATAATTTTGCTAGGTCCATTGATGAATTCTGCTAAATCTTCCGTGCGGATTGACGATCTCGGAGACAACATGATCTTAAGACATTTATACTTCAATTTTAAATCTTCGATTCCTGAACTATAATTTTTATCGTCCAAGTGTTTGTAACAACTAGAAAGAGGATTTGAGTTAGGGGTTCTGAAACTCTACTGAAAAATAGATCTACGAATTGGTCTTGTGAAACTAAAATTAATTTTTGAAAAGGTTTAATCGCTAAATCACTTGAAACTCACTGTTCGAAATGTAAATCACTAAATTTTGATGATTGAAATTTTTGTTTTAACTCATAAGTTCTATGCCTAAAAAAATCAAAAGTTGAAGTAGACTGTGAAGCTCAAATTTTAAAATTTTCCGAGTGATTATTTTCCACACTGCTTTATATAATTCATCAATCAATTTTATTTCTTTTTAAATTCAATATTGAAATTTATTTTAGATATACCGTTTACTCCAAATCATTAAATCACAATTTATCATTCGGAAGTGATTCAAATAAATTGGAAAGTTTAATATATGACGTAAAATAAGAAAAAAATTTAGGGAGGCATAAGTGCGTTGGCTATTTCCACAAGTTTCAGCACGTCTGGACTAGATTCTTGAAACAAGAGAATTTTTTTCTGAAAATATATGCAATCCATACTAGAAACAATTTCTGTCGCCTAAGAATTTTTACAGAGAACTTCTCAATCACCAAAAGCCTAGAAAATTTTCGGTTAAATTGATTTATGGGTTCATAGAGATTTGAAATACAAAAGAATATTCTTTCAAAGGCATCGAGAAAGATTTTATTTTTAATTCGAAGAGAAAATAATCCGAGAACTTTGCCATTAATTAACCATTTGAATCGATAACATCTAATTATGAAATTTTCGATAAATATTATGAAACCCTGGAAAAAATTTAAAAATTATTCAAAATCATTAATCGGTGATAATTTTTAGAGATTATAGAACATAATCAATTGGATGAATTCGATTTTAGTTGCGTATTTCGATCGGTTTCCACAACCGACACAACTGTTTTGAGTATGTTATCGACTGAAAACGCCGATGGATTGCTGGTGCTACAGTTAGAGCTACAGTTTGTGGCACTAATTTTAGAGTTCGAATGATCAGAGGCATTCATTTTCCCATTGTCTTTGATGTTTGAATCCGTTCTGGTCTGTGGCAATAGAGAAGAATCATTCGGAGCTGGAAGTGAGGACACAATTCCGCTTGAAAATGGTGTCGGAAAATCTGCTAGGTTCGTTCGATTATATGCTGCTTTGGCTGCTATTTGCTGATAGATCGCAAGCATTCTCACTGTGCTAGGCAAAGTTTCAGTATTGGGAAGGAATGGTCTGTTTGTGCCTACGGTCTCATTTGATTGTTGGATTTCGTTGAAGAAAATTTTTAGCCATTCACCGAAAGAGCCATTGAAGATGGTCGAAGGCAACGATTCTGAGATCGGTGGATGAGTTTTGGACGATGTTCGGAAGGGAATTTCAACCATTTTATAATTTGAAATCTTGGAGAATTCATTCTCGATCCTCCATTTGACTTGCTCCAATTGCTCGAGATATGATTTAAAATGATGATTGATGGTAATATGAGTATCGTCTAGAGTTTGTGAATTTAATTATGTTTATTTCTTTAAATTATCGATATGACCGCCTACCTTTTATTGAAATTTCATGAGATTTATTAATGCTATCGGTCGGGAAAAATTTTAAAATTAGTAAAACATTACTAATTTGTCGCTCGATCAATTTGATCAAATCACAATGGGTTGCAAATATATCTCCAAACGAACAAACGTTTTGATTGGAATTCATAGTAGCTATGTTTGGCGAGTTATTCGATTGAGTTGCCATTTGATGGCTTACTGATGTCGAACAGTTTGCTGATCTTGTTTGATAAGATGGAGAGGTTGCTTTCGGGCGTATAGAGTTCGATATCGATGATGATATTGATGATGATGATGGTGAGGCAGTCGTCGAACGATTTTGATTGTTAGAATCATTACTGCCGACTGAATTGGATCGTAAAAAATTCGAATGAATCCGATTTTCATCATTGATGGTATCACTGAGATAAGGATCGAGAGAATTTTGATTGAAAAGCTGTCCACTTGATGATAAGATTGAATTATTTAAATTCGAATTCGAAGAATTCGGATGCATCAATGTATCGAACGAGCTAACAGCTGGTATCAATCTTGCTGGATCTGGTTGAAGAAAATGAGATTCAGATAAAATTTTAGACGAACGATATGATAGTGAGGGAGAATTGTTCGAAGATATGTCTATTGTCTGGAACGAATCGGAAGAATCAATTTGCTTTGGGGAAGGAATGAGTGAAGCTGTTTGAATAGATCCACTTGAGAGATCGATTCGCGAGACCGAATGATTAAAGTTTGATGATTGTGGAGATCTAGATTGTATCTTACGAGACGGTGATTGTTTTTGTGTGCGTAAAATTGTTTGATGATGACTGAGATTCAAAACTGATTCGAGATCCAATTGCTCGGGTACTGAAGAGAGTGAGAGAGAGAGAGAGAGAGAGAGAGATAAGAAAATTATTAAAGATAATTTTCTTCTTTTAGAAAATTTCAAAAATATCAAAAGAATCAATAATCAGTTCAATAATTGTTCAATCAGTGGATCGATTGTAATCAAATCGATTTCTACACCGAAAAAAACAATCTATTGAACATAATTGATTGATTCTTAAATTGAAAGTTTAAATTAGATTGTCTTATTTGTTCCAACCTTCAAGCTCACCAGGATTGTATGAGGGTGAACGTTTTCGTTCTTCTTCATTCGCTTGATGTCGACGTAATGCTACCTGAAAAAAAATTTAATAGATTAAGGATCCATTCGAGATTGTTTTCAAAAGGATCAAAAGAGATTGTTGTTTTTTTGTTGAACAGATCGATCGAATCGAATCGAGATCGAATTACCTGCATCGCCATGATTCGTTGACGTTCAGCAATCAATTTGCATTTCTCACATTTGCAATTCTTTAACAAGTTGAAGAGAAATGAAAAAAAAAAACAACACAGAACAAAATCAATTTGAATTTTTCGATAAAAGAAATTTTGAAAATTTTTTTGAATTTTTTTTTTTGCATTCAAACTAATTTCGATGTAATATGATCTATGTGTGTCTGTATGTGCTACAAATGTTCACTAAAAATGGGTTCTATCGGATCGAGACAATCAATCAACATCATTTGTGATTGAGATGAATGATTCGAATGAGAGATGAAATAGAATTCCAATTCATTGACCTCTGTCCTTGAGAGAATCGATTGTAATTAAAACGATTGACAATTGCTAACCTTATACCGACAATAGCGTTTATGTCCTTTAAGTTTGGAGACAACGTCATGATTACGACAACGAGCACATTTCGGTGTCCGTGATTTCGATTTGTCCATCATCTTCTAACAACTGTTTAGATTTGAGAATGAAATTCTTAATTAGTAAAAAAAACAAACACTACATAAATTATATAATAATCAATCGATCAGTTTCTAAAGATTAAGTAAAAGTCACAAAAAAAAATCACAAAGATACGGGACGGGAGGGGGAAGGGAATCGGAGTTTGAACCATCAATTTAGATAGCCATCTCGAAATTAGAGCTAAAATTTACCAAAAAAAAAAAAAATAAAATAAAATAAAATAAAACACTAAAAAAAATCCACCAGAAAAAAAAAATATTTTCTCAAAACTCTCACTCTCTCACTGTGATGAGATGGATTTTTTTTTTACTGTCCCTTGAAACGAAACTGATCCAATAATTTCTTCAGAATTGGGCTTTTTTTTTCTTTGGAAAAAAAAACGAGCAACGAAGACTAAAGAATAAATTGTCTTTCGAACGCGAACGACGACGATGATAACGACAACGAAAGAAAGTGATGCTAAATCAAACCAAAATTTGATTACAACCAAAAACGAACAACACCGTTTATTCGATGCAATAAAATTAGCGTTTCGAAAAGCAATCAAAATTTGCTTCTCAAATGACATTCAATTTAAAAACAAAAAAAAAAAAAAAAAAAAAAAAGATAAAAAGATAAAAGACGAAACAATCACACACTAAATAATCAAGATGTTAGTGAAAGATTTGTGTTTCAAATGAACACACTGGGACAGAGAGAAAGAGAGAGAGAGAGAGAGAGAATACAGATGGTCGATGTCGATATTATTTAACGTTGTTTGATTATTATATTCTCATCTCTCATCAAGGTTTGTCGATCAACGATGATCATAATGATTGCGATGATTCGTGGAAAGAGAGAGAGAGAGAGAGAGAGAGAGAGAGAGAGAGAGAGAGAGTGATAGAATGAAGGTTTCAAACAAATTCGATACAAAAAGGGTGTCGCTGTGTCTAAAAACGGTGTACCGTATCTGGGGAATTGTTTTTTGTCCACAAACTTTTTCCCTTCAATTTTAGTGGATAGATTAGATTCTTGATGTTTGAGAATAATCGATTACGATGATGGATATGATTGTGGTATTGAAACGAACAATTCTATAGTCTAGACTCTCTCTCTCTCTCTCTCTCTCTCTACGATGAAACGATTGAAGTTTTTGTTTTTAAACTCTTCGTTTTTTTTTTTTTTTTTGGTTTTCAATTTCAAGATGAATCCACATTTAATTTGTTTTCAAAGCAGAGAAAAGAAAGAAAAAAAAAAATCCAATCAAATCCAATTCAATATGAAAAAGTTCTGTATATCATCGAATACTTTGTATCCAACATCTTTAGATTGAAAGAGTGAATGGATTTGAAGGAATAAAGAGAACAAACAAAAAAAAAAAAAATACATCATTGGTATAGAGGTAGCAAATCATAGATCGTTGAGCATTCGAAGCATTCGAAAATATTTGTTGCTGCTATTGCGAGCATTTTTCACTCACTCGCAATCGTACAATATTTGAATTCAAAGCATTTTGATAAGGTTCCGATTGAAAGAATCTATGAAATTCAATTCGTTTTGTTTTGATCCTCTGTGCTTTAAATCATAAAAACCGATACAGATTTCAATGGAATTCGAACTAAAACAAAGTTTTTGTTCTGGTTCTCTCTCTCTCTCTCTCGCTTGCTCGAAGTGAAATCAGAATTAAAGAAAGAAAAAAAAAAGTCTAGACGAATTTTTTTTTCCTCTCTGGCTTAGATTCAAAAGAAGCGTTAAGTTAGAAGAAGTTTTGCTACAAATTCAAACACCAAATCTTTTTGGATGTTTTCGAGAGCTAATCTTTTTTTCTTTTTTTTTTTTTTTATTTTTATTTTTGAATCAGATCTTCTCTTCGAAACTCTTTCTCTCTGTCTCTGTATCATTTTTTTTTCACCCTTTTTTTCCACATCTTTTGATTATCTCTCTCTCTCTCTTTTTTTTTTTTTTATTCGATTCTTTTCGTCGCGAAGCATATGGAGCTAAGAAGAAGCAATGTAATGTTATCAAGGCCAAAGACTTTTTTTTTGATATCTGAATCTTGATTGAATAATTTAGTTGAAAAAAAAAAAAAGAAAAAAATATCACTCTGATTCCATTTTTTTGTTGTTGTCAAATTGTTACCAGTTCTCTCTCTCTCTCTCTCTCTCTCTCTCTCTCTCTCTCTCTCTCTCTCTCTCTCTCTCTCTCTCTTATCGCAACAGACTTCTTTTTTTTTTCTCTCTCTCTCTCTCTCTCTCTCCGAACTAATTTGACAGATTAATTCTCTCCATTCATTCGTAGAATCGAATCAATCGAGACAATGTTTCAAAAAAAAAAAAAAAAAAAAAAGAAATTTCTTCGCTTAATTAATTAGAAAAAAACTACGTCTCTTTTATTGAAAAAGAGAAAGAGGGAAAGGATAGAGAGAGAGAGAGAGAGAGAGAGAGAGAGAGAGAGAGAGAGAGATGAAAATTAAACTTACTCTTCTATGAATAGCAGCGCTTCCGAATTGAGAGATGAATTCCTTTCTTCTAAAACCATCTAATTCATTGATGTGTGAATGTGAATCGGATTCAAAAACTAAGATTTGATTTCACAAACACTCAAAACACTCAAAAGCATAGAACTTTTCGATTAGAGATTGTTGATGGGTAATTGCCAGCAACAGATTTTTTTTTTAATGACATTAAACTGGCTAGAAAAAAAAACATTGATTCGAAATCAAAGAGAAGAAGAGAAGAGATTGACAACGAAAGGAAAGGATAGTGATGATGTTTTTTCACACAAACATTCAAACATCCATTTCTTCCTACGAGATTGAACTAGATACAATCTGGTCAGAAAATTAAAAAGAGTTTGTTTCAATTTGAAAAAAAAGATTAATTAATTTTTTTCAAAAAAAAAAAAAAAAAAAAAACAAAAAACAAATCAAAGCATTTGAATTTTGTTTGAATGTTCGAATTTTTGTTTTAATTGAACAAAATCTACCTAGAGATAAAAAAAAATCGATTCTTTATCCGAGATAAAATCTTTCAATTCAATGAATCGTGAAAAAAAATACTTTTTCTTCCCACAAAAAAATTGTTCAAAAAAAAAAAAAAAAAAATTCATTTTCTTTAAAGAACAACGAGATGGAATTGAGTGATCGCAAGTGATCTTTAGTCCAAGATCAAAATGTTTCAAAAGCTACCTACAATGAAACTAAACTGGATAGCTACGTTTACCAGCATCGATGGGCAATTGGTTTTTTTTTTTGATTTTTTTTGTCGATTTAAAAACACGCCTTTTCTCGTTCTTCGAATACAAAAGAGAAGGCTATTCTTTTGTTTGTACGAATAATTTGTTTCCCTATAATCTCTAGAGAAGCAGACACACACACACACACACACACACACACAACACACACACACACACACACACACACACACACACACACACACAACACACACATAGACACACACAGATACACATAGATCTACTGTGGGGTGGGAGTCACCCTTTTTTTTTATTATTAATTTATTTATTTCTTCGCAACAAAAACAGTGATCGAAATATTGAACGATTAGATCAAATAGATCGATTGTGGAAGAACTTTACCGATTCTTCTTTTTTTCACCAATCACACAATCTCACAATCTGATCTGATTGGAAAATATCTAAGATTCTCAAGCATCGAAAATTCGATCGAAGATTTGAATGGAATTTTTGTTTTTTTTTTTTTTTTTGGGTTTTTTTTTGATTAAAATTTTATTTGTTTAACAAAGTTGAAATGTCGTTGGATGGGAGAAATTCATTCATAGTTCGATGGATTTAGTTGATTATTTATGTTTGGAATCTCGATTCCACAGGTTTCTGATGGCTTTGGTTGGAATTTTTCTTTTTTTTTTTTAAATAAATTTTTCAATTTGAACTGTTAAAATTCTATTGGAGAGATAATCGATTTATATCTACTTTTTTTTTGACAGTGGTATGAAGAGAATTAAATCAATAAATCAATTCAAACATAACACACAAATCGTGTTTGTATGATTTGAGCAGATTTCAACATCGAAGATGTCGAATTTCTTTCGAATCAGCCACAGATTAAATAAGAGATTCTCTGATTTAACTCTTTCTCTCTCTCTCTCTCTCTCTCTCTTTCTCTTATTCTCAACATAAATATCGAAGACAAACTAATATTTAAATTCGCATAGAAAAAAAAATCTAAAACAAAATCAGCAATACTTTCGTATATTTTTTTTTCTTTCGATTGGAATTTGGCTACTGTCTCGCTATCGAAACACTAGCAAACTCTATACAAGTAGCACTTTGTGTTCGATGAGAATCATTGAAAATAAAAAAAAAATTTTGTGTGTTTGGAGTCAAAAGTATGAAAAGAGAAAAAATATTTGATGTTCAATTATTATTATTATTATTATTATTGATTTTTTTTCTCAACCGATTCAACTTAAGATTTCGGTTCGAACAAAGAGTCATAAATTAAAGTTCGCTGTGAATTCGAATGAAATTATCTTTCAAAAAAAAAAAAAATGGTTTGTGTTTGGATGCCAACTATTTGGATTGAAAATATTCAATAATTTCTCATAAGATAATTCAATCATTGAAATAATAATAATAATACTGCTAGTAATAATATTATGGAGAATAGAATGGAATGTAATTTTTATCAGATTCTTTTCGTATTCGTTCGATGCTTTTCATTTTTGAAATTTACTTATTATAGTGTTTGTCTAGGATTCGATTGAAAGTTCAATCTTTTCTCTAATTCTTTTTGTCTCGTTTCACTCAATAATAATAATAATAATAAAACCAATAATTGCTACAATCAATTTTCGAATCGAGGATTTTTTTTTCTTCTTCGAGTCTGATGTAGCCAATAATTGTTGTTGCTCTCCATCAACAAGTCAATCGTCGTAAATCGAGGCAAAGAGTTTCAAAATGATCGATACAAATCATTCATTTGTGTTCTCGGATCGAATTGAATATGTAATGTTTAATAATTACGATATCTTCCTCATCCAAGGATGTTTGAAAACGTAGCTATTTTTTTCTCTAGTAGAGCTTTTTCTTTCTAAACTCAAAAGCCTAAAAGTAGCGAGAGAGAGAGAGAGAAGCGATAAAACTTTTTTCCTCAGTGAACAATAATAACCTGAAAATACATGAAACAAAAAACAAAAATTGTTGTTTGAATACAAATGTAGAGAAAAAAAGTGCATAATCTTTTAATTTATCTTCGCTACAAAAAGAATCTAGACGAATAATAAGCTCACTGACTTACACACACACACACACACACACAATTGGAGAATAGATTCAAAATTAGCTTAGCATAGAAAAAAAAACCGAAAGCCAACGAAACAGAATTGTAATCAAGTGAATGTCTGCAATGAAGCAAACATCGAAACCAAAAAAAAAAAAAAAAACAGAAAAAAAACAAAATAGAAATAAAAATGTCTAATTTTTTTACCTCAATTCTGAATTTGTAATCGAAGATTTCGTAAAGCACATGTGCATCGAATCGCTACTGTATCGTAAAAAAAAAAGATATTCCTTTTATTGTTGAAAATTTCAAAATTTTTTCTCCCTCTTCTTCCTAAAGTTTCAATGATGGTATGGATGAATAGAAATCGCATTCGAAATCTTTTATGTTCTATGCTCAATTTCAATAATCTGTTGTAATTTATTCGATGAGATTCGAGAACGTCGATAAATGAATAACTATCAATTTTAAAATTAATTCGAATCAAAAAAAAAAAAATGCATAGATTTTATTCATTCGTTTGGGTGTAGTTTATTTCGAAAACAATCCAAAACTAATCAATCTCTCATTATTGAAATTCTATAAGATTTTTTATTACTATTATTTATCTATTTTAATTCTATTATTGAATGATAAGTTTGATGCATAAAACTAAGAATATTTCATATTCAAAATAGCTATATAGAAATATTCTCTCGAATGCTAAATTTGAAGCAAATCGAAAATTTCATCTAAATCTAATGAATTTGAAATCCAAATTGAAAGAGTTAAAATTTCTTCTCTGAATAGTAGCGAATCAAAAAATTGAAACCGATCTAAATTTTAATTAATTGGAAAAAAATTCAAAAATTTTCAAAAAAAAAAAAAAAAAAAATTATCAACAAACCTTAGAGATTGTAAGATTCAGAAAGAGTCTGTAACGAATCAGTCAATCGCTGAAATTCGTTTGAAAACTTTGAAATATCTTTTGCATTCAATCAATGAATGATCGTTGACGATTTCTAGAATAGGTTTCAATAATCAATCACTTCATTTTAAACAAATTCAAAAGTCTATTTAGAATTAGCTTTGGTGAATGATAATAATTAGATAGAAAGCACGTGTTTCAGTGAAAATCATTTCATCGAACTAGATATGGCCGATGTTCATTGAACATCTTCTTCTTTTCAATCCAAGTAGAAACGAATCAAACCAAGCTTTAGATCGTTGCGAACCCAAAAAGTTGAATGACTGACTGAGTTCGATCAAGGAGAGAGAGAGAGAGAGAGAGAGAGAGAGAGAGAGAGAGAGAGACAAAAGACTTTGTTTTTTTTTCATTTCGCTACACCAAAAAAAAAATGGCAATCAAACGTTCCGAACGAACATAGTGAACCACTGCCAGCATTATGAACATTTAATGGATTCGAATACTTGGAACTTTTCAAAAAAAAAAAAAAATTGCTTGCCCATCATTTCTTTCGTTTAGCATTTGTATCGAATAGGTTGTTTCTGGATTTAGGTTGATGCTCTTCAACTTCAATTGATGTCTGTGTCTTTATCTGTCTGTGTGTGTGTGTTCGAAAGAGATCCGAAACGCTTCAATTTAGTGTGGTTGGTGGTGTTGTTGTTGTTGTTGTTATTAGTTTGCTTTGGTTACAAAGTTTCATTCTCAATCCAATTGATTATCTGAATTGAAGTTGGAATCAGATAGAGAAAGAGAAAAAATTTTAGTTAGAAATCATCAATTCATGAAAAGCATCAATAATTCAGAACGCTTAAACTGCTCGAATGCTTAAAAGCTGCTCATCACTGCTGGGTAGGAGGGAGGAGGAGGGGGTAATTGCATTGATCGCGCACTTTAAAATCGGTAACATTCTTTCGATGACATCGACGAAGAGGGATGTGATGATGATCTCGACCACAAAAGAAGCATCGAATCATTACTCTTAGCTAATGAGAGCAATGAAAAAGATGGAGATGAAGGAGAGAGAGAGAGAGAGAAAGAAAGAAATAATTTATTTGCAGTCGTAAAAAAAAAGAAGAGCAGAAGAGCCTCAAACAATTTAGAAAGAAAGGCATCAAAACGATCGAATATGCAAAGACATTCGACGGAAATCTATTCAATCAATGCTCTTCCAAGTCAAAGCATATCGCTATGGCCTTGAAAATTTTTCCAATTATGACCTGTAAGTTTACTCTTTCGATCGTCCGAAAAATTTTGATCCTAGAGACACACACACAGAGAGAGAGAGAGAGAGAGAGAGAGAGAGAGAGCGTTATGAAAGAGAGAATATGAGAGGATTTGGAATGAATTAGAATCGTTTCGAAATTATTGCGAAAGATAAATAGGAAAGTTTTTTTTTTTTTTAAATTAGTCCGATTCCCCGATGAGGATCTAGATGTGCCAGCGTTTTAAAAATTTGGATTGAATAAGAGAAAAGTAAGTGTGACAAAGAGAAGCATTTCGCCCCCCCTCTCCGCTAATCAAAAGATGTTCTTTTCTCTCATAGTTTAATCAAATTCCTCTGTAGCTATATTATAGATCGGTGTAAAAAAAAAGAAGATCGGTAGAACCATATTGCGGAGTCTAGATGATTGGATTGTTTTGGGGTACGTTTTCTCTAAACGACAAGAGAAAGAGAGAGAGAAAGAGAGTAAGCAATTTTTTTCCTAGAATCCATAACAACTTCCAGTCTGTTGACCTTTTGCATAACAGATCCATTTGGACCGATCCTATTTCGAAACAAACTATTTCGATTCAATGTTGCACAAAGCGTGGAGAGGTGTTCGGAAATTTGAAGCTCGATAACAAAACAGATGTTTTTCTTGTCAGCGATCCAAACTGTCTTTCGAATAGCTAAATTTCAAATATTGGACCAATTTGGATAATGAAAGCAAATCGTGTTTTTTTTGCATTATTTAAAAATGTCTAACTAGTGATGTTTAAAAGTTAATCAAATAGAGCGATCAGTCAATGAAAGCTACCAAAAGATATTGTTGTCTTCTGTTTAGCGTTTTATTGACAGTTTGGTTTTATAGATTCTTTCTTCTTTTAAATCCGTTTCAAAATGCAACAAATTTTTGGTCGATTCCGACAGAATCATCGGTTGAAAATCAAACAAAATCAATTCTATCCAAATGGTCAAACGATAAGAAGGCTAGTTATTATAAATTGGAAAATTTTCTACAAAAAAATCAAGAAAATTTCGAAGATTTTGCAGAAGATGATTCAGATTCAAGCTGTAGAATGAATTCCAAATGTTTTGATTTCGATAGATGCTCAATCAAATCCGGAATCAAAATTTACATTTATCCTCATGATGATCGACAAACAAGTGTACTGTTTAGAAAAATCATCGCTTTCATCAAACAATCTAGATATTACGAACCAAATCCTGACAAAGGTATCGATTAAAATTTATTTTTAAGAACAATTTACTAATCGATCATTTTATAATTCACTATGATTACGATAATTTTTATTCTTCCAAAGCTTGTTTGTTTATAGCTGATGTGGACACATTAGATCGAGATAGGAAATCTGTAAATTTTCGAAAATATTCGTTGAATACTAATTCATTCTTGAATGAAGGACGCAACCATCTAATTTTTAATCTTTACTCAGGATCATGGCCAAACTATGATGGTAAATTGAGCTTTATTTGGTTGGGACCATATTTTTCCATTTTATTATATATTTTTTTTCAGAGCTTGATTTTTCCGGGATCACTTTTCCTGAATACGGTATTTTTTAATCAAATATAAATCTTAGAAAATTGATCTAATTTTTTTTTTTTTTTGATGTTCTAGCTATTTTGATAAAAGCTTCAATGTCTTTCGAAAACTATCGCCAAGGTTTTGATATATCATTTCCTCTTTTCATGGAAGATCATCCAGACAGAGGGCCACAATTCATTCCTAAAGATGTTAGCAAAATCAAAGATTCAGTAAATTGAATGAATTGCAAATTATTTGTCGCATTATCAATAATTTTTAATCTCATAGACTAGTCATGTAGAAATTGTTGATCAAAACTCTGTGAAATCTTCAAAAAATTTGATTGTATTCAAAGGAAAACGTTACACGTATGGAATCGGTGGTGAAACTCGTAACGCTCTACATCACATCCATAACGGTGACGATATTCTTATTTATACCACTTGTAAACATGGAAAAAAATGGAAAGAGTTTGCCGATGAACGTTGCGATGAAGATAATTCGGAATATGAAAAGTTGATTGAATGTTTTTCTCCAATTTCATTGTTTTAATTTGAAATTTTTTTCACAAGGCATGATTATCAGACTTTGATGCGAAATTCTACATTCTGTTTGGTTCCAAGAGGTCGTCGTTTAGGATCCTATCGATTTCTAGAAGCTTTAAGTTTCGGCTGCATACCAATTGTTATGAGCAATTCATGGGTTCTACCTTTTAGTGAGAGAATTCATTGGCCATCAGCAGTGATTATAGCAGATGAGCGATTCGTTTTTCAAATTCCTGATCAAATTCGATCGATTTCGAAGTTTGAAATCGAATCAATGAGGCTACAGTTAGTATTGATTTTAAAGTATTGATAATCTCTATCATTGAAATATTAACGATACTTGTGCTTTCAGAGGAATTTATCTTTACAATAATTATTTTGCTTCAGTGGAAAAAATTTTGTTGACTACAATCTCGATCATCGAGGATAGAATAAATATTCATCATTCTAGAGAAGCTTTCCTTACGAATGTTGCCAACATATCACCATTATCATCGTTATGGATCGATACTAGATACAGTGATTTGATTGATAATTTTCCGAGATTCGTTTCAATGAATCATGCTGGTTTCACAGCAATAGTTTCGATCACCAAAGTGATTGCTCCTAATCAGCTAATCAAATTCCTTGATGAAAGCCTTTTTCCATCTAAATTTATTCGTAAAACTTTGATTTTATGGGAGCTTGCGGTTCCTGTTTTTAGTGAAATTTCTAATCTGCTCTCGCTACATCCGGAAAAATTAATTATCGAATCTCGATTGAATTCGTCTGATATTCTCAACAAATTCACATGCTGTCATAATCATAAATCTATCTCGACTGATGCGATATTTCAAATAGATCCGGAAAGCAATTTGATTACGGAAGAAGTTGTATCAAAATGATTTGATTTCGATTTTTTAATTTTTTGATTTTCACTAAAAGATCGATTTTGCCTATCTTGTATGGGAATCCTTCTCAGAAAGAATAGTCGGATTCAGTGTTCGTGATCATTATTTCGATGCATCTAAAAATCAATGGACTTATTCCTCAAAATGGACCAATCAGTTTTCAATCGTTTTGTTCGACGCTGCCATTTATCATAAGTATAAATTGATTTTCTCTTGAACGATTACAATTTATCGAATTCTTTCCATCAATTTCAGATACTATAATTATCTCTATTTGAAACATTTTTTCTCCAAAATGAATTCCACACAACTTGATCAACAATGTTTAGGACTCGCATTCAGTATATCCTAAAGTTTTAGATACGTTTTCAAATTAATTAATTGATTTTTCTTGATTTAAAAGATTTTTTCGTCAGCCATATTCTTATGGAAAGTCCAATCAAAGTTACTCAACGAAAAAAAACTATTCAAAACGAATCATTGTTTGATTCTTGGATCGCATGGATTGATCGCAAAACTTGCTTTCAAAAATTGATCTCTTCTTACGGATATATTCCATTGATTAAATCCAAGCAACGTTTTGAACCGCTCCTATACAAAGATGCAGTCAGTTTTGTACGAAAAAAATACCGTAAATTGGAAATGATTTCGTAAATCATCTTGAAACAATGTGATAATAACATTCATTTTCAAACAATGTGTGTTCATTAGCTAATAGTTTTACGTTAATTGATCAATCAATAAGATGTCATTTCGTATCGAGTTTGATCTATGAATTCCTCCCTCCCTGCCCAAAAAAAACTATTCTTTAATTAAGAATCACGAGAATAGCACATAGTCCGTTCACCATCTGATAATTGGGGAGGAAAAAAAATAATCCCAAAATCCAAATTTCCTCAAAATATTCTCTCTTGAACGAGATTGCGCTTTCATAGCCCGTCTACAACTCCAATTTTGTTGTTGTCAGGCTCTCTCTCTTTCTCTCTCTCTCTCTCATTCACTCTTTCATACTTTTTCCCGATCGATTCGGTGTAGTGATGTTGCGATGCCGATGCTGTCTCGCTCAACTGTAGATCTGTTTGAGACTCCTCGTTCGCTTCGTTTCATTCTTAGCAAATCGAATAAGCTAGCGTTATGAGATGGTGTCGTCGCTGTGCCTTTTTCGCTCTCTGCTTTGTTTATGCTCTCTCTCTCTCTCTCTCTCTCTCTCTCTCTCTCGCCATAAATTTCAGCACTAATTATTGCGTATTATTATTCCAAACATAAAGATTTTTAAATTATTATTATTTATTTTGCAATATGTTATTATCATAAAATTGTTAGTTTTGTTTTATTCTTTTATGCGAGAATCTAGCGTACGCTGAATCGTTGAGAATCCGATGAGAATGCAATATCGAATACGATTCAATCGTTTGATGAATCGATTCCTTTCAGAGTTTAATCAATCTTCGATTCAATTCTCGATTCTCTTCTTTGTAAACTCTTTTTTTTATCGTGATTTAAAATTTGTTCCGAAATTTATCGAATAGAGAAAAAAATAGAATCGAATTCGACTATCTGATGAGCCATTATTCGAGAGAATTAAAAATCATTAACTTTTCAATATGGATTTGAATGTCGAAGATTCGAATCCAAACAATTCTTCTTAGAATCGAATTTGTTTTCCCCCCATCTCTGGTTTGCTGATTGTTTGAAGCAGAAAAAAAAAATCATTCATCAACTAATTGTGATAAATTCTTCTAGATCTCTCTAAGAATTCAATCGGTATAATTCTATAATCTCTATACTCGATCTGTACGACTAGAGACTATCTAGTGAATCGAATTTTTAATTGAAAAAAAAAAAAATTGCAACAATATCGAATTTCGTCTATTTCTATTTTTTTTTTCAATTTTAATTGAATTCTAAAATTTGATTTTAATTAAATTATATTTTTTTTTTTTCATTCTCTTTCTCTCTCTCTCTCAAACGATTCTCGAAGTTTAGATAAATTTCCAAAAACAAAAACAAAACTAAAAATAAAAAAATAATTTCGAAGATGGGCAATTGTTTGAAGACGGTCTCATCACATGATGACATTTCATTATTGCGTGATAGTGCTCCTACTGCACAACAAGAACGATCAGATCAATCATTGGCACAGACACATTTTGTCGCCTTAGATTCTTCAGCGAGAATCAACAATTTTCTCCAAGTAATTATTCGAAGTTCAAACGAGATTCATTGTCATTTCTTCTTCTCTTTGTTTTTTTTATTTCTTTATTATCTCATTCGAATGATTGTTTTTTCTCTTTTTTTTTTTTTGGTCCAGGAGAATCAAACTGCATTATATTATCCATCACCGAATGTTAGCCGTCAAGCTAATCAATTGACCGAGGAAGAACAGATCAAAATTGCACAAAGAATTGGTCTGATTCAACATCTACCCACTGGTTCATATGATGGATGCAAAAAAAATCGAGAGTAAGTGTTTGTCGATTGTCTACAGCAGCTTTATTATTAATTGATTGTTTTGTTGATTCGCTTCGATTTAATAGATGTGTGATATGTATGATCGAGTTCTTGATGGATGATCCAATTCGATTTCTTCCTTGTATGCACATTTACCACACTAAATGTATCGATGATTGGCTGATGCGTTCATTCACTTGTCCATCTTGCATGGAACCAGTTGATGCTGCTCTATTGTCGACTTATCAGACCGATTAGCTTTAGATTCAAGAAATTTCCTCTTCACAGTTTCATCATTGGTTTTTCTTAATTCGACAAACTCTTAGATTAATGGCTCTTAGTTGCAGAATTTTATTAATTCTTGCAAAATTAGGACCTAATCTCTGATCGAATCTCTACTGTCAATTCACAGATTTATTTCTTCGGGTTTCAAAACTACTCGAGAAAGATCTTCGAATTCATTTTGTTTCATTCTCATTTCATCACAAAGTCATTCGATTTAATTTGTTATAAATTTGTACATTTTGTTTTCCATTACGGCCTGCATCGAGAATTCTCGAATAATTTGAATTGAGATTGCATCATCGACTATTCAATCGATTCATTCATATTTTGATGAAGCTGCATTTTCATAATTCTATCGAAAAGTGTAGTTAGGAAATCGAATCGAAAAATTCAATTCTCCAATGATCGATCAAGTCATTTTCATTGCGAAAGATTTTCGATAATCTAGATATTTTTTTATAATAAATATCTAATTTTGTATTATGAATCACATTTATTAAAGAAATTGCGAAGAGAATTGTTTTTCGCCAATAAATATTAATTTTCTTAGCTAATTTCCTTAATTGAAAGTGTATTTGATGGCTAGAACTGCGTTTCTCAAACCCGGTTCATTTGAGTTTTCTGCAAGTCGCTTGGAACTCGGTGACTCGGTGACGATGGATCATTAAAGGCGAGAGGGGAGGAAAAGAAGCGCCGGTTATTTCCGCTAGTTAGAGCAACGATGGGCTAGAATAATTTTGAAAATATAAGGTGAAGTTAAAACTTTTCGCTGCTAATGCAGAAACGATGTACCACAAACTCACCTAACTTAAAAAAGCCAGTTCATTCAGCTAAAGTCACCTAACCCAGCAGTTCTTAAATACGGCTAAATTGAGTTTTACGGTGAGTCAAATAACGTAGCTTGTGTGCTGAATTCTAATTGAATGAATTTATGTAGAAGCCAGCGACAGCGCCACTGAATTCAATATTTCACAAAAGTAAGCGCGAATTATGTTCAAAATTACACTGATGTCGCTTCTTAATGACTCTGATCATCATAATCTACGCAAGTTTTGTGAATTTCTACGAATGTTTTGATTAAGAAAAGAAAAAGTATATAAAAGAGAATAAAAATTGGTGAAAGAAAAAATGGGATTTAAGAAAGAGAATAAAGTTTTGGTGAAAAAAAATAAAATTGTATATTTTTCGTGAAAATTTGTGTTGAGAAAATAATATATGAACAACTTTTCATAATTTTTTCAATAAAATAAGCAATAAATTGACTCAGTCATTTTAAAATTAGATTTAAACCAAAATTTAGCGGAGATTCTTTGTGAAAATGTTGCTCCATGTATAAAAAACTAACCTATCTTTGTCTGTCTTCTTGCCTAAACGCATCAAGCCGGCGAAAAATTGCTATTCCAGAACTGCTGACCTAACCTCACTGGCTCAGTCTGACAAAAGTAACCTAACCTCATTGATTGAACCTGAATAAAGTGACCTGACCTCACTGATTCAGTTAGCTAGACAAAATTAACCTAACCTCACTGACAGAAGCTGAATAAAGTAACCTAACCTCACTAACTAAGCTTGACAAAGTTAACCTAACCTCACTGACTGAGTCTGAATAAAGTCACTTAACCTCACTGACAGAACCTGAATAAAGTAACCTAACCTCACTTGCTCAATCAGCTCGACAAGACTAATCTAACCTCACTGACTGTTTAAAAAAAGTGATCTTATCTCACAGACTCAATCGGACAAAAGTAACCTAACCTCACTGACTGAGCCTGAATAAAGTCACCTAACCTCATTGAATGAACATGAATGAAGTAACCTAACCGCACTGACTGAGCCTGAATAAAGTCACCTAACCTCACTGAATGAACATGAATGAAGTAACCTAACCTCACTAACTCAGTTAGCTTGACGAAAGTAACCTAACCGCACTGACTGAGCCTGAATAAAGTCACCTAACCTAACTGAATGAACATGAATAAAGTAACCTAACCTCACTGACTCATCCTGAATAAAGTAACCTAACCTCACTGACTCAGCTTGACGAAACTAGCCTAACCTCACTAACTGAGACTGAATAAAGTCACCTAACCCCACTGACTCAAATTGAAAAAATTAACCTAACCTCACTAACTGAGCTTGAAAAAAGTGACCTTTTCTCACTGGCTCAATCTGACAAAAGTAACCTAACCTCACTCTCTCATTTGCCTAGCCTCGCTAATTTGATGATTCGTCTAAGTTTGAAAAAACGCGTAATTGTCAATCAAGTTTAATTCAAACGGATAAAAGACACAAAAGCAAAAGTTCTGTCGTTTGAATGAATCAAAACTGAATCCATTTAATTCCAAATTGAATATTTTATTTAAAAAATCTTCAATTCGACAAACAATACTCAATCATTGCAAACTGAATGCCCAATTGCTTTCACTTGGATCATTATTCTTTTTCATTATCATCTGATGAGAGAGAGAGAGAGAGAGAATAGGTAGTAGTTATGCTGAAGGAAACTTCGAAAAAAAAAGCCTGGGATTTAAATGATCTAATGGAAGCAAAGAAACAATTGCAAATGGACTGGGCAATGTTTTGAGTGGTGGGTTATGCCAGACTATTGCATTGGATTTAGCTAAGCTAGTGCTAAGCATCAATTATCATTCTACTGCAGGGGATTAAATGACTCTATTCCAGATGCATTGCATCCAATGGACAATCAAATGGATCCGTTAGGTTTGATGTACTTTCTGTAGCCATTTATGATTTTAGTAATTTTCTATTCGATTTATATAGATTGATTGATTGATCGAAAAACTGGACAACAACATCACTATCATCATTGCAGCTGAATCGAAACAAATCCTATTCATTCGGAGAAGAATTCACCAAAGATCATATTGATAACTAGATCGAATTTCAAATTCGAATCGCATACATTAATTGAATTTCATCACTGTTCATTGATTGCTACTCTTCCATTATTTTCATCAATTGTCTCCATCATCATCGGCCAGGACACACAACACAATCATATCGAATGAATGATAACTATATCATTTAAGTAGAAGAGATTTGACAGAAACATTTGAGTCATCATTCCATCATCCACATCGCCATTTGTTATGATTTCAGCATAGATCAATGAGAAATACTCAAATCATTCCTGAAATTTTTTATCTTATCTCAAGATGAACAATCTTTTTAAGAATTTATTGACCAATTTCTGCCCTATTCTTGTGATTGTTTCAATCATTTCGATCAATTCTTTGAGTGCTCTCGATGGATTCAATGTTTGCACAAGAAATGAGACGTAAGTTTATCAAACTAATCGAATCGTAATCGAATAGTTCAAAGTTAAAAACTATCACTCTAATTTTTTTTCTGAATAGCGTTCCAATCGAATATGAAATTCAAATACCGAAACCGCAAGAAGTTCAAACTCTTGGATGGTGTTTACAAATACCTCCAAGATGTATCAAAATGAAGTAAGAATTCTTTTATTTCATTATTTTGTCCTATCTTCAGCTATGTAATCCGCTTTTAATGAATTTTCTTTAAAATTCGAAATTTATAAAACACAATAAATTCAAATAATTTCCTCATCCTGGATCATTGATTCTACACGTTCAAGGACAATCTATCAGATGGAAACAATAAAAAAGACTCGAAACGAAACTCGTATCATAAAATATTGTTGTAATGGTTATGCGGAAATCGATAAAAAATGTCATCGTATGTTTCACTGATTGTCATCGAAATCAATTTTTTTTTATTTCTTGAATTTAAATTTTTACTTCGTACAGCTGTTTGCCAAAATGAATGTCTTCATGGTCAATGCATTGAACCGGATGTTTGTCAATGTCAATCAGGGTATTGAACCAAGATTTGATTGCAAAAAAAAATTCGGCACTTTTCATATGATATTTTTTTCCGAACAGTTGGGGAGGCCCTAAATGTGACCAAAGTATGTGGATTTTGTTCTCTATTTTTTTTCTAAACCATTTAATGATGACTTATTCACTTTGGATTAGCATGTCCTAATGGCAGATATGGACCGAAATGTGATCAAGAATGCAGCTGTGAAAACGAAGCGAATTGTGATCCAGTAGATGGTCATTGCAATTGTTTGTCCGTAAGTTTTTCCGACTATTCTACCAGTTATACTGATCATCATTTTAGGGTTGGATTGGAAAAAAATGTGATCAACCTTGTCCGCCAGGAAAATTCGGACATCGTTGCATTCAATTATGTCAATGCGAACATGGTGATTGTGATCACATCAGGTGAAATCTCAAAGAGATTTACTAAATTCAAATTTTCTAATTGACTGTTGAATTATGTTAATTGATTACAATCGTAAAAGTGGAATGTGTAAATGCCATCCAGGATATCAAGGACCTCTTTGTGATCAGAAATGTCCACAAGGTCGTCATGGAATAGAATGCAACGATTCTTGCCATTGTTTGAATAACGGAACTTGTGATCATATCACTGGAAAATGTAATTGTCCACCAGGATTCTTTGGTTCAGTTTGTTCTGAAACATGTGATGTTATCAACAAATGGGGTCCTAATTGTAAGAACGATTGCCATTGTTTCAATGGAGGACTTTGCCATCCGATTACCGGAGAATGTCAATGGTGATTTTGATGCAAGTTGGAACACTTGTAATATGCAAATATTTTTTTTTTTAGTCTTGCTGGATATTTTGGTGAAAATTGTGCTGACGAATGTCCGAAAGGCAAATACGGTCCAGGATGCACTAGAAATTGTATGTGCCAAAATGATGCTTTGTGCGATCGGACAACTGGTTCATGTTTGTGTCCTGATGGATACAGTGGCAAGCAATGTGAAATCAGAGAATGTCCATCAGGCAGATATGGACTTGAAAAATGTGACAAACAATGTTTGTGTCACAGCAACAACACCATCAGATGTGATCCTTCGAATGGGACATGCAAATGCAAACCAGTCAGTATTTTTCTCGCATTTATGTTGCATTCTTTCTGATTGTTCAATCATTGAAGGGTTTCAAAGATTCATGTTTCAAGCAATGTCCACCTCCGTATTATGGTCAAGATTGTAAAAAAGTTTGTGATTGTTTGAATGGTCTTTGTCATCATGTTACAGGCGATTGTGCTTGCAATGCCGGATGGACTGGTGAAAAATGTGATAGACAATGTTTTGCTGGTACCTATGGAGTTGCTTGCTCTCAGAAATGCATATGTTTTGGCAACGTCCGATGCAATCCTGAAAATGGACAAGTTAGTAGACAAATCAGAGAATTTATCCGATGATTTACGATATCAATTCTCGATATTTTTTTGCTACTTAGTGTGATTGTCCTGCAGGATTTTCTGGTCTCAAATGTAATAGACCTTGTGCACCGAACACTTTTGGAGAGAAATGTTTATCTCAATGTAATTGTAAGAATGGCGGTGTCTGCAATGCTGTCAATGGGAAATGTACATGTCTTCCAGGATTTACTGGAACCGATTGCGGGTAAACACTTCGCCTTTGATTGTTCTCTCTTCTGTTATTTCAATTTCTTCGTTGATTTAGTGAAAAATGTCCAAGAGGATTTTTTGGTTTGAATTGCAAATATCAATGTGATTGTGATGAGACCAATACCGAATCATGTGACTATGTGACAGGTACTTTTTAAATAACTTTGATTATATTATTATCGAATCTTTTTATCACTCAAGGCGAATGCAAATGCAAGCGAGGTTTTGAGGGTAATCGATGCGAACAGACTGCTCTTTGCCCAAAAGGCAAACATGGACCAGACTGTGCGAAGAATTGCGCTTGTGATGGACGGCTTTCGTGTGATTTTGAGGGATCTAATTGCTTTTGCCCTCTTGGACTTCGAGGAAATCGTTGCGATAAAAAATGTCAAAGTGGAACATTTGGCAAATCTTGCATACAAGATTGTCCTCTTTGCATGCACTCTAATCAAACCTGCAACAACGTCGATGGTTCATGCATTTGTCTTCCAGGTTATCAAGGATACTTTTGCGAACAAATATGCCCAAATGATCGTTATGGCCACGATTGTCAAAATGAATGTGATTGTTCATCGATCGGAGGTCAATGTAATCATGAAAACGGTGATTGCATATGTTATCCAGGCTGGAAAGGAATCAAGTGCTCTCAAACTTGTGAAGACGGAACTTATGGACTAGACTGCCAACAACACTGCAAATGTCAAAACGGAGCCACTTGTCGAGCGACTGATGGAACATGCTTTTGTCCACCTGGTTATATGGGAACATTCTGCTCTGAAACTTGTAATAATCACAAAGATACTGTAGTATCTTGAACAATCATCTAATATATCTCTTTATTAGGTCCTGATGGATTTTTCGGTGACAATTGTCTACGTTCTTGCAATTGTCCAAGAGGGAATTACTTTTGTGATCCAGTAGTTGGCTGCACTTGTAAACCAGGCTACGGTGGTTCTGATTGTAATGTAATTGTCACACTAGCAAGCGCACAGATACAGGAACGAGCAACTGGTTCCACTTGGTTCATCATATTTCTTATTCTCATATTGTTTTGCTCAATCCTAGCCTATGTTGGCTATTATTATCGGAGAAAATTCATACAGCTTAAAGATTTGCTCTATGTCGAGTATTCTAATATCTATGCTGGTTCACAAACTTCAGAGCCAAGACATTTTGATAATCCTGTTTACTCATCGATGCCTGGTTTCAGTAAGAATAAATTCTTGAACAATTTCAATCAAGTAAACGGTGGAATTGTTGGAAAAAACATCAATCTATTGAACAACAAGCAAAAAGATCATAAAATTGGCAATCCGAATAGTATCTATGAGGTTCCTAATAACAATCTTTATGTCGATTTGGAGAATGAGCATTCGAAAGTGCAAAACAAATCCAATAACTTTTATCATAGTATTGATGAATTGGAAACGGAAATTAATTGCAAACCAAACGGCAACAACAATGACATATCAATTGATAGTAAGTAGCTAAGCCTCACTAAGCATAGGCCAATGATTTCAATCTAATTTTCAATTCGATAGAAAATATTCCATCCTGTTCATCTGATTCATCTACAAAGAATAGCAACGACTATGATATACCGAAAAATTCCAATCCATCCAACACTTCGGATCCGAAAGATTCGGCCACAATATTCGCCGCTAATCAGATAGAGAAGGCTACGGAGTTGCATCAATATCAAAACATCTTCGACAAGAGCAATGGATAATCATCGAGATGATCAATTTAAATGATTTGATTCGTTTGTTGTTTCGAATCATCATCAATAAGATCGCATCAAACAATCTAGCAAGATTTCTTTCTATTTCAAATGAATTTCTTTCTAAAACGAATCTTACGAAAGAAATCTTTCGTCTGTAAAGAATTGTTTTATTTAAATGTTGGAATATTTTATTTTTGTTTTTTACAATCTTTTCTCTTTTTTTTCAAAAAAAAAATGGACTTTTTTTTTCTTTCTACAATCTATCTATCTATCAATCAATCAATCTATTGGAAACATTTCAGTGTTTGTATATTAATCTCTTCTCTCTATATTCATCTCTATGCTCATTTGTCTATCTTCGAAAATCGCTTGTTGTTCTGTGATAAAAAAAAAGGAAAAGAATAAGAAAACAAATGATATTTTAAATTTCCATTCACCATTGTATATAGAATTCAATTTGATTTTCGATTCATCAAATCAAATCTTCTCTCTCGGTTCGTTCCGAGAAGATCAAATATTTCATTCAAAGATAGCATTGAGCTATGTTCGAAGAGAAGAAAAAAAAATGTACGAGAAATCGAAAATTTCACTACTAAGATTATCATTTCTAAATGAATTTATATATCCGAAAAAAAAGAAAGAAAAGGAAAAGGAAAGAAAAAAAATATAATTCCTAGATAACTTTGTCGCTAAGGTAACTTTGAATCCGACAAATTCGATCGATTTTTTTTTGTTCTCCAAATATTTCCTAACTATTTTTAATGTCTACCTCTCTGTCATTGTTTTTTATTTTTTTAATTTCTATTTATTTTCTTCTCTCCTTTCTCGATCTTTCTTGGTTGCATGATAAATGTCAATAATTTTTTTTCTCGAAAAAAACAAAACAAAAAAGATTCTGATCTCAAAAACAAACTAATTAGGTTCGTACTCAAATACTAGGGCATCGATAGAATGGAAATCTCGATTAACGAATGAATTCTATATGTTTATCATATTATCTACTCTACACACCCTCACACACACACCGACACCCACCACCTTCTTTACATTAATTCCAAAAAAAAAAAAAAATCATATTCTAAGAGCTAAATTTTATTCCATATAATTTTTGATTCAATTAACAAATCTTCAATGATTATTGTTGTGCGATGAAGTTTCATGAATTACACGGCATCAATGTTGTTTTGGATGAAACCAGAAGGATTGCGAATCGAATCAATTCGTTTTGTGATGCATTCGTTTTGAGCTCACAACCATTGCGCCAAAATTTCTCCATTGTTATCAAATTATCTTCAACGATTTTGTTGAATGAATCAAACAAACAATGCTCGCAAACAACTAATTGGCTTGGAAATTGTTTTCTAGGTTTAACCTCGAAAAATCCATCAAGTTTTATCGAATCAATCTATCCGAAACATTTAATTAATCTTTTGGCGAATAAATCTGAAGATGTTTGGATCAAACAAATCGATACAAATTGGTCTGATGCTAGTTTGATTTTGAATTTAAATTCCGATGGTCAATTAGAGATTGTCACTGAGTTCGATCCAGAGATTCGATATATTTTTCTCGATGGACTTCCGGTCAATTTTCCTCTATGGCTTGTTTTCGATCTTTACGGACGAACAAATCAAATACAATTTCCTCATTATACCGCATCAAACTCTCCGGAAATTGTTTCGCTAGGTTCGGATGTTTATTCCACATTCAAATGTGGAGAGAACGGTATTGTACCATACAATTCTGGTAGAATCATATTGATTGGACCGAAAAATTCTGGAAAAAGTCAATTAAAAAATATGCTTTTCAATCGAAAGTAAATAATGAATAAAATTTAAAATCTAAATTATTACTATTTCTTTAAAAAATCATTTTAAATTCTAATCAGCAGTTTAGATTTGAAGAATTCGACAAAGAATGCGAACAACAATATCAAATTGAATCAACAAGAGGAATGGACCTTGATCAGCAGGCATCGATTTCCGAATAAAATTCATATGAGCAGTCCGAATCTTTCCGATATCTATCATGAATTATCGAGAAACATTGTGATGGAAATCATTTCGATCCATCAAGAACAATTGGAATCGAATTCTTTGTCCCCGAAAGATATGATCCGAAATGTTTTACGTTTACCTCGGAAATTATTACGGCCCTACTCGAAAGAGATGAAAGAATTCAGCGAAAATTTGGTTTGTGTCGATTACCTGTTTTGTTTTTTTCTCAATTCTCATCAAACCATTTGTTATCTATTTGATTTTCAGAACGAAATTCCGGAAGAGTTAATGTTTATGATTGAAGAACAATTGAAGAGAGTACCAAATGAAATCAAAAACGAAAACACTTTCAATCGATTCGAGGAACACTCTTCGATGGATTTGATTGAGAGAAAAAATTTGATTAATATTAGCGATTTTGATGGCGATCTAATGTATTTGATAATCAATCAGGTAAGCTAATCAATGATTTCCGTTTCCGGTGAATCGACCATACTGATAGGGATCCTTATTGCGAATAGCAATCGAATCGAATAGAATCAATTAAATTTAAATTTGAAAATTAGTTTTTTTTCACCAACTCTGCAGTGTATCTTCTCGTAATCAATCTAGCTGACAATCTTGATGCAACAAATCTTTGTAAGCAAGATAATTACTCCTACATCGTACGTATTCCTATTTTCGGGTGGAATTTCAAAATTCCATTTTTTTTTTCGTTTTGGCAAGAGTGAGCTCGGAAGTGAACGGCTGACCGTTTTACATTTGCTACATCTATGGTTCGCTTTGATCCATTGTACAGTGGCTGGTTTCAATCTACCCAATGATTGTGAGAATGAAGAGACAGAAAAATTCGATCTACAACCACAAATCGTTTTGGTTGGAACTCATAGAAATTCTGTGCACGCTGAACCGATCACTCGGAATCAGATAATTGAGGAGATTTTCGAGAAAATTCAATCTAGTTTAGCTGAAACAAGCTATTCGGGACATTTGTTTAAGAATAAAATCGCCATCGATTGTCAAGAGATGTCTTTCGATGAACCGGAAATTGTCTCTAAGCTCAAAAAAATTATCCAATCTTTGTTTAAAAAAGAGAAACTCTCTGGTTTCAATATTCCATTATGTTGGATGCAATTAGAGCAGATTCTAGAGAAATTCAAACAGAAAGGAATCTATTTTGTCGATATCAATCAATTACATGAGGTTGTTTCATCACAAATCGATTCATTTCGATCGTATGAGAATCTTAACGCTGCCTTAAGCTTCTACCATAATCAAGGTAGAATTTTCTATCTAGATTGTGTGAATCAAAATATGGTCAGCAATGAAAATCAAGGCCCCTATGAGTTTGGTATAATAATTTTGGATCCAAAATGGTTCATACATTGCGTCTATGATCTTTGCTCATATCTTTGCAAGACCAACGAGAACGAAGAGAAATTAGATGATGAAGATAATCAATCACTTGGAATTATAAGGTTAGATTTCTCTAACTTAATCAATCGATCTTTCATTGATTAGCTTTGATTTTGGTGCGCTGAATTTTTTTTTAATGATTTTGTTTCTAATCCGATCCAACTATTTTCAGTGAAAATTCTATCAACAATGCTTGGATTCAATATATCGATCAAAAATTCATTCTCTTAGGATGTTTAGAGAATTTGGATCTAATCTGTAAATTTGATTTGCTCAACACTGTTATAAATGAACAAAATGATTTTTTTTATTGATTTTCTTCTGATAACAGATGAACTTAGTCCCTATTTACCTATGGAAGATGCATCGGATATTGCTACCACTACGATCTTCCCGAAATTATATTTTTTTCCATGGATCACCAAACCGATTGGAGAGTTTCAAGAATTCAACGATGCAAACGAAAATGGTGATGGTCGTTCGCATTCATCGAAAAGACCAAATGAATCGAATACGACAAATAGTCAAGATTTTGGAGAGTCCACATTTCAATTTGTTATTAAATTCGATATTCTTCCAGTGGTCGGTAATTTTAATGATCGTTTATGCATTGAATGAATTGATTTTTTTTTTTTTTTTTTTTGTAATCCATCTCAAAAGAGTCTTTTCACACGTCTAATGATTCGACTCTCTAAATGGTCTTGGAATCAAGGCTGGGGAAGAAAACCGGAAATGATCAATGCAAAAGGAAGGATTGCTGTTGATTTTGATCATGATATTATCTTGAAAGTGAATATATTTCAAGCAAGAATCTATTTGATTATAGTGAAAATTTTCGAAGAGATACCAAATGATCAAATTGAGAATCTTCTGCTAGGACCAACAGCCAACGTTTGTGTTAAAGTGAAAAATTTGATGGAGAACGAGCTATCGCTATTGAAACATTCGTATTATCGACGTTTAAATTTCAAACTTGTTGTCCCATGTCCTTGCGATGCAATTTGTGACAAACACAAACTAGAAGGATGTATTGATGAAGTTTGTCTTCATTTTCTAACGCTTCAAGAATGTCTACAAAAAAAGGTTTGCCAACATAAAATCAAAATTACATTGATTCAAGTATGACCGGGAGTAACTCTTTATGAATAGCTTGTAGAATGTCAATATAATCGACAAGTGAGAACTACGTTCATTCAACGCTTTCTTCCCTATGTTCCGACTGTCAATAGTAAGTTTCAAAGTTATTCGTTTGAGTGGAACCGGATTTCATTTAGACTATTTTTTTCCACTATGTTCCACATTGATTAGATGATTTTTTCTACGAATCAATGTTCACAATGGCTAGCTCTACCAATGTCTGGGAGAATATCTTTCAAATCGAACAGCAATGGATGAGAGAGGCGGCTAAATTGCTTAATAAAGGCTCACAAAAATCTTCACCAGATTGGATTTCGTTAGCGAAACGCCTTAGCTATAGCGAAAGAGATATTATAAAATTTAGTACGGAAATATCGCCCGCATTGGCTTTGCTAAAAGATTGGTATGAAAGCAATGGTCGGACTCGATATTGTATCGATGTTTTGATCTCTTGTCTTCGTATTCTATCGCGCGATGATATTGTTGCGTTGATCGAATATGAGCTTGAACCGGAAAATGTTTCACCATCTATTTTCTTAAGCTATCAACATGATTCACAAAAACAAGTTTTAGGTATTGAATTGAATTGAATTCTCAATCAAATTTTCTAAATTTCTTCACATTCCTTTCCGATCGTTATTTGCTAAGAGATTCGAAAAAAATTAGAGCTCTCGGGTTTTCCTTGCTGGATGGACACAAAGTATTCGATGGAACAGTTAAAATTTTAATTATTATCAATTTAAAAAAAAAATTTTTCTCATTTTTAGATCATTGGGTGCAGGAGATTCTTTGTATGGGAAAATTTACGAAGGAATCAGTCGAGCAAAAGTGTTCATCTGGTAAACAATGATCTTATGAAGTGCGTTTGAATGAAACAATCTAATAGTTAATTTATCATCGATCGATAGCTGTCTCACTCCTCGTTACGTCGCTTCACCGATGTGTAATCGAGAAGTAGCTCTCGCTGATGTTCTACACAAACCAATCTTACCGATAATAATCGAATTCGTTCCATGGCCACCGCCCGGTGCAATGGCATTGATTATGAGCTCAATCGTTTATGTAGATCTTTGCGGAGTCGGAAGTCATTCGGGAACTGGTCATTCACAAGATACCGAATCACGTTTCAGGGAGATTTTCGATCATATCGGTCGATACATATCTGGCTATTGCGATAATTCTCTCCTCTCATCGAGATATCTACAATTACCGGATCTATTTAAATCGCAAGCCACAATCAACAAAACAAATCCAAGACAACGAGCGAAAAGCGATAAATATGGTCATCGAAATCATGGTGCTCATTTCAACATCTTCTTGAGACAATCGAATCAGCAAAACTATCACAATCTAATTGACTATCAGAATCAAACATTACAAGATCATTATAATCAGCTTAGTCGAAATTTCGACAACAATCATCAACGTTTATCATCATCTTCGATGCTATCGTTGATTCGACGATCGGATACAAGCGAATCACAGTTTCCTACAGTTTTGATTGAGAATGATCTAGATCGAATCATTCGGGAGACTGATTCGAATGTCAACAATGAAATCATCGAGAATGAATTAGATGGATCCAATGACATCGTTGGCGATGATTCTCAACTCAACAATAATGGTAATATCAATGGGAATCAAAATTCAATCGGATCTAGATCGCAATCGGAAACGAACGAAAACGGACAATCGGTAAATGATAATGAATTGTCTAGCTGATACTTGAAATGATTGCATTTTTTTTTCTTTCTTCCCAATCAAGTTGCGAGAAGATATTCCATTTGTCGATGAAATGATCACCGATGATAACATTTCCGTTATTACACGAACCAGAATCGCTAATCGAATTACGAATTGCGCAGTTTGCCTAATCAATTGAATTCGAATCGAAGATTTTGTGAGCCTAACACGAGAGCTTGTCTCTCAAGAGAAAAAAAAAGTTAACTTAATAATCAAATCTTAATAATCTTCAAAAACAAAAAGCAATCTGGGTACAGTGAAAAAAAAATTAGAACCAAATCAAATTACTGTAGAGACAGATGGGGCTTCAAAGTCCATTGAATCTGAATATCTAAGAAGAGAGAATAACCGGTATCTAATTGGATCTGAGACAGACAACTCGAGCTAGACAATCATTGATGAAATGGTCAATGAATTTTCTCTCATTCTCTCTCTCTCTCTCTCTCTCTCTCTCTCTCTGTGTGTGTGTGTGTGTGTGTGTGTTCAATCAGAGTCCATCAAGATTACCAACAAAACCAAGAACTAAAGAGCTAAAAACTTCTCTATACTTTGAGCTTCATTCCCTCTCTCTCTCTCTCTCTCTCTCTCTTTTCTCATCGAACAAAGCTTTCAAATGAGAAGTTGTCCATTCTCTAGAATAGCCTACAATCAAACTGAGTATACCAAACACAAAGACAAACACACACACACACACACACCGAGAGATACCAGAAGTATATCGGTGTAAGGAAATTTTTCCACCAAAACAAAAAAAAAGCAACAAACAACAATCAAAGATTTAGTAGTTGTTTCCGAATCGGTTGTCCGAAGATTGTCTATGTCTATGTGTGCCAGTGTTGGTGTTAGTGTTAGTGTTAGTGTGTGTGTGTGTTAATGTTAATGTTCGGCTATGTTTTCGACCAAACCAATAGCACTCGATTCGGCTAGGTGTTTTTGGATAATAAATTTGGATTCAATTTTTTTTTTTTTTGGTCACCCAAGTTCCCTATACCACTTCTTTCTTTGAAGATTGGAAAAAAAATAATAATATAAATTTTTTCAATGCTCTAAAACTCTCTGATGAAATACTTTGCTTTGCTTTGCTTTCTTTGCTTTAAAAAGAAAAAAGTGGTACTGTCCATATTAAGACCTTATCGTTAGTGCTAGGCCATCTCGTTATCTATTCTAGTTACATTGACTCTCTTTCTCCTCACTCTCTCTCTCTCTCTCTCTCTCTTTCTTTCTCTCTCGATACTTCTCTCCCCCTCTGTTTTTATCTCTGTCTGGATCCTACTCTCTCCTCTCTCTCTCTCTCTCTTGGTCTCTCGGTGTGTTTGTGTGTGTGTGTGAGTGAGTATCTCTCCAACAAGCTCCAAACAAGAGCTAGTGTTATCTAGAGAGAAAAAAAAAATTGGCGAAAAAAAATTGAATAAAATAATATCAGAATACGCAGAATCCTTGAATGTGGTCCTCTCCTAGTACCGCTAAAAACATATCCGATGTGAATTGATTGTGTTTAGAGATCAGAAAAAAAAAATCCAAACTATCTTTCTCCTCATAGCTAATTCTTTCACTAACTTCAGCTATCTCAGTGATAACAAACACTAAGTGATTGGAATGTTGAGAGTGAGAGAGAGACAGAGAGATGCAAGAATATTCAAAGTTTTAATGTTTGGATCGATCCAAAAAGATTATTCGTTTGTTCGATGAACTATTGTTAACTAGTGAGAAGAACCACAACAACAAAAAACAACAAGAACTTCTACTTGATGGATCCAAAGAGCGAGTGAGATTGAATGGAGCGAGTGGAATGTGTTGTGTTTGATCCTTCAAAAAAAAAAATTTCTGCTAGACCCTAGGATCCATACTAGATCAAGATTTTCGTTCTATGTTTTTGCTTTTTTTTTTTGATTGCTTCGTGAATCCTTTCATTCTTTTTATACTATTTTTTTTTTTGAGACTCTCTTCTTTCGCTTACATCGGTTTGATTTCTCATCAATCGGATCGAGAATTTTCCATTTCGGAATCTCGGGTACCGAGAATTCGGCACGGATTCTAAAAAAATCAAAAAGCTGTGTGTTCTCAAATCTAATCAAATCAAATCTCTAGCGCTAATTAATTGTATCATTTGTGCTGTGTTGTGTGTGATCCAATTCGAGTTGATTGTATCCATTCATTCATTCATTCATCCATCTATCCATCTACTGATCATTGCATAATAAACAAATTTGCTAGAAGATTATTATGGAACAAATCGAAATCGATTTCGTTTTTTTGAAACAATTTCATCTTCGAGACTATTGAATGTAGCTAATTGCCAACTCTTTAGTCTATTTCTCAAAAGATTTAGTGCGATCCTCGAAGATTTATTTTTTTCCGCTTCGCAATTTTTGATGTGATATCTTCTATGATTTCGATAATGAAGCTATTCGATTTATTTTTTTGATTATCGAACAAAATCAACATTTCATCGTAAAGTCGTTTTGCGTTTCAAAGCTTAATTTTTAGACAAGCGAAAATGTATTTTCACCACTAAGCGTGTGATGGTGATCAAATTTGGCGATCGAATCGATTCATTTAATCGAAAAGTTCTTTAGCCGAATTCTGAACGATCACCAATTCGATCAATGGCAATTGATAATCGTTTACGAACACACATCGGACGATGGTCATCGCAATGGAATTTTATATTCGCTCTATGGGCTATATGCTACTGGTCATCACAACAACCACCGATGATCGAGGCTAGATCAGATGGTAAGTTATCGAGAAAGAGTTAGATTTCTTTTTTGCATCTAGTTTTCTTTTAATTTAATCCACCTTGAAACATTGGAAGCTCGTTTTGGAACCAAAACATTCAAATAGTTTTTCATCGATTTTTTTCTCTGGGTCCTAGATACTATAATTAGATCAGAAAGCTAATATTATTTGATTTAGGGTAAAAAAAAGAGTTGATCAATCTATACTGCAAGAGTGATAAACTCGAACGGCGAGACTAGACCAATCTAGACGATGTTTCACAGTGATAAGCCTAATATGAAGCTCTCAATCCAATGTTTCGAGCTCTGTTTGTTTGGATTCAATCCTAAAAGCGGACTGAATCGAGTCAAACCAACTAATGTTGTGAACATATTTGTTCTAATTAGACGTTGAAACATTTAGCAGACGAAACTAATTAAGTTCGAGAAGATAGTGTGAGAATCATCGATTTCTCTTTTTTTTCACAATCTTCAACCATGTTGATCATAATCGATCGAACAACCAAACAGTTAGCTAAAAAACTTAGCCAGCTTAGACTAGATATGCTAGCCGTTCAAAATATCCAATCTAACACCTAACTTCTAAACTAACCTACACATTAGATTGACGATTGATAGTTTAGAGATTTATGTAAATTACCATTTTTGGTGATCTATTCTGTATCGTACATTTTTTTTGCACCCAAATCTTTCTTGATTTCTATAAGCTATTTAACTGTGTTAAGAACATTCTTCTCATCATTCACCTTTGTTAATCTTTTCAAACTAACCTCGATTGATTGCGAAAATTTTCATAGTTTCGATCTTCATCGAATAAGCTAGAATAAAGCGATTAGCGATGGAAATCTAATCGATCCAATGTTTGGTTTAGATTTTCCCAATTAGCCTTCAGCTTAATTATTAGCATATAATATATTGCTAGTGTGCTTAGCTAACGAAACAAACACTATGCAATTGCTAGCCAAAACAAATTTTGAATAGAAGAAGATTGGTACAGCATTCTACCATTTTCTGATTGAAAACATATGTCGAATTGAATTGAAATGTTCCAATTCAAATAGTTATAATGTTCAAACAAGGTCCTTTGATTCAAACCAGACCAAATCAAATAAAGGATAGGTTTTGAAATCGTATCTTCGCATCTATCTTTCTCTTATTGTTTTGATTAATTTTTTTGGTGATTAATTGTTTCTACTTTCTCATCAGGACATCCATCTAGAATAATTACACCACCGAAAGATCAATATGTAATATCAGGACGTGTGGCTACATTTGTTTGTTCGGCGATCGGAACCCCACAGCCAGTGATTGAATGGCGCAAAAATGGCCGTCATTTAACTACGCAACGTTATTCGGTGTTCAGTTTTCCTAGCGGTTCCGTGTTGCGTATCGAGCCAGTGAAACTAGTAAGTGAACTTTGTGCATAGTAATCAAATGTATCTCTCTTTGGAATAGGTCTATAAATCTCATTCGATGAATTTATTCTATTGGAGAAGTAATTCATTCAATATTTTGTACATCAGCGAATCGATCGATGTCATTCACATTCCAATTTCCTCATTTAAAAAATCTGTTTTGGTCTCTATGATGGCTAGACTGAAATGAAATTAATCTTAAAGAGATATTCGAATGATAGCTCTATTATCTATAGAAACAAAATCGGATAGATATTCTCATTTTATGCTTCTAAAAAGAAGCAACCAATTATTTCGAGTATAATCGACACATTTAGAAAGGGTTCTAACAAAAATCAATCCAGACAACACAATTAGTGTTACACCTAATTGATTAGAATAAAGAAACGAATTGGCAATGAATTTATCTGGATGTTTTCAATCTTCAAGTTGAAGATGAATCTGATAGAGCCCACTGAATTCATCACCTCAAACTAAAGGTGTTGACCTTTATCGAATCGTGTGTTTGATCAGTTCAACATTCAACAATCAACCACTCAATTAGATTCTCTTCTTTTCACAATCGAAGCGGTAATAAATTATCTTTTCAAAGAGTATTGCTTTTTTTTGATCGATGCACTAGTGTCTAGTGACTAGATGAGAGATTATTTTTTCATCTTCAACATTGGCTTAAGACCAAAAAATTGAAAACTATAAAGTCGAATTGTTAATTGAATTAATTTCGAAAGTATCTTTCTTTAAGATATTGAAAAATCCGATACAAACTTCAAAAAGTATCATTAGAAGCACGGAAACTATCTGTTTATTAAATTTCAATTGCAAGAACTTCTAGTTTTAAAACTGATGGATAAAAATTATTCACTTTGATTCCGGGAAATAGAAATTGAATGAATTAGTTACCATAGATTTGATTTGTTATTATCAGAATTCAATTAGATTCTCTAACACTATCTCTAATTGAACATATCCGGCTACTTCGAAATTAATTGTGAAATCTCTATCTTTTCTTTCTTATAGAATCGAGACAATGCCACTTATGAGTGTTTAGCAGAGAATGGTATCGGTGAGCCAGTCAGAGCAGCAGCTCTACTCCATGTCTATCCAGGTAGTTCGCTTTGAATTCTACATAAAACTTTGATCAAATTCAATCTCATCGAATTTTTAGAAGAAAAAGTTCCCAAAGGATATCCAGCATTCACATTGCAGCCTAATCTTCAAGGAGTTGAAAAGGGTCATAATGCATTGATACCGTGTAGAGCAGTTGGAGATCCGGAACCACAAATCTCTTGGCTAAGAGACAACATTCCAGTTGATATGACTAATCCTCGATATTCTCTCTATCAAGGAGGTTTGTTTTCACGAAACACTTGATTTAGCTTAGCTCATTTAAATTTATTCATTTCTTGATCTTAATCATTGAACTCGAATTTTTCGAACAAATAAAAAGCATCATTGAAAATTTTACAAGCTCAAGAAATGGATGAAGGTGAATAAATTAGAAATACTGTTCTTGATGAATCGTCTTTCTAACTTTTAAGTTTTGAATGTTTTTCTAAAACATAGGGCAATATGAATGTATCGCCGAGAATAAGGCAGGTACAGCCTACTCTGAGATAGCATCTCTGCATGTTCGAAGTAAGTAGAGATTCTATTCTATGCGATTCGATTCAAAAATAAAATTTATGCCTTTTTGATCAATTCGAACAGTTCGAGTTGTGCCACCTTATTTTTCGATCCCACCCGAAAACGTCTATGAAACGATGCCGCACAAAGATATCAATCTAACTTGTGTGGCTGCCGGTTCACCAGTGCCCGAAGTTCGTTGGCGAAAAGGCTCAATCGAAATGAATAAAGATGTTATACCTCGCGGACGTAATGTTCTCACTCTAACAAATGTGAAAGAATCAGATAATTACACTTGTGTGGCTACATCTGAACATGGTTCGATCGAAAAAACAGCTCAAGTTATCGTCCGAACACTACCGAAACCACCGACAAATGTTCAAGCTTCAGACGTCACGCCAACCTCAGTCCGTTTGGCGTGGAATTACGATTTCAGTTCTGAAGATATCGCCTACTTCATTATCCAATATAAACCGAAAAATTCTGGTCAATTTTCAGAAATCAGTGGAATAACTACTTCTTTCTATGTGATCAATTCTTTAACTCCATATTCGGAGTATGAATTCTATGTCATCGCTGTTAATTCGATTGGAAAAGGGCTGGCTTCAACTCCAATTTTTGTCACTACTGGAGAGACAAAATCTAACATGATGGGCTCGTATCCACGAAATGTTCAGGCGAGACCTCTAAGTTCTACAACGATCGTAGTTCAATGGGAACCCCCAGAAGAGCCTAACGGTCAAGTGACTGCCTATCGAATTTATTATACAAACAATTCAAATCTACCGATAAATTCTTGGAATGTGCAACCAGTCGATAGCAATGAATTGACAACCATTGCTGATCTTCAATCTCAATCTATTTACTCGATTCGAGTGCAAGCTATAACGAATCGCGGCACTGGTCCTATTTCGCCTCCGGTGCAAGTCAAAACTCAACAAGGTGTTCCGAGCCAACCGCTCAATTTGATAGCGACAACAGTTTCGGCCACCTCTGTACAATTGACTTGGAACAAACCAAGCCATATCGGTGAATCGATTATTGGATATGAAATATATTGGAACGATACGTTCAGTAATCAAGAATATAAACGAGCTATACCAGTTGTAGAGACTTACAAATTGACCGAACTTTATCCCGATACTCTCTACTACGTTTGGATTGCGGCCAAATCGAGACGAGGCGAAGGGGCGTCGACTCCTCCTATACCAGTCAAAACTGATCAATTCGGTGAGAGAGAGAATTTTCGATTGGAGAAAAAAAGTTTTTGTTTAGGCATTCGTTTTCGATTTTATTAATTACTTTGATTTTTGTTTCGCATGATTTTCGCTTATGATTTTCGTTTTGAAATCTTGAAGTACCAGAAACTCCTCCAGTCGAAGTTGAAGCCAAAGTGATCGGACCATATTCTATCAGTGTTACTTGGTTGCCCCCAATAGGATTGGCAAAAAATTTAGATCATATAATATATTATAAAATACGATACCAAAATACGAGTTATGCAGATTCTAATCCGATTATTTTGGAGAAAATCTTTGAGATTAATGACACAAATCGAGACAATCTACCCTATGAAACAGTTTTAGATGATTTAAGAGGCTTCACTGAATATCGTTTGCAAATACTAGCTGGAACGAAAGTCGGCGATGGGCCGACATCGATACCGATCACAATCAAAACCGATGAAGATGGTAAGATTATGATAGGCAGTAGAGCTGTCCCCGATTCGCTAATTGATTAGATTGATTTCGAACTTCGATAATAACCTCAAAATTTTCATTCAATCTATTATTTTCCGGCCTGATTCGCTAATTGATTTGACTTCCGATCATAAGAGTATTACGTTTTAATCTATGAAGCTATCTATTTTCTCTTGAAATTTCTTCTATGATTCAATTAACAAAGCATAAAACTTAGAATGCCTTATTTAAAACTCAATCTCTATTATCTATTTTCTCAAGTACCATTCATTCGCAGAAATGTTTTCAACTAACTAGATTGCTTCAATGAGAAAACTATCTCCTATCTACTATCTGAATTCTATATGATCGCCTTGGACTTTCTTATTCAATCTGAACATTTCATTTTGACTTTCTATTTTGTTTTCAATCAATCGATTCAATCTCTTTTATCGATTCTAATCCAATTTTTTGTTTGTTGTTCAATAGTACCTCGAGAGCCTCAAGATGTGAAGATTCAAGTGTTGAATAGTTCTTCAATAAAAGTTTCATGGAAAGAACCGATCGATTCTTCAAACAACGGGCTCATACGAGGCTATCAAATTCACGTGCAAGAAATCGATAAACTAGGCGAAACTACTGGAGAACAATTGAAATTCGATGTTGCTGATGGCAAAGCACAAGAGTTCAATGTGACTTCATTGCAACCGGATACTGAATATGCAATACAGGTCGCTGCTGTAACTCGGAAAGGTGATGGAACACGAAGTCGTTCTATCAATGTCAAAACATTGGGTGGTGTACCAACGAGACCTGAAATTTTTATAACATTTTTGAAAGACGATACTCGGATGTCAGTCAAAGTAGACTGGACTAAACCCGATCAAACTTATAGCCAACTATTCGAATACAAACTTAGATATGGCCGAATAGATGACAATGTTCGCGACGAAATACTTATGCCAGCATCAGAAACGATCAAAATAATTGAAAATTTAGAGCTAGGAACACGTTACGAGTTTCGATTATCTGCTCGAAACAATATTGGATGGGGTCAAGAGTCTATCACCTATCTAGATACTCCAGAAGGACCTCCATCGGCATCTCCGCAAAACATTACAGATCGTTTGCAATCGCCAACCACTGTAGTTTTCACTTGGGATCCACCACCATATCAACATCAAAATGGAAAAATAATCAGCTATGGCATTCATTTTTTGAAATTGATCGATTTGACACCAGTAGAATTTAACACAACAAATTTACGGATGGTTTTTAGCTCTCTAGATGAGAATACCGAATATAAATTCCGAGCTCGAGCTTACACTGCGAAAGGTGCAGGACCGTGGTCAGAGTTTTTGCAAATCATGACTCCTGGTGATGCACCACCAGCTCCAACAAGTGTTCAAGCTCTTGCCACTTCAGAAACAACAGTCGAAGTATGGTGGGATGAGATGCCATTCTTTAATGATATTCTTGGGTACACTGTACTCTACACTCAGATAGCTGTCGAAGATTTGGATCTTTGGTTCCGTCGAGAGTTAGCATTGACTTGGTCTGCGGAGCTGACTGGTTTGGAGCCAAAAACTATGTATGCTATCCGTGTGGCAGCTTTCACCAGAAGTGGTCTTGGACGTCTTTCAGAACTTATCACTGTAAGAACAGATCCAACCGAAGTGCCATTGAATCTTCAATCGACAGAAGTCACGACTCATACAATGACATTACAATGGAAAGCTCCTCGTAAACTGGAGCCTATCAAATATCAAATAACTTATGGAGCATTCAAAGAGTTCTACGATAGCCAAGGTGTTCTACAACGATTGAAAATCGAACCGAAAACAATATACGAATCGGCAGAAACTTTTGAATACAAGTTAAATAAATTGATGCCTTTCACCACTTATCAAGTCAATATAACTGCTATCGCTTCCGATGATGAGTCTGTATATCGTCCTGCTGCTAAAATTATCGTCACCACAGCGATGGCCGCTCCGAAACCAATGGTGAAGCCAGATACGATCGAATCGAAAAACAAACAATTGATTACGGTCATTCTTCCTCAAGCATCCGAAGAGTTTGGTTTGATCTCACACTACTATCTTGTGGTTGTTCCTAAAGAATTCGCAGAAAAAGAACCAGACCTTTACACAATAGAAGAACTTTCAGCGACTGCTATGGATAAAATTGGTCCATACATTGCTGCCAAATGGATGGGTAGATCGATTCCACATACATTTTCGTTAGGCGATGGCCAAAAATATCATGGATTCATCAATAGAAAGCTTCAAAAATCGGTCGAGTATCGAATTTTCATCAGAGCTGTTGTCGATACTCCTCAAAAGAGCCTTTTCACAAGTTCTCCATTTTCAGATCCATTGAGCTTAGAGAATAATATGAATTTCATGAGTCACGAACCGACAAGAGTTCAAATCACAAGCACCAATTACGATCCAAAAGGTGTGCCTATCACTCGGACAGGAGATAAATCTGGAGCAATTTTGGTTCTTTCGATAGTGCTTGCAATAATGGTAGTTGTGATGTCGATTGTTGCTTGTATCGTAAAACATCGTAAACAGGTCATTAAATCTACTTTGAATGATACCTCAATGAAACAGTTAATCGCAACTGTTGAAGCACACGATCATCTAGTGCATCCATCGGATCCAGTCGAATTGCGACGATTGAATTATCAAACTACTGCGATGCGTGATAATCCTCCCATACCGATAAGCGAACTAGAAAATCATATTGAGATGTTGAAGGGAAACGAGAATCAAAAATTCTCTTTAGAATACGAATCGATTGATCCAGGACAACAATTTATGTGGGAAAATTCTAATTTACCTATCAACAAGGGAAAAAATCGTTACGCTAACGTTATCGCCTACGATCATAGTCGTGTTGTTTTGCAGCCTATCGCTGGTGTTTTAGGTTCCGATTATATCAATGCAAATTATTGCGATGGTTACAGAAAACCTAACGCGTATATCGCTACTCAAGGTCCCTTGCCAGAAACTTTCGGAGATTTTTGGCGTATGGTTTGGGAGCAAAACAGTTTGTCGATTGTTATGATGACGAAATTGGAAGAACGAACAAGGATCAAGTGTGATCAATATTGGCCATCGAAGGGTTCCGAAAAATATGGCGAAATAGAAGTGATTCTAACTAATTATGAAGAATTAGCGACTTATTGTATCCGAACCTTCACTTTGAAACGTATCGGATCATACGATTTACCTCGAGAAATTCGCCAATTCCAATTCACAGCTTGGCCAGATCATGGCGTACCTCGACATCCGACACCTTTTTTGATGTTTTTGCGACGTGTCAAATCTATGAATCCACCAGATGCTGGTCCATTGATAATACATTGTTCGGCAGGTGTAGGAAGAAGTGGATGTTATATTGTTATCGATTCGATGCTGGAGCGAATGAGATGTGAAGACACCGTGGACATCTACGGACATGTTACTTGTCTTCGAGCTCAGCGCAATTATATGGTTCAAACGGAAGATCAATATATTTTCATTTATGATGCAGTGCTAGAGGCTGTGATCGCCGGCAATACCGAAATCGTTTCTCGAGACTTGTACAAACAGTTTCAATATCTTATGCAATTAGTACCTGGAGAAAATTGCACAAATATGGAATTGGAATTTCAAAAAATTGCTACAATGCGAGCAAATAGTGATGATAGTAAATTCATTAGTGCTAATCTACCCTGCAACAAACACAAGAATCGTTTAATGAATATTCTTCCGTATGAATCGACGAGAGTTTTTCTACAACCGATCAGAGGAATCGAAGGATCAGATTATATCAATGCGAATTTCATCGATGGCTATAAATATCGAAACGCATACATCGCAACTCAAGGTCCGCTGATGGAAACTGCGGACGATTTTTGGCGTATGATTTGGGAACACAATTCTAACATTATTGTGACATTGACACAAATCCAAGAAATGGGCAGAGAAAAATGCCACGAATATTGGCCTTCAGAAAGATCGCAAAGATATTCTTACTTTGTCGTGGAACCGATCACCGAATACAATATACCGCAATATATTCTCAGAGAGTTCAAAATAACAGATGCGAGAGTGAGTTTAATTGATTTCTATCTTTTTTTTTTTATAGATTCCGATTTCAATTCTCTCGATCTCTTTCAGGATGGACAATCTCGAATGATCAGACAGTTTCAGTATGTTGATTGGCCAGAACAAGGTGTTCCTAAATCTGGTGAAGGATTTATTGAATTCATTACACAAGTTCACAAAACCAAAGAACAATTCGGTCATGAAGGTCCGATAACAGTACATTGCAGGTTCGTTTTGAAGCAATACATCGAATCGAATGAAAATTATTGGAAAAAAATTATTTTTGACAATTAAATTTTGTTTAATTTAATCAAAATATAGTGCTGGTGTTGGTCGAACTGGAGTTTTTATAACGCTAAGTATCGTACTCGAACGTCTACAAAATGAAGATGTTCTGGATTTGTTTCAAACAGTTCGAACATTGAGAACTCAACGACCAGGTCTGGTACAGACCGAAGATCAATACCAATTTTGTTATCGAGCAATTCTAGAATATCTAAGTTGATCGATCAATTGAATAAGTTAAAAGCATAAAAATTTTCAAATCAAAATTTCACCAGCTTCAGGGTTAAATCAAAAAAAAAGGAAAATTCTAGTCTCAACTCTAAGAAAATCATTCCTAGTCAAACTAACTTTTTTTTTTATTCTGAAATATTTTTTTGCGAGACGATTCCAAATTCTTTTACGAATATAAATTGTCTCTATCTACAAGAACTAAACCACAACGGGTTTTCGAACAAAACCTTTCTTTGATCTCGATAATTCATTGTATTTTTTCTCATTGAATCAACGCCAAATTTGTATCCAAAACTGAAATCGAATCTAAGATTGTTCTAATGATCTAATGTCTAGATTTAGTCTAGATGTGTCGAACTTTTTTAAACACCTTGATTTTTTTTATTATATCTAATGTATCAAATGCTTGTGTTTATTTTTAATTTGATATGCAGCTTGTTTTGTTATGTACGATTCCACTTCAAGTGATATGATCCATTCAATTATCTCAGAAAAAAACTTTTTTCCTTCTAAAACTGTAACTATAAAAAAAATATTGTGAATCCATATCAATTTGTATTCATTGATTGATTTTTCATTTTTTCCCTTTCTAATCCTCCAGAAGACATCTATATATAGATTCCTAATTGTTTTTTTTATATAACGACAGCAATGCAAATTTTACATAATCAAAATTTTGCCAAGAATTTTGTTCTCACAACTTCGATTTTTTTCCTTTCATCAATTTTTGGGATTTCTTTTTTGTATGATTGAATTTTTCCTTCCTCTTTTTTCTTTTCTCTTTCCTCTTTCTGAGTGATACCTTTGATTGATTACTTTTGATGTTTGGTGATCTCGATCCTCTTTTTTTTCCTATTCATATTAAAAGCTTAAATTTTGTGCTCCAACCAAAACACCGGTTCTCAATTTCAAATTTGGATCCACATTGGAGCCTTTTAAAAAAATGTTGCGCAATAATTTTTTTCTAAACAGATGCTGACATCTTCTGTCTTCGAGAGAATAAACGACGCCTCCACTTCTTCATTGATATGAAGAATTTTTTAGAATGGATCTCTCCATTCATATTACATCTCTCTCTTGAAATAACCACCCACCAGAATAGATTTGTCTCTTGGAATATTCCATTCACTAGCGAACACCTTCTACATAAGATGATGATGTTGATCGTATTCGATCTAATCTATTTCATTGATCAAATTCTTATCGAATCGAATTTGAAAATTCTCGATGCCTTTCTCTTGGAACATCACCAATCAATTTGAGAAAGCAGTTCTAACGAATAATTTGATCGTTGCAGAGAATGTAATCGAACAGATTAATACTAATTCTATATTTAAACATCAAAAAGAATTTCCTCTACATCTTTGCGTCAAATGGGGACATAAAGAAATGGTCAAACTATTGCTATGCAATGGAGCGAATGTGAATTTGATGAATCTACAAGGATTCTATCCACTTCACTATGCTTGTATGCATATCAACATTGAGATCGCTAAGATTTTGATCGAAAATGGTGCAGATGTTAATGCTTATTCTTCTAAAGGAAAAACACCATTATTGTTTGCTGTTATCTCTAATTCTTTAGGCAAGTTGATTGATCAAGAAGAAAGCGAATTAAGAGATTTATTTCTTTCGAATCTCAGATCTAGTTCGAATTCTAATAAGAGCTGGTGCAAATATTAATCTTAAAGATTTATCTCACGGCAACAGTACTTTGCATTTCGCTTGTCAATATTCAGTCCCAACTGGATTGGATTTGATCGAGTATCTTATCGCTAACGGAGCCAATATTAACGAACAGAATAACGATGGTTTCACACCATTGTTGACTGCCATTCTCAATGATTACAACATCAACGTTCCTGTTGTGAAGATTCTACTTCGTTCTGGTGCGGATCCTAATCAAGCGGGTCAATATGGTATCACACCATTGTTGGCGACGATACGTAGATCGAGTGATCATTTTGATGAAGGCAATGAAACAGTACAAATTCTTATCGATTTCGATTGTAACATAAATGAGAAAGAATTTCAAGGTCAACGATCTGGAGAGACAGCACTGAATCTTTCCATAGAGAGATCACAGAATTCGATCACAGAGAAATTGATTCGAAGTGGTTGTGATGTCACTGTTAGGAATTCGAGAGGAGAAACACCATTTTTTTCGCTAATCAAGAATAATAAATATGATTTAGCTAAATTAATGGCAGCTATTGTACCATCAGTTTTGATGGACGATCCAGATTCGCAAGCTAAACTCACAAACGATTTTGGAGAAAGGGTCGAGGATAAAGATTTTCGTGAGCTCAAACGATTTTTATTTGAGCGATGGCCATTTTTTCCTCAACTTCAACATCTTTGTCGATGTTCGATTCGTAAACGTTTAGGGAAAAAAGCCGATAAATTTATTAGAAAATGGAATTTTTCCGAATCAATTAAACAATACTTGACGCTAGATCAATTGTAATCACAGAATTGATAGTAAAAAACAAATTATATTTAATTAAGTTCAGCAACACTTTCCGAAGTTCCGAATTTAAATTTAATTATTAATTTGTATGAAATAAAAAATGTAAAAATTCAAAAAATAGATCGTATTTACAAGTTTGAAATTTTTAATTTAAAACTAATCTGGTAATAATCATTGTATTTTGTTATCTCTGAAACGAAGTATAGCAGGAACTGATGTACAAGGAAGAAATCCTTTCTCAGTAATCACTGCAGATATGAATTCTCTAGGAATAAGATCATAGAACAGATCTAGAAAATGAATTGAAGAAGGATTCTGTTCAATTTGTTCGGGCATCGTAGGATTGAAAAATCCCTTTTTAGTGTCATCTAGGAAGAGAGAAAATTAGATAAGATTTTTTGAATTCTTTGAATAATTATATTCACCGATTTCATTGTGAACAAAACAATCAGTATAAGCTCTATCTGAATATTTGAAAGTCTCACAAAGAGCAACAACTGGAACATTATGGGTTTGGGCTAGAAGAGCAATTTGAGACAGACCTATGTTTGACATTACATAACCATTGCAAAGAACGGAATGCGCCTCGAACATGACTTTATTTACCTTGAATAGATATAGCGATCAATAGCTTAGCAATTTACCAATCGATAGTCGAATACGAACCTCTTTGATTATGTATCGAACAGCATTGATCAAAATATAGGTGACTGGGACATTGTTTCGGACCAAAAATTCGACCATTTTTTTACCCTCAAAACTAGGTCTTGAATCTACGACTACTACAGAGAAGTCGATTTTTTTCTCTATTGCGTCTGCAAACACTGTTTTCATCAAAGATGAGAATCCTAATGTTAGAATTGTTTGGCCATTCTTATTCGAAAATATTTCTTTTAATGAGCATTGAGAGATGGCTTTTCTCGAACAAAGAATTTCCTCCTCGATGAATTTAGTTATCTCTGAACAAATGTTCTCGCGGATATCATCATCTTCCCAGTCAGATGATATTTTAGAAAAAATAAATTTCAAATGCTTGATGGCGTTCATCATACTAATCGACAAAGGACGGCATTTGTTTAGGAAATCATAACTATTGGTGAATAAAATCTCTTGTAATTCTCTTTTAAAATCTTTCACTGGCTGGTGATTTCTTATGATTGCATTGAAAGCTGTCAACATTGCCACACACCGAGACGTTGGATCTGTGATTATGTTCTGATTGATTTTATAGCCAACTTTGATCACTTCGTGATGAATTTTGGCGGTCGAAATCGTTGACAATTCAGCAGATCGTTTCGGAAAACGGAACAGAATCTTTTCGGACAGTTCTCGATGCGATTCGATTATCGAATTATCATTCTTTGACTCGATATTATCTTTTTGTGAATTTAAAATCGGTTTTTCTGGTGATTTCGAAGATTTCTTTTGCTGATCAACAGTTTCGATATCCGAGTTTTTGACATCAGTTTTGAGCTTAGCTTTAGAAGCTTGTTCCGGTTGATTTTGTACGCTTTTGACATTAGCTTTGGCAGCTCTTTGTGCCTCTTGTTTAGCCCTTCTTTCAGCTTTCAATTGGGATTTGGATTTAGTATTTTCTTCGGATTTTTTATTTTCTTGCTCTTTTTTAAATTTAGCTTCCTGAAACAATGAAATGAGATCAGATAGAAAATTTTAGAGAAAAAAATCAGATAAATTGAAACATAAAAAAAACGAACAAATTCTGCTTTTCTTTGTGCTTTCAACATAGCTTTATGAGCTTTTTCATCTGAATTCATTGCTTTCGATGCTTCACTCTCCATAATTCCAAAATAATTTAGATAATTCCAAAAATTTAAAAGATATCAAATTACTTCGAGATGACACAATAACAAGTAAAAGTAAATAATAGCTTTTCAAAGAGTTCGATTTCGGCAATCGTTTGGCCATACGCTCACATTCTGCAACGAAAAATTTTTCAAATGTTTTCGATTTTCCAGGAAGTTTATCTAGAAGAGATTAAACATTAATGAACTAATCTGAATGAAGATACAAATTAGGCAATCAAGAATTTTTAATTAGGAGATCAATAATATATTAATAAGGATTGAATTGAGATAAATTTTTTTGCATGGAAAAATTCCAAATTTTCACGCAGCATTAAGGATATCGACAATCAAAGCATCTACAGTCGTTCCTTGATCATTCAAAGAAATTCGTAACGCTTCATCATCAATGACCATTGTGAATAGACGTTTGACGTTCTCTCGAATACGATCATAATAGTTTAGATCATCGGAACATTCAGGCTCGTAATTACAATTTTTAATTAACATCTGGAGTAGCTTATCTACAGGTTGTTGAGGCCATCCATAACTTTTCAATTGAATTGGATCAACAATGTTCTGCAATAATTCTTGAACCGCTTGGCAAAGTAATCCATCTTTGAGTTTTCCATCAACCAAAGTATAAATGTTATCGGTTTTAGAGGCGATTTTCAATCGATTCTCAATGAAAGCATCAGATTCATGAATTTTTTTCATATGACGATTTAGGCAATCTTTTCTAGTGAATTTCTTTTGACATTTCGGACAATGAATCGATTCCTTCTTATTATGAGTCAAGAGATGGGCATTTAATGAAGCTTTCAGAGGGAAACTGTCGAGAAACGAAATGAAATTAAAACTTGCTAAACAATGAGAATAGTAGAATATGTACCGTTTTTGACAAAACGAGCAAACAAACTCTTTAAGTCCAGCATGTAAAACCATATGGCGAGCCAAATCTTCTTTTCTAGTAAACTTTTTCTCACAACTTATGGCAGGACAAACAAATGGTTTGATTTTTTCATGAACGTATTTTTTATGCATCTGTAATCGACATTTACGGTTGAATGATTTATCACACTCGTCGCATGGGAATCCGTTTTCTCCAGTGTGGAAAAAGAGATGAGCTTTCAAACCGCAAGATTGTATGAATTCTTTCCCGCAAAATTGACATTTGTGAGGTTTGATTCCAGTGTGAATTCTCATATGTCTTGTTAGCGATCCTTTCAGTGCGAAACTACAATTACATTCGTCGCATTGATAAGGTTTCTCTCCAGTATGAGTTATCAAATGCTTTTTTAAGGCACCATTGTCAGTGAAAGATTTTCCGCAATCAGTGCAAGAGTAAGGTCTTTCACCAGTATGGATCCTTAGGTGTATGGTCAAATGACTTGGAGTCTGAAATGTTTTCTGACATAATTGGCATGTATGCTGTCGTTTGATGGAACTTTTTTCTACAAACTCAGAATGCAGACGCTTCTTATGTGATTTCAAATTGTCTTTTCGGGTAAAATATTTGTCACATTCGGTGCATCGAAATTTTGATTTTTTCGTTTTTTTTGTTCCATTTGATTTTTTATCATTGTTTTTATCTTCTTGTTTGAATTGATCATCACTATTAGTTCCATTCAATTTTTTTTGAGACTCGAATCGCTGATCTAGTTTCTTTTTCTGTAAATGGTATAATTGTTACGAAAAAAGACATTTAATAATCTATTAAACTTCGAGATATTAAAAAGTTACCATCTTCTCGATTCTCAATCGGATTTCATTTTTTGAATGAGATTTAGTTTTAAGATTGGCAAGAGTCTTGCCAGCCAATCTAGATCTAGTTTTCGGAGGCATCTTATCTGAAATTATGGTTTTTAGTCACCGATACAATCCTTTTGTTCTTATAACAATTGAGATGTCCTCAATAATCAACAGGTAAAGTGTCACAAAGTGAAAGGATACTCAACGATTTCAACACTACTTGGTCTTTAGTGTTAAGCAGAGAGAGAGAGAGAGAGAAGAAATCAAGAACGCCATTTGTCATCTTGGCACCTTATAAAAGAGATAAAATCTCTCGGTAGAAAAATTTGAACAAAACTAAATTGGCGGAATCATTTTCAATCTGAAAATAGACAGATTAAGTACAATAAATTATAGATTAATCGAGTTTAAATCTAATTCAATATAGACAAGACTTTCGACTAGATTTGATCCAATATTCTGGAAAGAACAAAATTGATAAAAGAATAATCAGTTAGATTAGAGATTCATGAATGAAACAAAACAAAAAAACTCAAGAAATATAAAAAAAGAGTTCTCTATGTTTTCTGTAAAGTATCCTTGAAATCAAAATATTCATTTTTATCTTGATTCAAGTTTGTGGTTGAAGTTGTAGAAAATGAAGGACTAGTAGCTTTCGATGGTGAACTAGGAAAACGATAAGCAGATGAGGTGATCATTTTGTCTAGAAAATCGCTCAAATGTTTCAACGACAGAGCGTTATGCAATGTCTCGAGAGGACGAATTATAGGGAATCCTGGCACGTCACAGATTGTATCTTGAAGATTGGGTGTGCTTGAAGAACCGCTTATCACTGCTGTGCTAAATAATGTGGACGTGGAACCATATTGAGGATTCTCTGGGACATAAAGCCGCATCAATTGTGCTGGAATGGAATTCCGATAACCTTTTCTGGCTAGAAAATCAATCGAAACGAATATTCAATGAGACCGATCTTTGTCAAACCAACACTACATACACGTTGAATTAGTCTGTAGGTATCCGACGCCTGAGATATTGTTCAAACTCGAGTTTAAATTATCTCTCTCCAAGCTAGGCCCACACTGGTCAAATGATTTGAATGAATTTTTTTTGTCATTCTCCAAGCTATGGGCTCGAGTGTTATTTATCGATGAATTTTCAGCCAATCGATTCTCATTAATTAATTGAAACTGCGAGTGATTGTAATTGGAAACTATTTTTGTGACAATTATTATTCAGATGAGTACTGAATTTAAGCGAATTGCAATTGAATAAAACCTTTTTGATCTTGACAAGACGAAATAGCTATAGGAATCGGTTTCGATTTTCGATCACATTTTTGAGAGGTGTTTGAATTTTCAAACTCCTCCACAATTGTTCCAGTAGATTCCTTCTATAAAAAAAAGAATGTTTTAAGGCGATTCGGAAAAAATGGATAAAATCGGGCCAACAAGAAAAGCTTTGAGGTGAAGAGATGAGAAAAAAGTGCTCATATTAGTATAAAAAGCGATAAACTCACAACTTCGCAGGAAAAATTTGATTCGTCATTAATTGGAGAAGCGAAACTAATACTTTTGTTAGCTTTTGGCCTCTGTTCTGAAGCAATGTTGGCATCCACGGAATGATCAATAATGGGTTTAATGGGATTGTAGGAAATGTTTGCGGCAGTAGATGATTGGTTCAAGCCTTTGAATGTTTTCGATGAATCGGATGATAAAATCGAGGATTGAGGATGATCTTCATCTAAAAACTCATCTTCTTCTTTTATGGAACATGGTAATGATGTACTGGAATTTTTCTAACAATTTTGATATGAAATTCGTTCAATGGGTTTTCATCAAGAACGATGAATAAAGGATTGGGAATTTTCAACAGAGGAGAAGCACGAACAGTTATCAATTCAATGATGAATGAAATGAATTAAATGCCAGAATTGAAATGTTTGCGAAAACATTCAATACATTACCGACCTTGATGTGTACACTCCTAGATTCTGTTTGAGTTCGAAAACCTGGACCTTTCGGTAAATTTGATTGATTCAAACAGCAAACCACACCAGGACTGAAGTGTAATTCTACGTGAAATCTATCGTCAGATCCAGGATTTTTGGTTTGATCCTCATAGAGCATAATGACTATCTGACTAAGATAATTGAGTTCAGATATCACACTGATATAATCCATGGCACGTTTCCATTGTTCATCTTTAGTCTCATCAAAAAGACCTCCTTGAAATCGAGAATAGATGAAAGCAATGAAAAATGATAGAATCTTACCTAATCTTATAACATTAAGCAACGAATGAACATGACTTTCACTTGTAAAATAGAGTCTCGTTCGAACATGTCTTCCTGGAGAGGAGACACCATGAGAGTATTGAGGGTTGAGACGATTTACTGTCTCGGTGCCATCATCAACATTATCGTTCATAATGATGCTTAAGAGATCAGCTTTGATCTTTTTCAACAACGGAGTACAAGTTCCTAATCCTATAGTCAATTTTTCAAAAGTATTTGTCCCATATTCTTGTGGTATAACTATATCAGCCATTGCTTTTGCATATCTATAAAATTCATGTGCTTCAGATGATTGAAGAATATGTTGATTATGTTGTAGATCATATTTGATACAATCGTAGATATCCGGTATCTTACTGATGTCATATTTTCCCGATTTCATTCTGAAGTCTCTTTCAAGTTTAGACCAACGTCGTTGCATCAGATCCCATGTTTCGCCGTAATAAAGATGTACATCTTGCAAATGTGACTCTTTTCTTCGCTCCTGGATCAGATCGTTCAGATTTTGAATGTATTTTAAGATTAGATCACAAGATTTGACTGGATTTTTTACGAAATTCATTGCATTAGTAATGGATGGAGCCTTTAGAGGATTTAATGTCATAATATCTTCAGAGGTGAAATCTCGATCCACTTGCATTCTCTCATGGATTTTTTGTTTGACCATTATTTGAAATTTACTCGAATCACAATCGTTATCTAATAGACCATTGGTATTGGCGCTTTTGACCATTTGCACTAGTATGGGAGTTAATTCACCTTCCAACGCTAGAAGACCCTGATAGGATTGAATTAAAAAAGAATTTCAAATTCTGCTCAGGCATTTCGTATCAAAACGCCTTACTTTAGCAAAAGCTGCAGCAGTCATTTGAACTCTTCCTTCATCCGATGCATAGATTTTGAGATCATGCCGAAACGTACTATGTAATCGCAACAATCCAAGTCCTTGACTACCGGAATAATCTCCTTGTCCTCCTGGATACATGTATCTAATAGTGCGGCCCATCTCTTCAGCTTGAATACGTCCTCTTGGTGTCAGTTCACCTCCCCACTTAACTATACAGAGCAAAGAAGGCTCCTCTTTCGAATCTTCTTCGCTACTTGATTTGCGAGGTCTGCCTTTAGGCTGATATTTTAATTGAATTTTGCGATTGATACCAGAAAAATGCCCATACATCTCCAAAACGGATTTCAATTGTTCCAATTTGGAACGATTTTCTTCAATCTCCGGATTCTCTTGGTTTTGATCGATTTCGCTACAAAGAAATCTAGCAACATCTAGAATTTCTTGAAGTTGTTTAGGTCTTTTCAGTTTCACGTGCTGTTGTTGATTCTCACAACCACCACATTTTTTAAAGATCTCGAAAAATTTCTGATGTCTCACTTCCATTTTCATTTTTTGTTTCGGTGTTCGATCTCCGTGACGAATCACTGCGATCACGCAACGAAGTTCCATCATTTTTCCGAACGTTGTCGGCATGATCGGCGGATCGTCAAGCTGGAACGGTATCGACCAAGGTATGTGAAGCTGAGGAGCTAGTTTTCGTAGAATCATATTGCCTAATAGTTTCGCAGCATCATCGTAATAGTTCATGGAATTTTTAACAAAACTGAACCCATTGACATCACATACGTAAGATTTACCATTGGCTCTAAGAAGATCGAAACCACACACCGTCTGCTTGAAAGCTAAACAAACTTTCCTTGCTATCAATTTTTCTACGTTTGTTAACATCACTGGATAACGCACTTCTTTTCCATCTTTATCACGTTCAACTTTACCGTCGAGCGCTGGAGATTTTCTCGCTTCAGCGTGTGCATAATCGGGCCCAACAGTGTAAACTTTAACATCAGTTCCATCGGTTGGCATAAATTCCTCGTAGATAAAAGATCCTGTTTTACGTACTTGACTTTCGTTAGAGTAAACACTAGATCGCGATCCGATTTTTCTAAACAATCTTTGACTACCACCGCCAGCAGACGACGGATAATAGATATAAATGTTATGATCTTCCGCTGATACTGGTTTCTCAACAAACGGTTTGTTGAAAAGAATGTGATTGACCTCTATGGAATCTTCCGATTCCACAAGCTCATCGGTACCAGATTCACGATCTAAGACCACGTATCTAGGCAACTCGATACCAGAATCTTGCATAATTTTGTAGACTTTCCTACGATCTTGTATGTCATATTGCATCGGTAAATCATTGATTACGAAAGGTCGACGTAAAGAGGCATATTCTATTGCTTTAGCTAACGGAAATCCTTTCGAATGAAATGATATCAAACAATCGACTATTGGCCATTGATCAACTGGCTGTTCCAAAATGATTGACTCATCAAAAACAATCGACCGTATGTATTCGAATTCATCAAGTCTGGAGAGAATCTCTTTCATCGGTTTTGATTGCGATTTTTTTGACATCGCACAAATCCCAACCAATACCATGTGTTTTGCTTTGACATCATCATCTGATTCTTCCGAAATCTACAATTGACAAAAATTCAATGAATTATTTGTCCAATTAGTTTGAAATCTCATTCCGAATCCATTCAATAATCAAAACAAAGAAATGGAATAGATGCATTTTTCAATGATAAAAGATAGACGAAAAACTTTCAAGCTAATTGAATTCTAATCTTTAAATTCTAATAAATACTCAATCGAAATAAAACTTAATAATTGAGAGATTACATTGGTCGTTACAGATCTTCTTTCGGCAACATCTTCGCCTTCTAGATAGAAAAACGATCTTTCTGTTTCGTTCGATGTAGAGAGATCGATATTGAATGATTTCGATTCGTTTGACATCGATAGAACTTGTTGGCAAACTTGTTTTCGATTATCTTCTTCAACTAGATTCTCATCGTTTTGAGTTCGGTTAGGATTGCAATTCAATCTTAATTTTGAGAGATAGAAATTTGATAAAATAGACAAATATTTATTCAAATTATTAGCAATAAATTGACTAGATGGAGTATAATTCCATACGATTTTGTCTCGCTTCTAAATGAAAATTAAACAATGTGATAGTTTTGTTGTCGGAACCTAAACACCGAGAGAATTCGAAAGAAAATGAATCCGAACGAAAATAATGTTCCAAATAATTCGAATAATTCAGCAATCTTATCGATTGATTCATCATCTCAAATCATTCCGAACATTTCGCATATCGATGGCCATAATATCTTGAATCAAGTGCAATTGGAATTTATCTCATCGGTCGATGATGAGAATGTCTTCTTTACAGATCGAAACAAACAAATGGATTTGTTCGAAAATCAATCTGAACGTTTGAATCGTTTCGATCAGCTTAACAATGAGATGAACAATGGAAATGAGAATTTTGTTTCAGAAAACATCCAACAGATTGATCAGCTAGAATCATCTAAACATTCAGCTGATGAATCATCGAACAAATCTATTTGGAAAATTGAATACTATTCAAGATATTTTGATTTGACGACTAAGATTTTTTTTCAAAAAATTCTCTGGTCTATTCTACCGTTGAATGTCGGAGACAAAGGTATTTTCTTTTCGTTTTTTTTTGTTGGAATTTTTCTAGAATTTTTTTTTCTTGATTCTTCTCCTTCTACCAGGAACATATATCGATCGTTTCATTCATTTGAATGCAGATTTATATGGACCGATTTGGATCTCATTGACTTTGATCTTCACTCTATCGATATGTGGCGATATAATACATCATCTCAATCTCTCCCCTCATATCCCTCCAAATTCGAATCTGACAACCACTATCGTAAAAAATCCAGAATATCATCAGAAAAATCTTAAATTTGAATTTGAAAGGCTTCGATCAATCACAACAATCACATTTGCCTATGTTCTATTGACTCCTCTAATCCTTTGGTCTTTCTGTCAATGGCGGCGATGTAACAAAATCTATTCGTTTGTGGAATGTCTTTGTGCTTACGGTTATTCGTTGTCATTTTTTATTCCAGCTTCGATTTTAGCTTTGATCAACATTCTTCAAATTCAATTCATACTTTTCGCATCGACTGCTTTTCTCTCTGGTTTAGTTTTGATGATTTCATTCGCACCGGTTGTGCATTCCGATCCAAACAAATCATTCAAATTTGCCTATATTTTGTTAGTATTAATACTTGTCTTACATCTAATTTTAGCTCTTTTCTATCTGTACGTGTTTGTTTGATTGAAATTCTAAATGAACGTTGAATATTTGTATCGAAATCGATCAAATCATTTGATGATTTGTTCACAACAGTATTTAAGATATTTTATGAAATGAAATCAATTGAAATTCATCTCATCAATCTGTCGTCTCTGTTGTTTGATTATCAATTAGACTTTCTTTGCTTCAAAAAGGATCAAATCGATTCATTGAATACTGAACCAACTTGCTATATAGTTGCGGAAATGTGTAAATCTTCATTGCCTCTCGTAAACGCCCATCGTTTGTGATGCTCAAATTTAGATTTGATTCTCAGACATTCTAATACATAGCGCATTATATTCAAAGCGCTAAAATCTCTGCGATAAAATAGTTTCGCTTATTTTGAATTTGCAAAAAAAAGAATGAAAAAAAAAACAAATTTTTCTAGCATTTCTTAATCTTCGATTTACTTTCGATCTCTGAGAAGTGTTATGCGGCTCGCCAAATCCGAATTTGTTTTTGCGATTGCAAGCTGATTGTTCAATCAACGCCATCTCTAATCTCTTCATACCACACCAGAGATGATTATTTATGATGGGATCTTATTTCGCATCGATGAAAATCTTCACCGAAACTTTGTGAAATCGTAGCGTTTCTTACGATTCGTTTCGTTCGAATTCGTTCGTATAACCAACGGAAATTCTCTGTTGGAAACCAAAGATTTTTTTCACCACTCCTTTCTAAAAAAAACGACCAAAGAACAAAAATTCAGCTGGAATTGAAACCCGTACCGGGACGATCTTCGAACATGGAAGTCGATTCTGTGCATTCGAACGAAGAATCGAGTTCGTTGCTGATGCCTCCAGATGAATTTGTGGTTCGAACTCAGTCCATACCAATCTCATTGAAAAATATCATCATTTTGAACGCTTTAGCGTTCGTTTTTGTCTCACTCACAATGATGCTGAATCTTTTGGTGATAGCGATCATTCATGAACGAGTGCCAATGGATCAACCACATCTACCAGATATTGCTTTCGATATTCTACCAGATCATCGGCATTTTCTAGACATAGCTGAATATTATATCATTATTCAAACATTTTGTATCGGAATCCTTTTATTCTTTCATAAGCATAGGTTTGATACTCATTCTCTAAAGCTTTTGTTTTAATTTGATTCGTTTGTCTTGAATAGATCGATTATTTTCAGACGAATCTGTTTGATTATGGGAATTATTTATTTTGTCCGTTCGCTTTGTTTAGCATCAACACAATTGCCCTTAGCCAGTAAAAATTATTATTGCTCACCACAGGTACTTATTGAACGAAAATAAATTTGGCGACTATGAATAATGAAAAATTTTACGATTCAGCTCAAAAATTCTACTCAATACGCCAACATAACATCGATAGAATTCATCGAGCTAATAATTGCACGTGTTTTCTATATGAGTATTGGAATGGGTTTATCTATCAATGGTCATCATACTTTTTGTGGGGATTACATTTTTTCCGGCCACACTGTGATACTAGTCTTAAGTGAGTAGAATTCAATCTAGAATATGATCTGAATGTTGAAATTTATTTTCTTGGTCAGCTTATATGGTGCAGCACGAATATCTATTCCCTTCCAAAAGAAGAACATTAGTTTGGAAATGTATCGATCTTTTACAAATAGCGATGACTCTCATAAGTGTTCTTTGCATTTTGATCGCTCGAGGACATTATTTCATCGACATCATTATCGCATATTTCATCACAACTAGAACATTTTGGATCTATCATACTTTATGTAGTTTGAATTGTAATTGGGTAAGTTAACTATGATTGAATTGAGAATTACAATTTCTCTTATCCCATTATCTATTTATAATTTAAAATCATAGATAAAAACACCCTACAATCACCTAAATCGTGTGTGGTGGTGGTCCGTTTTTGTTTATGTAGAAAATATCAATTTGATACCAAATAAATCACCAAACTCTAGCTTCATTGGTAATAGTGGTCATTATACGTCACATGGTGACGAAAACGATCATCATGGGAAATGTGAAGATCCATCGAGATGCCGGCACAATCACCATCATCTTCATCATTCCCAATATGTTCAAAGAGTTTTCGAATGGCCATTACCTTGGCCGAAAAAATTTTCTACTAGTTCTAGACATCATCGATCGCATCATCAATTTGATCCTTAACGATCAGAGCTTGATCGCATCATTTGAATCAACTAATTTTCGCATCAATTTTATCTAATGTTGAAACCATTCGTTTAAATTGTAAAGAAAATTCTCTCGAATCTCGAAAACTCAAGTCTTTCGAATCGAATTTATATTTTGATGTTAAGCATTTTGATACTACACTGAACGATTTCGATCAGATCGATTATACAAAAAATAATTGCTAATTGTAATCGTTATTTCTAATTCATTTAAGTGATCTTCAAAAAAAAAACTTGATTTCGAATCCGGATCGAAACCAATCATCTTTGATCAATTTTTTTAAAACTAATTTTTAGTTAAAAAAAATCCAAACAAATGAAAGAATCAAAATTGATTGATTTATTTTTTCTCCACCCATAATCGTAGAAAAAAAAATCGAAATGAAACGCAATTGAAAATTCGATTAGCTTTGTTTGGATATTTTTTGCATTAGGGAAAAAGAAGGAAAAAAAAAATTCAAAATATTTTTAGAATTTTCTTGGAAACTTTTTACACCTACATTTATGAATAGGCTTTTGGTTGAGTGCAATTTGAAAACTTAGCTCTCTCTCTCTCTCTCTCTCTCTCTCTCTCTCTCTCTCTCTCTCTCTCTCTCTCTCTCTCTCTAATCAATCTCCAATAATCATATGAATTAATTCATTTCAAAAAAAAAAAAATTAATTTTAATTTCAACATAATTGCAAAGATTTTGATATTTTTGAATTTTATGAAAAGATTGGTGAAGATTTTTCCAAAATGAATTACAATGGTAAGAATAGAAATGCGAATGCGAATGCTAGAGAGAATACAAAAATTGTAGCTATAGCTGACAGAGTTTTTTCTTTCTGAACGAAATTCTAGATGAAAGGCGTCAAGAGCGATCATGGAACGATCCACCCAAATTCACCATGGAACAATTGAACAAGGCTGCTAATACAGTTCCAGCCAACAAACGATATCGTTATCCGCAACAGCCGATTCAACAGCATCCGATTCAATACTCAAATTATTCTACTGGTTCGAATATGCAATATCCGCAGAACAATTACACCGGCAATCATTTTCAGCCAACGATGCCGATGATTAATTCGAATGTTCCATACAATCAATATGGATCTGCAATGGCAAATGTTCCGCATTCATCCTATCAATCGAATCCGATCTCAGCGTCATCGACTTGTCCACCACAATCGTTTTCGTCAAATGAATCTAATCCATTGAATTCTTCAACGAATGCCGCCTTTGTTCCTTATTCACAACCTTTGGGATCACAATACAATTATCTTCAATCCCAACAACCGCTACAGCAGCAGCCGTATATGAATCAATCAGTTCCACACCATCACCAACAACAACCACCTCCACCTCCACCTCCATATTATCATCAACAATACTAACTGATTGTTTTAGGCAAATTTTACCAGAATGAACTCTTGCCGTGTATTGATTATAATTTCATATTTGGATTTCAATGATGAAGAAATTTAAAATTTGTTCCGATTTTTATGGCTAAGAAAAAAATTATAGAATTTTTATGTCAGATAGAAAATCAGAGGTATTATCACAGAATTTAGTTTGAATTTATTTTGAATAAAAGATTTTAAAAAAATTTGCTCTATTTTTCGCTCTCTCAAAGAAGTTTGTTAGCAGTAGAAGAATGTGAGAAATCTGGCAAGAGTAAAGTTTTTGCCCGCACCATTGAAAGATTAGGTAATTCACTTAATATCTGCAAAGCTTCCGCACTTAAAACTTGGGTTTCGGCACGTTTCACAAGCTTATCTACAGTTTTTATGTTGTTGATGGTTTTTAAAATAATGTTCTCTTCTATTTTCTCATTCGGATTGCTTCTAGAAGCTTCATCGTTAATCATTAAAAACTCTGGAACAAATGAATAAATAAATCATAAGAAAATTGCGAAACAAAAATCTAAATCAGCAAATAATCCAACCATCTAATTCAGCAATCAGATCATCTTTGATTTTTTTTGAATCCATATCCTTCGAATTTATATATTTGCTTTCAAAAAAGTCTAAATCTTGAGATGAGCAATTAGATGCAATAGGTTGTTTCTCTGATGGATAAGAAATATTAGAAAAGATTTCGGCTGGTTTGAATTCGGAATGATTCTCAATATTTGTAGATGCTTGACCATTTGTATAGTTTTCAAGTGTGGATATTCGTAACGGAAAATCATTATCAGATGTGGATTGAGATGGTTTCAATAAAACATCTGGTGAGATCTATAAAGCGAAACTTTGATATTTTAAAATGAAAACAATATTCTTCAACTTACCACGTTGCGTGAGTCTATTTTCAAAGCTTCAATCAGATGCTTGAATGAAGAAGATTTTTTCCATCTATCTATGATACAATTTTCTTTCAAATTAATTTGCTGCAAATTCGCCCAAAAATTTTCAGCTTTTTTACATTCGAATAAATTACAACTAATTAGCCTATTATCCAAAGCATAATCAGTGATTGAAAATGCTTTTCTAAATAGATTTTTGCAATTTTCATTCGCAAAAACAAATGATCGCATTGTATTGTTCTCTTGAAAATTACTTGTTTGAAAATCAGCAAAATTTTCGAATTCTTCCTCTTCTTTCTCAGAAATTGTTGAAACAAATTCGGAATGTGGTTCGCTTTGAGCTTCGCTTCGAATCGTACCGCTTTCGTCATTGAATGAAGTAAAATCTGCAAAGTCTTCATGAAAATCTGATTGTTCATGATGAGAGCCATTTTCAACCGATGATTCAATTAGCTTATAATCTGTCGCCACAAACGCTTGAAATTCATCAAAATCATCTTCCTTCAGATTCAAAGATTCCTTCGATTCATTTTCGTTCGAGATCGATTCATCTTGATTCAAATTGACTGAAATTTGATTGGTTTCTGGCAATCTAGAATGAATAAAATCATCGATACAAGATGATTCTGAATCATTTTGAGACATTGTCCAAACAAATAGCTATAAGTTTGTTTCATATATCATTTTGGCTTGACGACAACTTTTACAGAGATACTTGATTAAAACATTTGCTGCATTTTCGTATAAAAACTATGTTTTTTAATGCTTCAAAATCGATTTTGAACTCAAACTTATTGGAATTCTTTAATTTTGACAATAAAATTTGATAAAAAATTGAGATTAGTAATACCCGAATTTAATAAAAGAATCGTAAACAAAAACATTCGAAATCTGTAGCGAATACCGAAAGATTTCAAGCTGTCTCATCTGAGTCGGTCTGTCCACTCCAAATTAAAGAATTTTTTTTTTTTTTGATCCTGCAGCTGAGCGCTGAGTTTCAATTGAATTTCTTAGTCTACAATTGCAATGATTAGAATCAAATCAAATTTGGTTTTTTGTTTTATTTTCCCATCATAAAACAGTATCGAAACTGAGAATAGTATTTTGAAAAGAAAAGAAAAATTTTCACAAAATAATACAGCAAATAAATAATACTAATTGGTATAAAGATTTTGAATTCAATTCAAAGTATCAAATAGACTCTATTTTATAGAGATTCGAGAGCATCATTGATTCAATTTAATCAATCTGATAGTTTTAATTTATTTTTTATGTCAATGCTAATACTATCGTTGCCGAATATCAAACGTAATCTTTTAGCTTGGCTTAATTTTTTCTGCAATTCTGCATTGTTAGCGCTTTGATCTTTGAAGAATTTGTTTGAATTCGATCCAGAACGTTTCGATTTTTTCTTCTTTTTCTTTTTACGAATAGATGTGACCGGTATTATCGATCTACTGATTAGCGTATTATTAGCGTTATCTATCATCAAACAATCCATTGAAGATACGAAATTGACCGACTCATCAGCATTATTGATATTCAATGATTTAGATGCATCAATTTTATCTTCCAATAAGATATCTAAAGCATCTGTTTTAAGACTATTGGTATTTCTATTATTGTTATTGATCTCTATTACATAATTACAATGAGATTGATCTTGATAATGATGATGATGTTTTCGGTGATGATGATGATGATGACGATGATGATGGCGATGTTGGTTTTTAATAAGCTTTTCTCGGATGATATCCGTCGTATCAGCTTTCTCGGTGGGCAGTGAAAATTTCATTGGTTCAGAGACGGACAACGAATGTGTTTGAGTATCATCAGCATCTGATTTAATCATTTGAATTTGGTCCATTTCAACATTTTCATTATCACATTTATTCAATAAATCATTTGTTTGATTAGAATTTGGAGGATGCCTTTGAACTCTTATAGTCAATTTAATCGCTTTGGATTCTGTCGGCGATTCAACGGGATCTTGATTTGTTACCGAATCCAGCGATTCTGGTGGATTAGGAGCAGAATCTATTCAAAAAAAGAGTCAAATACATCGATAAAAAATTCGAATTGAATTATACTACCTGAATTATCAGATTTAATTGAATGGAGTCGACTAGATCTTCGAAGCGGAATCTTTGAAATGTTTTGATCAGATTTCATTAGAACATCATGGCTGGATTGCTGATTCGATTCAGTGATAGATTTTGAAACCCCTTTTTCAGAGAGCGATTTTGTATCCAAAATATTCAACAATTTAGATGTTGATGATGAGATGCGATTCGCTGTTGATGATTTAGCTTTTGAAAGAGCTCGGATATTCGAAAATTTTCTTGTTGTTGTTTTGACTTTGGGATCAACATTTTTCGTTAATTTTTTAATCATTTTTGTTTTAGATAATTTTTTTGATCGACGCTGATTTAATAAAACATCAGATTTCCGCCTTCTCTTTGATTTGATTGATATAAGATTTTTGGTCTCTTGATTCTCATCACTGCTTTGATCATATAGCTGATCTGCGATCGAGGTATTATGAAAGTCAACCTCTTCATTTGGATGATGTTTAGGTGCAGATGATTTCGATCCGTCCTCATCTTCATTCTCATCATTTGAATTTATATTTTTTTGCATCTAGGGTGGATGTCAAGAATTAGAAAACTATAAATTGGAAAAATTCATGGTCTGTGATTTACTTGATTTCTCATCTGTCTTCGTAATCTATTATCCGTCTCTCGTAAAGAATAAGTTTGTTGGCCACTGACTGTCGATGAAGAGGAATTATTACTCGAATTATCAGACGATGTCGTTTTGTTGGCATATCGTCCGACTCCTCGTCTCTCGCAAGTTTCACACTCACAATAGCAATTATTATCACCGAAAAAATCATCCCCATAATAGCAAGTAAGCTCTTCTCCAGCTTCGATCGGACGTAATACTTTGACACAAGCTGTGGATCGACCAGTGCTCACAAACTTGCAATTAGGACGACAATCATGATTTATGTATGCTCCAGCTCCAAGCCACAATTGAGCACAATTTTTTCTACAAGAATACATTACAGAAAAATCATTTAGGCCAGGTTTTAGAAGTTCTTGTTCTTCCTGGAAAATCAATGTAATGGATAAGTAAAACTATTATAAAATCATGGGAATTCGATAAAATTACTTTCGAAGACAATTCTCCAATGCAGCCAACTAAATGTTCAATTTTATCGTTTCGTCGCCATTTTTGAGTGGCACATAATCTGGCCCCACATTTACCTTCCAATGAATAGCGATAGCAAGGTTTGATCTCATACCCAGATTGTTTATCGAATATTCGTAAAAAATTAACAGTATGTTGTCGAATTATTTTTTGCATTCGGCTAGTCTTGATAGCATATCTTCAAAATGAAAAGAAGAATGTGATTAGAGAAAGAATCGATAAAAAAAAAGAAAATAATCAAATAGCTTACAAAGAATGAGCCCATTCTCCAGCAAAAATTTCATTCAATGTTTGCTCATAATTTTGATGAACTTTAAAATTCATTATGATTGTTTTCAATTGATCTTTTGGAACTTTTGGCTGCCGAAATCTAGAAACCAAATTGAATTTCAATTTCATTTTGTAGATTCATCAAGAATAATTACCTTGTATTCATTTTATGAGTGGTAAAGCCAAGATATTGATCGACAACCAAAGCGGTCCCGATATCATCGGCTTCACATAACTCTGCAGGAGTTATCTGTATCTGATTGTTGACATTGAATAGAGATTTGATATTGATCGGCTGTGGAGTATTCATTCGCATCTTGAAAATTGACGTTATGAAGAGAATCGTTGGAAATTTTATTTTTTTCTTTTTGCAAATATTTAAATTATCGATCACTATTAAACTAGGATGAAATTTAGAATCTCACGAAATCATCATCATTATCATCATCATCATCGATTAGACCATCCATTTAATGGTCTCATTGTGATCGTACAAACACATTAATATCATATTATTTGAGCAATTTGATTGGATTTAAGATTGATTCGAGATATAGTTCCAAGATTGTTGTTTAGAATCATTTTGAATTTATATCAAATATTTTCAATCAAAATCAAAGTTAACATTCTGGACACTTATGGCAGCAGTGTCAATTCAAAACAATCTAAAACGATCCAGTATAAATACATACATACATACATACACACACACAAACACACAAACACACATAAACACACCGACAAATCAAATCAAATCAAATTGATCGAAAATGTTTATTTCATTTGGAATCCATTTCGATCGAAAAATCAATGCAAACGTCTTGATTCAAAGATTTAATCTTGTCAATGTTTTAATAAGTGAATCGAAATGTTACAATTAGATTCATTAAAAATAATTTAGATAATTTTGAAATCAAATTCATTTGTGGATAGATAGAGATCTTTTTCTCTTGTCCATTTGGATTAGATTGAATAGAATAGAGTCGATGTGAACTTTGAATACAAAACTCAAAGTAATCAATTCAAAGAATAAGGGCAGAAAATATGAGAAACAGTGAACACCACTTAGGGAAATTTACCAGAACTAAATTCTATAGTTTTTTTTTTCATAAAAATTTTCGAGCCAAAAATTGCATTCACCAACACCAGAGGTCCCTCGGTTTTCCCATCCAAACACACACACACATACACTTGAGTGAGTAAAAGAATTTCTCTGTTGAGAGCTAAAATTTCTTCAATTTCGAATGTGTTGATAGGCGAAGAGGAGAGTTCCAAGAGAGTCATTTCGAGTCATCGAGAAAAAGATTCGAATTTTTTTCGCTTTCATAACAGAGAAGCAGAGAGAGAGAGAGAGAGAGAGAGAGAGAGAGAGAGAGAGAGAGAGAGATTGGAAAATTGGAGAGGAAAAAATGCCCACATCAAAAATTGACAATAGCAGCTGATGGATGATTGAATCTTCGGAACTGGACCGATCAGATTAATTGGGTTGAATTTTTTTTTCTCGGTCGATATTGTGGCGTTTGGAACCAGAAAAAACTAATATTTTTCCCATTCTCAATTTCTTAGCTAACAAAAATGGTAATTATCCGTTTTCAGGCGATAAAATTTGATTCATTCGTTGTTTTTTCTAGAGTTTTCTTGGATTTAGACAATCAGCCGATATCGAAATCGTTCTGGATGGTGCGGAAAATCGTAAAATGGCTGAAATCAATACAGAAGATGGTAAAAAAGAGCGATACTATTTATATTATGATGGTGAAACTGTCTCTGGTAAAGTAAGTGTTATCGAACGTGATTAATTGCAAAATACCGAAAATTCTTGATATTTTGAAAGGTAAATATTACATTGAAAAAGCCTGGACAAAAGTTAGAGCATCAAGGAATCAAGGTTGAATTCATTGGCGAGATCGAATTGTATCAAGATCGTAGCAATCATCATGAATTCACAAGTCTTGTCAAAGATTTAGCACGGCCATCTGAGATGTTACAAAATACTAGCTATTCATTCGAGTTTGCCAATGTGGAAAAGCCATATGAATCGTACACAGGCGGAAATGTTCGGCTAAGGTCAGAAGCCAATTCATAGCCATTCAAGTTATTCTATTAATTTTTCAAAATTATTTTACATAGATATTTCATTCGTGTAACGATAGCTAGACGTCTAACAGACATTTGCAAAGAAATGGAAATTTTAGTACACACTCTATCGCAATATCCAGAAGTAAATGCTCCGATCAAAATGGAAGTCGGAATCGAAGATTGTCTCCACATTGAATTTGAATACAATAAATCAAAGTTTGTTAATTGTTCTAAATATCTAGAATTGATTCAACTGATTGTTTAATTTCAAACAGATATCACTTGAAAGATGTTATTGTTGGAAAAATTTATTTTCTCTTAGTTCGTATCAAAATCAAACATATGGAGATAACAATTATTAAAAAAGAATCCACAGGCGTCGGTCAAAGCACGTACAACGACAACGAAAACATTGCCAAATATGAGATTATGGATGGGGCTCCAGTTCGCGGCGAATCGATTCCGATACGATTATTTCTTTCTGGATATGATCTGACTCCAACGATGAAAGATATTAATAAAAAATTTTCTGTTCGCTATTATCTCAATTTGGTTCTAGTGGACGAAGAAGAACGACGTTATTTTAAGCAACAAGAGATCACTCTATGGCGTAAAGGTGATCGAATCAGAAGGAACATTCAATCAAATTCTTAATAACAAAAAATCTTCAAATCCAAATTGAATGAGCATAATCTAGAAAAGAAAAAATCGATTCAAAATTTTTCAGAAAAAATTTTTTTTTCATCTTCAAATCTCCTAATTTAAATGAAATATTAGGTTTTTTTTTATATTCCATTTTCAATGAAACCGGCAAAGAAATTAATTTATTCGATTATGATTTTTCGCATATCATTTGAATCGTTCAGAGAGAAAAAAAAAATTCTATTGATATTAAGTTATATATTTTTTTTATTGTTTACAAAATTCCATCAATACAATTCTAAAAGAATTTTATTCTCAATATTCAATAATATTATCAAATTTTAAATACAGAAAAAAAAACAATTTCGATGTGAAAATGTTTCTGTAAAACGAAAAAAAAATCGCAAAATTAAATTCAATTCAATAAAAAATTTATTCAATTTTATTAGAGAGGAAAAAATTAGAAAAAAATTTTGAAAATTTTCAAAAAGTTCGAATCAGAAATGAAATCATCGAAATCACAGTAGACTGAGACACATAAAAGTTAACATTTTTCAGAGCGTTCCAAGAATGATACGTCTAGATGGGGAATCTATTCTTAATCATCATCATTACTAGGACGGTCCAAAATTTTTTAACTTATTAAGTGTTTCATATTGAAATCGGATGATTTAGCGGATATCGATCCGAATACCTACGCTTATGGTATTGTCAATAGTATTATCATCGAATATTTCATAGCGCCAATGATTAAGATTTGATTTGAATAACTTTCATTTCCAAGATGTTTTGGATGGAGAAGAATAGAAAGAAATTGATAGAGATTGATGCTTTTCAGTACTTCTTGATCGTATACAGATTGTATCCTGAGTATTTCATTGCTCGATCACTTTCGATTTTCGAGTAATTCCGGATTACCATCTGTATACGTATCAAGATCATAGTACTTAGAGTATATTATGAAACGGGAACAACGGATAAAAATTAGCGAGAATAAATTGTTCGGGGAAAAATAAATTTCCGCAAACAAACAATCATTCGATCATACGATGATTTGAAAGAAAACATTTCATTATTTCAAATCGTTAGCTTTAGTTAATTGAGAGAGAGAGAGAGAGAGAGAGAGAGAGAGAGAGAGAGAGAGAGAGAGAGAGAGAGAAGAGAAAAAAAAATTGAATTGCCTTGATTTAGCCTTGATTTGATTTAGCTTTTGAATGAAGCAATGAAACTTATGAAATCTTTTTCATTTCAATCACCGAATAGTTTGTTGAGTGGTTAGAGTTTTTCACTCGAATGATTTTTTCCGATTCGAACAAAGATTCGAAACGTTTCGTGAAAAAGAATTTCAGTCTTTATGATTGGTTCTCTTGGACTTTGTCCATCGAAGAATAGAAGGGGAAAAAAAGCGTAGCGCATGTCATTATGTAAGCTTTGTTTTTCTTCTTTTCTTCTTTTTAGTTTAATTTTGTCGTCAGAGGCGGTCAGCGAGCGAACAAAAATAAATTTGAAGTAAGAAAAGAATATCTTCTTCTAGAAAGTTTAGATATCGTTTCAAAACTTGGGGGGTGGGTGGTTGATCAAGACAGATGGTTGGATGATTTTTTTTTTTGTTTCTATCAAAGATTTGATTGATCTAATTACATTCGATATGAGAGAGAGAGAGAGAGAGAGAGAGAGAGATTATTTGGGAGAAAGAGAAAGAAAAAAGTAATTTTGAATTAACAATTCGAAGAGAAGAACATTGCAGAAATGGATCCGATCCATCCGAAACAGTAAAATTCTTACAATTTTTTTCATTTTCATTTTTGTTTTTTCCATCGTTTCAGAATCGCAACAGTTCGAAAAAAAAAATTTTTTTAGAGAATTATTTTCTTTTCTTTCGTTTCATTCGTTAAGGTTTTTGGGTTGTTTTTTTTTTAATCAATGAATTCATTGATGTCTTGAATCGATTGAAATTCACCATTGAAATTTATCTTAGGAAGATATATTTCAATTATTCAGCAATAACAACAACAACAACAAAATAATTGATGCGCATGTTTCTTCTTCTTCTTCTTCTTCGAATCAAATTCTATTGATCCTATATTGTTGAATACTATGCTTTCTTTGGACTTTTCGAGAAACGATCGCGATGATGATGATGATAATAATCTCATATTGCTATCGAGATTGATGCTGAAAGCTACCATGAAGATCATCTGCAAATCATCACATCAAGAGAGAGAGAGAGAGAGAGAGAGAGAGAGAGAGAGAATCGATCGAATGAATTCATTCAGCATCATACATCGTGAATGATTAGTGAAGAAGAAGAAGAGGAAACAAAAAAAAAGTTGCTATCTGTACAAACACCAACACCAATCATAGCATTAGATGAGAAATTGTAATCTTAACGAAACAAAACAAGAATGAAAAAAAAAAGATTAAGCCAAACAATGAAAGATAATGGAAAGCTAAATTTCGGATCAGCATTCAACATTCTTCTTTTTCTAGCTTTTGTACTGTCCACATCCAAAATTCTCAATGCGTGCTCAATGTATGGCCCGTTTCGTTTCGGTCCGCATTAGATTCGATTGATGTGATGAACATAAAATTTTATTAGCTCTCTCTCTCTCTCTCTCTCTCTCTCTCTCTCTCTCTCTCTCTCTATCTATCTATCTCTTTCTTTGCTATAAGTCTCAATGTAATTTTGGCACTTTCATTTCATGAATCGAGAAGAGAAAGCTTCTAATAAAATATTCTCTACAATCATAGAGAGAATGATGAGCATCGGGTCCGTCATCGATGTCAAATAAATCTCCGAATTTGCAAAAAGCTAACGAATGAATCTAGATCTATGTTACCAATCTTGGAAGAAGAAGACGAAGAAGAAAAAGAAAAAAAAAAGTTATAAAAACAAAATTTAGACTTATAACCCAAATCAAACTTTCGAATCGATCGAGGAAAATTAATTTTTTTCCGCTGTTTCGCTCTCACAGAATCCTTTAGATGTGAAAAGGAAAACTTTTTATTCAAAATCGTATTCTGACTGAAAACTACGTCATTTCTTTCCTTCTCTTTGTTATATCGAGAAAAAGAGAGAGAGAGAGAGAGAGAGATTTTTATTGTGAAACTAATTTTAATTCATTCTCATCAGGGAATGAATCTTGTTGTTTGTTTCCATTATCAAAATGAGATGATAGAAATTCCAATCTAAAAATATCTACGATTTTGAACGAAGGTAATCTTTCTTTAAATTCACCAAACGAATTCAATAGTTTCGAATAGTTTTGAACGTTTCAAAACCGAAAGCAAAAATCTGTAGGCGTTTCGATCGAACTTCTAACGATAGAAAATCATAAAATTTAGCTTCGTCGACGACCCTGCCAATCAAGCACAATGCAAGAGAAACACACTGAAAACTTAACATTGGTGATTAATTTTTTCCTCTCTCTCTCTCTCTCTCTCTCTCTCTCTCTCTCTGTCTCTTTCGCTCTTCCTCTCTCCTTTTTTTTCTTTGATGGCAATAAACACGATCTCAAAATTTATCTCCACTGCGAAAAGATAAAATGCGTTTTTTTTATCTTTAATTCAAACCAATGATCTCGTTTGATTCGCATTAGATTCTAGTCCAATGCTATTAATTTTCTGATTTGATTGGATGTTTTTAGCTTTTGTTAGCATAAGTTTTTGTTTGAAAGATGATATCAATCGATCGATCTTATCTTAAATTCAAACCGAAAAATTCGAATCAAAATGTTTAAACTTATGAACAGTAAGCGTTCAGTTTCAATCAGATAAAAGATGAATTGTGATTCTCTCTAGGAGAATGGACTGGAAAAAATTTTGTCGGAAGTTAAAATATGTAATAGTTTTGAAATGAATTTCAAAATCTTTCAAAACAATATAGGTTGAATTCTAGAATTCTGAACTTTTTTTTTGTTGTTGTTTCAATTGTTCGAATAAAATCAGCTAATTGAAATGTTCAGCAAATGCTATAACTTTCGACGAGACGGCAAGAATCATAGTACCAATGGTGTTTGGATTTATGTGACCACCTATCAAGGATTCACTTTTGTTTTCTTATAAGCTTAAAAAGCATTCACAGTGATTTTCTAGATGAATATAGCGAGATTATCTGGAAAAAATTTCAAAAAAATCAGACGATTGAATTAAGACATCTATGGAGATTCAAAAAAGCTTTATTCTCGTTAATGTTTAGATTCACAAATTTTTTTTTTTCACACCAAGACGAGGTTAGAGAGACAATCAAGGATTTGATTCATGAAGCAATTTTGCTTTGTGAGCAGTGAATATAATCTCAAACTTCAATTAAACAATTCTTTTTTCATGAAATATTTCCAGCAAAATGATGTTGGTTTCGAGAATAATTGGGATGTCATGGAAATTAGTGTTTAAAACATTTTGTTTTCTTACCATTTAGTGCTGATAGTTATCTAATTTTTTTTCCATCAACACTAAGATTTTCCATCATCATGAACAAAAATTAAACCCATTTGCGTGCATCCAGACCTAGTTATTGTATTAATTTTATTTTTCATAGACTTTTCTCTGCAAAGCATTCACCATTTATCAAGTTGTTGTCATTGTCATTGTTGCCCATCATTTTTGGCTTATTAACAGACTTCTTTTTTTCTTTCCTAAGCATACTTTTTTGTTTACTAGACTGATTTTATTTCTATCCGGCATTGTAACAGCGAAAACAAAAACTTTTACGATCTTCTTCGCCACCATCAGCATCATCATCATTTTTTTTGTTTCCGCTTGAATCCATTAGAGAGCATTTTCGTTTTCTTCTAGCTGCAACATTTTTTTCCATGCTGCACTTAGTTTTGTTACGTTTGTCTTGTCTGGTCGTGTGCGTGTGTGTGCTTGATAAAATAAATTGAAATTCCATCAATAATGTTTGAATCTTCAACGAATAGAGCTCTCGAAGCATAGATTATTGAGAAGCAACAATAGATTTGAGAAATATTTTGCTCCTCCTACTTTTTTGATATGAAACACACACACAGAGATCTTGGCGATTTGTGATTGGCTGAAATCATTCTCTCGTCTACCACACAAACTATCGTTTTTATGTTGACTAAATCTAAACCTCTTCTGGCGCATGGTCTCAAAATCGACACTATATCAGAACATTTTGCAATTCGAAATTTGATTCTGAAAATTTTTTGAATATCTGATAAATTTCAAAGTGTATTCAATTTTAATAAACAATAAGATTGATTTCTAATTGATTTTGTACAATTTTTGTGAAAAAACAGAATCGAATAGGAATAAATTTAGCGTGCAATTTCATCAAATCATTTCTTCTTTGATTTTAAGAATTGATGATTTAATTTCAAGATGATAAATTAATGGTTTCAATGAAAATTAGCTGACTAGCTATGCTTGAAGATTCTTGTTAAATTTCGCAGACTATTTATTCACGACAATGAATTTGATTCGTAGTGAAAATCATAATTTTTCATAATTATCATGAACAATAAATGATCATCGAAAATCCGCAATTGATTCGATATATTTTGGACCGATTCATTTGTGTCTGTTGCGTTGAGAAGTTTTTTTACTTTTCATACGGCGATTTTGAAACCAAATTTTGACTTGTCGTTCTGTTAAATTCAAATTTCGGGCTAGTTCCCAACGCTTTTGTTTTGAAACATACGCATTGAAAAGAAACTCTTTTTCGAGTTCAAGCGTTTGAAATTTTGAGTATGGCTTTCGTTTCTTTCGCAACGAATGGTGGTGATGATTATTACTCTGTGATAGGCCTGCTGTAGTCATCCTATTGTTTTCTAAAGGTGATGACCGATCCATTTGTGATGGATTCATATTGGTAGAATCGATCGTATTACTAGTGCTACTGTTCGCATTCGAATTATTACTGGCATTACTGATCGTGGACAAACTTAATAAATTAGGACCATTAGAAACAGGGCTGATTATGTTTGAGGCGGCAGAATGAATCGATGGATGATAACTGGCGTGATGATGTGCATTTGGATTGGTCAAACCACAATTCATTATTTGTCCATTTGACGCCCAATCAAGTCGATCTCCAATAATGTTGGAATTGTTGGCAGCTTGATGGAACAAGGCAGCATGATGTTGAAAGACCGCAGCTGCACTTCTATGATGTGGATGATGATGATGATGGGGGTAGCTGTGCGAATTCGATGGAGAAAGATGACCAATCAACGTGTCACCTGAAAATAGATCAATACAAAAAATTACCAATTTATGTTTCAAAAAAAGTCATAAAACTGGATGAAAAAGTTGTTTTGACATTAAAGAAAATAAACAAACTAACAGACAGATTTGATTTTGATTTGTTTGACCTCTGGTCATTATTGAAATAGATCAATAAAATAGATTTGGTGCGGCTCGAATTCAACAATCAAGATTCTTTTCAACTTGACCGTTCGATTCAAGCTGATCATTACGGTTGTAAATCTAAGAGAAGTAAAAAAGAGCCGCCATTGAACGATAATGAGTCTAGAACAAGAGCATTCAGGGAATAAAATCTCTAATTCCTAGGGACTTTTTTTTAAAAAAAAAGCCGTAAAGATCTAGATCTAGATCTATGGCTTTGATTACGTAAACGATCTTGGTTAGAAAACTTTCCAGATGAATCGCATGCTCATGGCTTGGAACAAAGACATTTTTTTTCAAACAATTTAAATTTCAAAGCAAATAATTCGTCATAGTATTTACAGGGAAGAAATTTATGATTCTGAGAGTTTTTATCAAAAAAAAAAAACTTTTAAAAGGTCAAAGAAAAATCGATTCAAGCGGTGATCTATTTTTGTTCTCAACTTTCAATGATTGTCATGTAATATTGAGAGTGATTTTTGCAAGTAAAAATGCTGAAAATAATCAGATCAATTGTCATCTTCCAATCAAAACAAATCTTCAGCTACAAACACACCTTGAAGAATCTTTTTGAAAATAAAATTCGAAAATATTTGAATTGTTTTTTTTTTTTTTTTTTTGTATGAAAAACAGAAGAAACAGTTGAGAATTGAGAGAAATGAATCCACAGCCATCTTGATTCTCATTAGAAATGAATAAGAAAAATCAATCGGATTAATTAATTAATTGAATGTGAGTATAAACAGATTGGATAGATTGAAATTGTGAAAAAAAATTTCAAAAAAAAAATTTCAACCGCTAAAAGTTGTTGTATTTGATTAACAATTGAGCTTCAAAAATCAATTCGTTTGAATTCAAACGAAAATACATTGAACGGAGACACTTTTAACGAACAATTTTCAAACGAATTTAATTAGTCGTCGTAACATGACCTTTCGAAACGATAAGCAACGAATGAATTTTTAAAACCTAATGACATTTGACCCCAAATCATGGGATGACAAAGTGAAAACACAAAAAAAAATGATCACAGACAATCTAATCTAACTGCTATCAACAGTAGAACCAGCGAACGTACTTGTTCGATGTTGTCTAAATTACTTCGTAATCTATATTGTGGAACATGATCTGACTCTACAATCAGATAGATTTTACTTTGATGAATGATTTAGATATTGCTAAACAAGCTCGATTCTGAAATTATTTCATACTATTATTCATTTGGATATAGTTTTAAAAGATTACCGTTACTGACTAATTTTTTGTTCCAAATCATCGTTAAAGATATCAATACGATTTAGAAAGCCGCTTTCGAATAGTAGGTTCACAAAACATATCCTCGTATCTTATAGACTTCTCAATTTTTTCAGCTCAGAATACTCGTTCAATATGACGAATGTTTTTTTTCTCTCCGAACTAAATCATCGGATGAATTAGTAATAGAAATTCATTTTGATTGTACTGCAGTAAAATCATTCGAATTCTAAGATTCGAGATTCCGCGATTCCAAATAAAACAAAAAAAAAGTTAACAAAACAAAAAATAATGGCAAATCTCGATTCGAATAGAACAAGAAAGGTTTTGAAAATTGAATAAGAAAAAAACAAGAAGCATTGATTCGAGATTCATTACTGTCGATCGAATCATTCATTAAAATTATCATCCATTATAAGATTCTTAATCGATTTGTCTTACCTGAATTTTCCGATAAATTATGATTGTGGCTTCCGTTATTGTTATTTAACGAAGTTGTCAAATTGCTTGAAGTGGCACTAGAAGATGTAAGTAATCCATTATTGATCATTGCTGGTGATGGCCAAGATGAAGACGTTGATAATGTCGATGCTGAGACATTATTCTCAGAAACTAATCCACTGTTTGAAGACGAAACCATTCGAGTCAAATGATAAGGACTGCTAGTGTTTTCCACAAAATTAGTTCTTGGATCTGATTCCAGACCATAAAGATGAGATTCATTTCTATTCTGATGATGATGGTGATGGTGATAAGGATTTGGATAACCGCACCATGCTGCTGATGCAGCCGCAGCATGATGAGCTGCCGCTGCCGCAGCGAATGCAAATGGATCACCATGAATCTGATGATGGGAAGATGTATGATGGGGGTTGTGGGGATGATGAGGCGTCATAGAAGGAATCGAACCGCTTCCATTATGATTGAATGTAGGCTCGTAAGTATTTGACCAGAGAGCGGAAGAATTGTTAACTGAATTGATCGATGAAGATGATTTGATTTGATTCATGATGAAATTTTTTTTCTCACAAATCAGAGAAGAAAAATTCGAAGTTCCTGAATGGTTACAGCTGTAAGATGTGAACGAATTCGGTGGAGAAGAAGAAGAAGAAGAAATTGATTGATTGTTAAAGTTGATAGTGGTTTCAGCATCAGATCGTAGATTATTATCTGATCTAGGAGTATTAGAATTTGAATTAGGATTGATATTTGGAATAAAATGATTTGAGGATGATCCAACTGTAAGCGTATTATTTTCTATTGAGGAATTATGGACACTGACCATATCATTTGTTGTCAAAATCGATGATGACCAAGTTGAATTCGAATTCGGTAACTGGATTGATTCGAAAATCATACCACAATGTTGTTGAGATAAGGAATGTGGAGGACCACTAGAATTTGATCGCATTATTGATTGGATTGAAATCGTATCAAATTGATCAATAAGTTTCAATCGGAACCAGAATTTAATGTCACATCATTATGTATTGTTGTTCGATAAGAATTTACATTCAATCGATTCAAGAATTTAGAAATCGATTAGATCAAACTTATTAAGATTGAAGACAGGGGGAGAAGAATCTCAATGAAATCAAACATTAAAATCAATTCAATACTCTTCACTTCATTAAGAATTGATGATGATCTTAAAAATCTATCATAAAAAAAATGATTTATTGATGTCATCGGAATTCGATGTGAACAAAACGATGTGATGATGATGATGATGATGATGATTGTGACAAAGATTAATCAAACGATAAAATAATAGAGGTTCAGAATAAAGATTACAATGATGATAATGACGTTTATGATCATCATCAAAATCATCGTCAAAATAAAAAAAAAAAGAGTGACGATGATTTTGATGATTATAGTTTCAAACACATCTTAAGTGATTTGTAACGAAACGGTTATATTTTATCGATACAGAAAGAAGCGGATAGTAATTTTGATGATGATGATGAATTTAACTATAAAAAAAATTAGAGTAAAAATAAATTTTTTTTTTCTTTACTTCTGGATCTAGAATGATTTCGGAATGATGATTTCAGAATTATGAGACGCAACAAAAAAAGCGCAATGTGGCGGAATTCTAACGATCATTCAATCATCAACCAGAAAGAGAGAGAGAGAGAGAAAGAAAGTTTATTAAGGTAAGATGGAAATTAAATTTTTTTTTTACTGCTTTTTTATTTTTATTTTTATTTTTATTTCTCCTATTTATTATTCTTTTCAATCCAATACTATTGGACCAGATAAGTTTGATTCGATTTTGAATCAGTTTTGAACTGATTGATCAAACAAAATAATAATAGAAAATTGAAACAAAAAAAAAGAGAGGAAGAGAGAAGATTATGATGAAGTGATTCTTGATTTAGAATTTTGATAATCTTTGAAAGATTATCGATTATTTTATGATTATAAAAATCGATGCGATAAAAAAAACAAAGATGAAAATGTAATTTTTTCTTCTAAATATTGATCATTCAAATAATTTGAGATCATTGAGACAATGAAAAATGACACTTTAATGAAGATTGCTTTTGTTGAGGATAATTTTGATGATGGCGATGATGAAGACGATAAAGATTGAAAACAATACGATGTTTGAGATTCAATGCGGACACAATAAACGATGTCGCTCATCATTTCTCTTTCAATCTGTATCAAAATTCTTCAATTCTATTTTTTTTTTTTTTTTGTTTTGTTTTGTATGCTAGTTTGTTTGTCTTTCTCTCTCTCTCTCTCTCTCTCTCTCTCTTTCTTCGATTTATTGTAAATGTTTCAAGAGTGTATCGTGTATTGATTCGTCGTACTTCTCTTATATCAATACAAATATAAATATCTTTCTTCGTTTCGTTTTGTTCTATCTCTCATTCACATTCTCAATCTTCAATCATCATCATCATCATCATTATCAAGCCATTCAAGCATCTCGATTCTCTCGTAAAATCAAAATTATTAGCACATAACTTTTTGTTTTATTACACACAAACCCCATTCACATAGAATCTATAACACTTGAATGACAAAAAAAAATAAAAGAATAAAACGATATAAATTCATCTTAAATTCGAATAGAGTCCGATATATCGAATGCCAGTAGCAGATTGAATGAACATTTGTTCATTTCAAAGAATCGCATTTAGATCTCAGATTGGTTGCAACAAACTCTTCTACTGATTCCTCTTCTATCTATATATTTCTTTTTCGATTATCTCATTCCTCTCATCTCTCTCTCTCTCTCTCTCTCTCTCTCCCTCGCTGTCTATCTATTTAGCTATCTTTCTCTTCAGAAGTATTTTTGGTGCACGGTCTGTGCACATGTCTTGACTGCTATTCATTTGTAGTTTCTCTAATTTAAGAATTCGTTAACTTGCTCTGTATCTCTGTAGTTTATACAAGTGTTGAACTTCAATGTTCATATTGAACGTGTTTGGTGATGGCGATCGATGTCCAAGGTTTTTTTTTCTTTAGTCTTCGACAATAGTCAATCGTAAACCACTATTCGATTCGATTGGTCTAGCAATTGATTCGTGATTCTATCCATATTCTATGTCGAAATTCTTGAAAATTTAAAATTTTTTTTTGCTTTTTCATTATCTATGAATTATTGGATTGGAATATTTTCGCGAAGCTCTAAACTAATGAGATCTATTTCGTTGTTTTTTGTTTTAGTCATCGAATTAGAAAACATTACAATATAGCGATGATTTGATTTTGTTGTTGATGGTAATCAGATTCGAAGAGTTTGTTGAAGATGCTCTTATCTGATCAGTACAATTTAATCATTGATTTAAATTGATGTTTTTATTTATTTTCTATCGTCTTGATGATCGCATAAAAAATAGTTTCTTATGTAATAAAATAAAATCTTATTCTGATCTCTCAATTGTATGTGTTGAGGATTTTTAAGGACATTAAATTCTCAACATTCACAAGCAGAGGACAACTCCTCTAATTTTTTTTAGCTAGATTGAATTTATTTCAAGAAAAAAAAAGAATCCAAATTTATCGAAAATCCAGATGATCTTATCATAATCTTATCTTGACACCTGTCCATCTCAAAAGTAATCATTTCGTATAATAGACTGTTGATGATAGCATTCAACATGATCTATATTTGAAACTATTAGACATTTGAAAATTCAAATAGCTTAACGAAATAGATAAATAATTCAATTTTTCAAATTTTTCTTGGGAAAAAAAATTTTTTTTTGAAAAATCAAAACTGATTATATAGAGCCAATTGACAAAGTTTGAGATAGACTTCAATTGTGAAACTCCGCCCAGTTTTTTTCACCTATGTTTTACATCCAATTTAATTGTAACCAATCAAAATACTTCGAATAAAAAAAAGGCGTTCAAAATGTGAAAAAATATGAACAATATCTTCATCGTCAAACCATATCATTTCAGTTTAATATTCAATCGCATTAAACTTAATTTCGAGACTTATAAACAAACAAAAAAAAATATAATAAATCAAACGATGACAACTTTAATTAAATTTATTAGACATTTTCCTCTAATAAAACACATTGATTCTCCTTGAAATAGTCAGGCAAATTTAATTGATATTTTTTCTCTAATGATTTCGGCACAAAACGTCCCCCTAGCCAGTGCAATGATCCTCGATAGTGTTTTGAGCACTCTTTTGGTGCTGTTAACGATATCAAACAATCAGGTTTTAAGATCGGAGTTTTTGATTCCGAAGTTTCGTTCACAGGTGGACCATCTTCAACATGCCAACCGCTTGGTATATCGATAGAAATCAATCTTTGGTCTGAATTTTTTGCACTCATTTTATCTAGAATATCATAAAATTGTGATCGCAATGGAGGTTTATAGCTGAAACCGAAAACTGCGTCAACAATCAAACGAAAGGAGGAAAGTGAATTGATTTCGTCTACGAAATCAATGTCCATCATTCGACATTGGTGCATTAGATTTTCGAACAACTGGTTTTTTCCTTTTTTCGGATAGAAGACTGTGGTGTTGTAGCCCTTCAAAAGAATCGTTGAGAGTTTGGAAAAATCAAATTGCCAAAAAAAATGGATTGATATTTACGAATAATTTTAAATGACGAGCAGCAACAAGACCATCGCCACCATTGTTACCTGGACCACAAACTACCAAAACGTTAGCTGGACTACTATAGACGGGATCTTTATCGGCTGATTTGACAATAGAACACGCCACAGACAATCCCGCTAATTCCATCAATTGATCGATGCTAAATTTATAAACATCGAATAACTCTTGATCGATTTGAATAGCTTCATTTTGACTAAAGAATTTGAATAAATAAATAATAATAATAATAATAAATAAATAATTTTTTTTTTGATTAGAAAAAAGATATTTATTCATTCTATCTAATAATCAAAATCATTAAAAACCTAAGAAGTTTGACGTTTGAAAATTTATTCGAAAACGATGATAATTCACATGTATTTTGGTATAATTTTGATTGTTGATAAGTTTTGAATTGATTGAGAAACAAATTCAAATAAACCAACCTCAAGAATTTCATTTCGAAACAATTTGAATTTAATTCGTATTAATCGTTTGGTAAGAATCTGATTGATTAGAATAATTTGTTGAGATCTCAAATAATCTCTGGCCTCATTTTTCATCTAGAAAATATAAATATTCGTCTGTTTCCATCTAGTGGATTGAAGGGAAAGAGTTTCAACACCCAAAACAGCTCAACTCAAACTCCATTTTGTAGTCGAGAAATTCCCCGTTGTGAAATCAAAGAATTAAATCAGTTAGCTTATTCAAACAAATCATTTCGAGAATAGATAGAAAACGATTGCATTTAGATAAAGCAAAAATAGTTTGAATAATAAAAATAAAAAATTCTTTCTCTCTTATTCTCTATTGAAGTTTAAAAGCTGATTGAAAATGTTATCTCATAAAGCTGGAACTCGTATGACTCTAAGTGATCGTTTCAAATTGATTCGACAAGAACAACAGAATCGTAAGATTATGGTTAATCCGCTCATAGAATCTCCGAATCCGGATCGTGTGATGAAGAATTATCTCAATACTGTCTCCGATTTTGGTCGTCCATCAGCTGTACTTCGGAAAGCTTCAGAACGTAATCGCAAGTTAGCTCTTCAAATGGCCAATAATGTTGCTTTGATGAATGAATTCAATCAACGATTGATACTTCCCGAATTTCCAATCGGAACTCTAGAAATGGATAAAATATTGCCAGACGTTCATTCTCGTCTTGGATTGATGCGAAACCGATTGAATTCTAGTCTAGGAAAGGGTGACATTAAAAGTCGTCTAGGTCGAAGACCCATATCTCAACGTTTAGGACTTTCGCAGCCTCTCAAATCTCGTAAGTTATTGCTTAATGAAATTGAAGATAAAGTTTTCAATTTATTTTCATTTTCAAATTTTTTAAAGGAATGCGATCGGTTCCAACTAATAACGTGCAACGATCAAGATCTCGTAAAATCTTATCCAAAAACAAGAGTCGAATCGGTGTTAGGCAAACCAAAAAATTGAGCAATAAAATCAACACCAAAATTAATCGTCGAAAAGTCAACCGATTGACTGTCGAAAGTTTAAATCAAGAATTGGACGTCTATATGAGTTCATTTGGAAATTAAACCAATCCATATCTAATCCATTTGACTTTTTCATTCATATCTAATCCACTCTCAGTATAATATAATTGTAAACGATTTCTATAATCGATCTTCTTTTTTTTTGTAATTTGGGTATCTTTTTTCACTTAATCTTAATTGCATCAATCTTAAGGCCAATCAATCTTGAAGGAATAAAAAACAATTTTTTCCTAATTTTTATCAGTCACTTGGGTTATGTTAGATCGGTTGAAATAGAAAATTTGAAGTTATTTTGCCGAATCATTTTGCAAAGCGTTGCTAGAAGACATTTTGTTCAAAATCATTGGATATTTGTTGGACGAAAATAATCTCGTGTTTAGAATTTTTTTGTTATTCCAATGTTATTGTTGTAAATCGATTCAATTCGATATTGTCTATAAAATTCCAAAGTGTAATTCAAATGGCAAGCGAACGATATAGTTTTTCTCTCACTACATTCAGGTTGATATAATATTCCCTTTTGGATTATCGAATTCACTAAAATTTGTCAATCTATTACAGTCCATCTGGAAAGTTGGTACAAATCGAATATGCTTTGTCAGCAGTCGCTGCCGGAGCTCCTTCAGTTGGAATTAAAGGTGAAATTTATAATATCTTACCCTAAAATTTTGAAATTAATTTTTCAAATTTTTTCCTAGCCACGAATGGTGTTGTATTGGCTACAGAGAAAAAACAAAAATCGGTCCTCGCTGAAGAACATAGTATTTTTAAAGTTGAGCAAATCGCTGATCACATTGGGATGATTTATTCTGGTATGGGACCAGATTATCGTCTCTTAGTGCGTAGAGCTCGTAAAATCGCTCAAGAATACTTTCTCATATATTCTGAACCGATACCGACAACACAACTGGTCCAACGTGTCGCACAAATCATGCAAGAGTACACTCAATCTGGTGGTGTGAGACCTTTTGGCGTTTCTCTACTGGTTGCAGGATGGGATGAAGATCGTCCATATCTTTTTCAAAGCGATCCTTCCGTAAATTTGCTTCCGTTTTCATTGATTTTTCAATTAAGATTGTTTTTTTTTTACGCACAGGGGGCTTATTTTGCTTGGAAAGCAACAGCGTTAGGAAAAAATCATATCAATGGCAAATCGTTTCTTGAAAAAAGGTCATTTTATTAATACCGTTAAATGCGAAACGACAATAGATAATGAATTTTTTCGTTGCTAAATGCAGGTATAGTGAAGATTTGGAGCTTGAAGATGCCATCCAAACAGCGATATTGACTTTGAAAGAATCATTCGAGGGACAAATGACTCAAGATAATATTGAAATCGGTATCTGTAATAAAAATGGATTCAAACGTTTAACACCTGTTGAGGTGAAAGATTATCTCGCTACCATCGCTTGATCATTTTTTTTAATACGAAAGAATTCTCTAAAATAAATGTCTTTGATTCAAGGATGAATTATCGTAAAAAAAATTTCATAAGATAATTATTATAAAAATATTGAACTTTAAATTCAATAATTCTTTTTTGTCTATCACTCTGTCGACTCAATGATTAGACGTGGGTTTTCATAGCGATTTTAATTAGATCTTCAAATAGCAATCCTATCATTCTCACTTATATGATGGCTAACGTGACCGAAGACACGCCGGCAATCCTTCGCACGTGAGCTTCGAAACGAATTCGCCTCCTCGAGAACAATGAATTCTCGATGAATGACCTCGATTGATTTCACCACAAAAGTTTTTGACCTACGGCGATATCCGTACAGAATGATTAATAGTGGAGTAAAAAAATGATGATTATGCAAAATATTTACTAAAATAGAGTTTTTATTCGATTCATTTCGATCGTTTTTATATATAAGAATAAGTTAGAATATTATCAATATGGATACAGAAATAAGTGGCAACTTTTAGCGTTTTCGAGTAAACAATAGAGAACTCTCTCTAAAAGAATTGGTGAAAATTTGAACCGACAATTCTAATCTCCTTACTTATTACTCGAAAATTTGCTTAGAAGTACATGAAAAAATCGATCAAAATTTAAAATAAAAAAACGAATCACACGATGTATTTTTGTGAATACAGCAAATCAATTCATTTAAAATCGCCAATATTGGGATTTTGAAGCAAATAAAAATAGTTGAAATAATCTTCGCAACAAGATGCCAACGTTTGCAATGCTTCAACGATTGAATGCACCAATTAACCGAAAAGTACATAGGCAGATTCTGTAAGTTTTTTCTTCTCATGCGATAGCATCAGGGCATCGATACATTGACCGAAAACTTTATTCACAAAACAATTCTCTCTGCAGTGGATTTAAAAGAAAAAAAATAATTAGTGAATTTTACACTAAGAAATAGAAATGAATGGGTGGCGAAGAAGATCAGAAGCCTAAACGTGGAAAATGGCATTCGGAATCAACCGGCATTTTTTATTTAGGCACGTGACAAAGGAATGCCAACTATGCAGAAGGCATAGAGTGCGGAGAGAGGAGAAAGTTTGACCACTCAGAAATACGTTAAAGTTAAGGAGAAAATCGGAAAGAGTAGAGGACATAGGAAGTGTGGTAAAATTACCTGCAACTAGCATGCAAATCATCATCTCTATAGATCATGAAACAATCGGAACAAATTCGATCTAATTCAGCAAAGATAGCTTTGTCGTGAGTGCCAAGACATCCGATCGTTGAGAAGCTTCCGGCCAAGGTTCGTGTTTCAATGCTGTTTCTGGCAACGATGGCCATAAACAGACAGAAAAAAAGTGTACCGAGGTCTCGGAACCGAAGCGATTTATTCCTAAGAAGAAAAACGACATTTAGATTTTTAATTGAAAATAATTAAATAACCAAGACTAACATTAAATTAATTAGAATGCGAAATTGTGAAGATAATGGAAAAATTAAACCCAAGAAGAAGATAGAGATTGATAGAAGAGGTGGATTCTGGTGGTGGCAGGTAGCGATGATTAGAATCAATGGCTGTCGAGCCACTTAATGACTTAAGTCCGAATTCAAATTAGTTTACAATCCAACTTATCACTATATTGTATGCGAATGGGAATCTTCGAGCTGGTATTTCGCGATGAACAAACAGATAAATCGAGACAAACTAATTCATACAAACATTTGAAAGCCCCGAATGGATTGTGGTGATTGTGATTATTATGTTTTTCGCCGTTAAGAAGAAGAAGAAGAAGAAAAAATCTCACACGAAGAGATCTTTCTATCTAGGGAAGACAGGTAGAGAACGTAGAGACGATGATGGAGAAACATTAAAACAGATTGAACAACGAACAACGAGAGAAAGAGAGATCGAAGAGAGAGAGAGAGAAAAGAGAGATTTTTTTCGCAAGGCGGTAAAATAGTTCTGAAATGAATCATCGAATAGGAAATGCCAAACTTTAGAAGAAAAAAATTGGCTCTTTTTTTCGTTGTTTCGATTTGTCAAATCGTAGAATACAAAAGCTAATTGCAAGAAAACAAATAGTCTTGTTTTGTTTTTTATTCATTCTCCCAAATATTTAGCTTCGAACTAGATGAATGGTCGAATCAAATCAAAATGAATCGATCGATGATACCCAAAAGGAGATGATCTCTTTTCCATTGTGCGAAGAGTCAAAAAATTCCTTCCAGAACAATCTCGTAACGTCTAGAAATTTCTTTCAAATTTTCGGAATCGGTAATTTGTTCGTTGAAGTCTAAAACATTTTTTTTTCATTCCCAATGATTGTCGGATGTCTATTTTACGAAAGAGAGAGAAAACAAAAGAATTCACTTGTAGAGAAAGCTATTCAATTAAAAATTGGTGTCCACCTTAATTTCGGTGGTATGATTTTGGCCACGACCATTTTTGTTTCGGAGAAAGATAACGTGTTATGAAAAATGATTTTTTTTTCTCAAAACATAGTGAAACAACAAGTAGCTTTTTTTTGATGCATTCGGAAAAAACTTCAAGTTGATTTCATTGAAATGAGATAACAATTTGAGAGAGAGAGAGTTGTAGCCGATAGTTTCGATTTCGATGCCTTAGGTTGTAGAATTTTTCTAAAAAAAAATCGGATAGGTTCCAATAATTGGATCACCACTCTACTCTTTGAGGTTTGCAGAATTGCATCGTATCGATTAAGAGAGAATTCAGGACGATCTCAATTCCGGAATCGAATGTTTTAAAAAAAATCGAATGTTTAGTTTGAAATTCTCTTAAGAGGGCGCTTCAAGCCATTCTTGTAAACCTCTTCACTGAGGAATCGATTCGATTCGAAAAAAAAATCAATTCTTATTTCCTTGTTTTTTCCTTTTCGAATAGAAATGGATCGTCTTGACAAGATCTCAAGAGAATCGATTGAAGAATTTATGCGGATTACCGAGGCTGATTTCGATACCGCTAACGAATATCTAAATCGATTCGGATGGCAAACGGTCGAAGCGATCAATCAATATTTCGAAGTGATGTTCCAAGAGAATCAAGATCAAGAGGAACAATCGCAACAACAATCAACGGATCTAGCGAAACGACATCATGAACGAGAGTAGGAGAAAATTTTCAATCAATAAATTAAATTTTAGAAATTAAATCGATGATTTTCGATAGCGATTTTCCGGTCAATAACACCGAACCAAGATTGTTTCGACACGTTACCTACAATATCGATGGACTTTGCGAGAAAAATTTGACTCTTAGAATCAAAGCAATTTGTGAGATTTTGATTCGAGAAAAAGTAACCATTGCTTTCTTGCAAGAAGTTCGATCAAATTCTGAAGAAATTATTCGAGAAAATCTTGAGCCTAGTTATGAAATTTTCTCTGGCTACAATAGCTCTGCTGATTATTATACATTAACTTTGATAGCTAAAAAGCCTTATATCCGAGTGATTCAAAGTGAAGTTATCAATTTTAAACAGACTCAAATGGGTCGCAATATACTTTTGGTTGAGGTTTGTGGGTTGTTGGCAAAATTTGAAAAAATTTTCTTAATAAAAATCATTCAAATAGCTCAGAATAGATGATGCTAAATTATTGCTGATTAATACACATCTAGAAAGTACGAAAGAATCAAAATCGATCCGTATGCAACAATTAGTGAAGCTTTTTCAAATCCTTCAGAAAAAAGATCTCAAAGAACTTTCGATAATTGTAGCCGGTGATCTAAATCTTCGCGATAAAGAGGTTGTAAATGATATCTCTAATCAAAAAAGCTTATTCTCATAATTCATCTTCTATGAATTCTAGCTTGATGAAATCGGAGGTCTTCCGTCTGGTGTGGTCGATGCTTGGATCGCCACTGGCAAACGTCCTGAAGTTCAATACACTTGGGATATGAGAAGAAATGATAATGAGAAATTTTACGAAAAAAATACCAACTTTAAACCTAGAATGCGATTCGATCGAGTATTTTTTCGACCTAGTCAACCTACCAAAATCGATCTGATACATTTCGGTTTGATTGGATTGGAACGTCTGAAACCTCACACTTGTTTTCCAAGCGATCATTGGGGAGTGATTACTTCTTATCAAATTTATTTGAATAAAATTTAACATGTCTTGATGAGAATTTACAATCGTGTACCAATTAAAAAGATTTCGAAGTTTTTTTTTAAAAAGTTACGCTGTTTATGATGAACGAATTAATCACGCCACTTGATAATTTTTTGTTTTGATTTTGTAAATCAGAATTTCAAGCATCTGATTCAAACATTCGAAATTCAGTTGAGATGTATTTCGGTTGAAGATGTCTAAAGAAACTTGTTTCGAAATCAGTCCATTTCAGCAAATAATTTCATCATGTACTGGTTCATTTTTAACCTCCATCTTAGGTTGGTTAGATTTGACTTTATATGCTTATAGATTGATTGATGTTTCTCTGTGACTATTTTTTTTTCTTTCTAGTCACTCCATTGGATGTGGTTAAAACTAGATTACAAGCACAGCAAAAAGAATTCATGAAGAACAAATGTTTTCTCTATTGTAACGGTCTTATGGATCATGTTTGTTTTTGTTTGAAAAATGGTAACAAAATATTTTGCCAGATAGATAGAAGGCCGATTTTTTTGCGTGCTTTCACTAGCAAACAATGTTCGTATCACAGTTATATAAATGTTAAAAATTTAACAGAACAAGAGATTCAAAATCTTTGGTATCAAAGGCCAAATCATTTCAATGGAACTTTGGTAAACATTGCACAATTGATCAGAATAGTTAATGAAATCTTACTATGGACCTTCTTTTTTTGATGATAGGATGCTATGATTAAAATTACGAGAAATGAAGGAATCACTTCGCTTTGGAGTGGATTACCACCGACATTGTGAGTTTTGCTTTTGATTTAATCTTGATTAATGTTAGCAATTATTTTTTTAAATTTACAGAGTTATGGCAGTACCGGCAACAGTGATGTACTTCACTATCTATGATCAGCTTGTTTTCCGACTCAGAAATCGATATTCTAGCACAGGAAATACTAGAAATTTAGACTACTTTATTCCATCGATTGCTGGTGGATCAGCAAGATTAGTTGCAGCGACTGTGATTTCTCCTTTAGAGATGATCAGAACTAAAATGCAATCTCAAAGGCTAAGCTACAAAGAAATTGGGGTAGCTGTCAATCAGCTAATCAAATCACAAGGAATCCTCGGACTATGGACTGGTCTGAGTGTAACACTGCTAAGAGATGTTCCATTTTCCTGTTTCTATTGGTTCAGTTACGAAAATCTTAAACGGCTTTTCAAAATGGATCAATATAATTTTGGTTTCAGTTTCATATCTGGAGCGATTTCTGGAGCTTTGGCAGCAACCTTAACACTACCGTTCGATGTGGTAAAAACTCATAGGCAAATTGAATTAGGACAGCATGAAATTCTGCGAGGCGAACGAAGCTCTAAGAAAACCTTCGATATAATGACCAAAATCTATCAAGAACGAGGATTTAGAGGACTTTTTGTTGGCATCGTACCGAGATTAGTAAAAGTCGCACCTGCTTGTGCTCTTATGATAAGCACCTATGAAGCTGGGAAATATTTTTTTAGAAATTACAATCTTCTAAAACATCAAAATCGTGATAATTAGAGTTCAACGCTAGTCTTTGGATGTTTTCTCAATAAATCAATCTATTCTAATTAACAATTTTTATTTGTGGATGATATCTTGTAAATAAACTAAATTCACAACTAGCACTATTTTGTTTGATGATATTATTCGCAATCAAATTCTTCTCTATCTTCAATCGTATTGTTGTTCACTTCGAGTTTATAAACCATTCCAGTTCTCTTGTTCTTACTACTTATCGTACGAATCAATCCTTGATTTTCGTCATCTAAATCAAACTTGATCTCAGTCCCTTCCGAATCACAAAACTCATTGATTGTATTCTTACGTTGACCATTGACCCAAACATCTAGAGTATCTTTCTCTAAGAATCAATCAAAAATCAAAGGCTTTTATTTCCGGAGGAAATAGAATGTAGAAAATAAATCATACCAAGAACGACACGAAATTTTTGCTCACCAAGAACAAAATGCCATGATCGCATTATTTTCGTTTGTTTCTCTTTGAAAGTTTTGAATTGTTTTCCATTGACGTAGAGAACATATTCATAAGTGAATCCCATACAAGCATTGATTTGAATTTCGCATTTCGCTAAAATCTCTTCACCATCTGGGCTAGGGATTTCGAAGTACTCTGAACCAACCAATTTAAACATCCAATCTTTTTTCAAAAGAATCTACAACAAGAGAGATCAATTGTTTTTCTTTTTTCGAGGATTCGTTGAAAAATTTTTTTCTTAACCTTTCCATCAAGATAGATAACTCGACGACCGGTGGTCGTTCCATGTTCGAATTCGATTCGATGCGTTCTATCGCAAAGTGGTACTTCCCATACTGCAACCAAATCATTCATTCTAGACAATATATGATTTTAGATTTTTGGAGAATTTTATGAAATAAATGATAGAAATATTTCAAAAATTTAAAAACAGATCAATGATTAAAATCACAATGAAAACTTAATATACAATAAATGTTTGGTTACTACTGGCAACAAATTAGGATCGAAACAATATGAGACCAATCATTCATTGTTAGATTCAAATTCGATTGAATCATCGCTGCAATAGTCTTCTTTGCTAGAAGAGTTTGAAAAATTTTCGGCTTCATCTTCTTGATTGTTTGTTGCGGTCGCAGTCATTTCTAAAAGTTTCGATAATAACAAATTATTTGATTGTTTTTTTATCTCTGTCAAACGTCGTAACGATTCTTCGCAATCAAGAGGAATAACTTCGCGAGATTTTTTTATTTTCATATGGACCATTTCATGATTCTTGACTGGTATATAAGTCTCAAATTTAATTGGTATATTAAATCTGGTACTAGACCCTTCATTTTTCACCAAATGAATTCGTTGTTCCACATAAGCATCTTTTATCGGAATATTCTTTTAGAATGCAAAAAATTAATCAATTCAAGTCGATATTCATATTGATCATAGAATACATTATCTAATCTCATGGCTTCGAATAATTTTTCAGTCTCATCAACTTGATTAATCTTTTCATCGATTTTCGATTTGATGGCTGCATAATATTCTCTAGCTTTTTTTCCATTATCATTCAATCGTGATAGAAGTTTTCTATTCGAAAAAGATTATAGATAATTATTTAAACATTCGTTTCAAAATGGTTCAACAATTCTCAGTACTTATCGTTAACGATTTTTTCTTGTTTTCTAAGCAATTCTTGCAACTCAGATATCGATAACTTTTCCAAATTGATTCGGTGATTTTCTTTTATCGCAACTACTATCTTCTCTCTTCGAGATTCAGAAGAATTTTTATGAAGCGATTGATTCGATTTTTCGTTAAGATTATCATTTTTAGAGCTAAGATTATCTAGAATTTGATTTAGATCTTTACAGAACGTTTGTTCCATTGCATTGGGCTCGGATATGATTAAATAAAATTTATTCGATTGCAAAAACGTCTATTTTAACAATCATTGAATTGAATCAATGAAGCTATTGATGGAACGATGGGAAAAAATTTTTACAAATTTACATTTCTTTTTTTTTGTAAGCGATAAAAATTTCCTCTCCAAAGAATCGGAAGATCATTTTTTTCCCTCGACCATGATTATGTGATAACCGAATTTAGTCTTCACCAATGGATCGGTGTAAATAGGTTTGTCCACTGTGGAGATCGGTAATTGAAATGCTGCTTCTTGGAATGGACCAACCATCGATCCTCTTGTCATCCATCCCAAATCGCCACCTTGTCTCGCTTTGTCTTCGGAATAGAGACTTGCTACCTCGTTGAATTTCATTCCGGATTTAATTTTCTCTAAAGCTTCCAAAGCTTTCGATTGTTTTTCGCAAAGAATATGTCGGACCTTGGATGAAGAAAAAGTAGAAAAAACGCTAAGATATTAGAGTTAAATTGGGAAAATCTTTACCTTCACTGCATTCGCTCCTTTCTTTTCTTTCTGTTCGCTCGATTTCGAAGCATTCGGTTTACTTGATGAAGAGTCAGTTTTCTTATTTTTCGGCGCCATTCTTGCGGATCATTTGCTATCTAAATGAAAACTTTGGAGTAATTCTTTGACAATCGTTTCTGACTATTGCGGCTCCTCGGTCAACGGTGATCAATTTAGTCTCTTGAATATTGGAAAAACAAAAACACAAAATGCAAGAAGTGATTGACAAAAGCGAAGAAAATCTAATGTTTCAAAATGTATAAGAAGAAATTCAAACAGACCAAAACTTCAACTTCGAATCGTTCAATCACCAAAGAGAATGAAAAAGATCTGGAAATATTAGTTGATAAATCAATACCGTCGCCAAAGATCAACAATGCGCAATCATCTTTGCTTTTAAATACAAGCCGTAAACGTAAATCTATTTTTGATGATTTCGATCTTAGTGATCTTAAATTAGACACCTCGCTTCCATCGTTCGCTAATATCTCTGGATCTATTCTACTAAATACTTCCAAGAAAATTGCAACAGAAAATCAAAATCAAGACAATGATTCAAAATCAAATCGATTGAATTTAGACGATATTGATTTTGAAGAGGATATTATTCTCAATGATCTTATTGATACCGAAATCAAATCTAATTTAACTGATGGTGACAAAAATGAGATGATGAGATTAGTAAAGAAAGATTTCTCTTCGAATTCCGATTCTTTTAATCCAATTGAATCCAAACCTAATCAAACGGAAGAATCTTTCAGTGCATTACTAGACGATGATTTTGAATTCGACGACGATGACTTAGAGTTCGATCTGAATCTAAATGAATCTACTGAGACCACACTTAAAAAGACAAGTCATGAGGAAGAGAATGAGTTTCGAACTGCATCCGGTACTAAGATACCGAAGCCTAAAAAATCTAGCTATGAGAATGTTTTACGAATGTTCAACCAGATTGAACATCTTTTAATCCAAGATATTGCCTCTTATGTTTGGCATCATCAAAAATCCATTCGATTGTGATCCATTAAGTTTGTTTTTGTTTCTTAAATTGTAAATAATCTTTGTTGTTTATCAATTTTTTTTAATCTGATGTATAATTGTAAAAAAAAATTCAAAAATTGAGTATGAGATTTGAAATTTTCTGTGAAAAATTCTAAACAATAAATAAAAACTTGAAAATAGTTTAATTATTTTTCTCAATACAGATTGATTGTTAAAGATTCTTACTTGAAAATTTTTTTCAACATCAACTCTATCAACACCGATCCAATCGCGAACAGTGTCTACTAAGATAGATTAAAAAAAAAACATTCTACTACTTATAAACTAATGATTTAGCTATTTTTTTTTTTTTTTTTTTTTTGCTGAAAGCAAATAAAAGAAGTAGTAAAACTAAGAGAACAAAAAGTGATGCTCTTTCTCAATGCTTATTGTTGTTTTTCGACAGCAATCTCTCTCTCTCTCTCTCTCTCACTCGAATGAGAATAAATGTGTACGTGTATGGGGACACCGATCGAAAGCAGTGTGAAGAATGGAATAGAGCGAAAGAAACAAAATGGGCCAGGTAGAGGTATTGAAGAATGGTGTGAAAAACTTTGCGAATGTTTTTTTTTTTTTTTTCTCATTGCATTCAATGATTTTTTTGATTTCATTGAACGAATAATAAACTCACCATCTATCAACAATATCGTAATTGCCCTTTGCTCTTCTCCCAGACTCTTATTGTTCTCGTAACGAATCTGTAACCCTTTTTATTTAATTTTATTCTATTCTATTTTTGTTTTTGTTTTTGTTTTGATTTTTGTTTCGATTGCAAAGCATTATTTTAAGAGAAAGTAAGAGAGTAAACATAATCCAAACATGTTTTTTCGAATTCATCCGATTGTTGCTGTGAGAATTTGTGAATTGAAGAAATGAATGTTGTTGAATCAATAATGCTGTTGAAATCATAGAGAATCTCATTTGGAAGATAAACAGTTGTTGTGTTTGAATCGATTGAATGCATATGCATATGGAAATAATATCGATAAATTGAATTCAGTCAAATTGATTGAAGTGAACTCAGTGAATTGTTTATTTTAAAAGCAAATTGTTATCTTTATACTAGATATCGATTCCTTATTCGATATGAGAAGAATTTGAAGAAAAGTTCATTGATTCATTTCTTCATGTCAATCGAAATGTTTTCAATGAATTTGTAAATTTTATCGAAAACAATCGTTCGCTCTAAAAAGAAGTTTTGAATCCATTGCTATTAAGAACTCGGAATCTATGAGACTATGCGAATAGTAGTTGATCGTTATGCCATGGAGAAAAAATACTTCAAGATTGTTTGAATTGTTTTGAATTTACTTTGGCCGTATTTTTTAAAATAGAATTGCCATTCCGAATATTTGCTAAAATATCAAGCCTAAACTTCAAGCCAATCATAATAATGAAATCGTTATAATATTATATTCGACTCATCTGTACTAGACTGACAAGAGGATCAATGTCATAATATCTGATTATTACCAATTTAAAATATTGATCATCATACCAAGCAATCCACCGCTGATGATAAAAGTAACTCTTTAAATAATTAGTTATTCTTTGTTAATTGAATCTATTTTTTACCGAACAGGCATCACTATCACTTCTGAGATGGATGATGGAGGCCGATGTCTTCTTGATGTCATCAACGATCCACAATTATTGCAAACTTTTTTGGAAAATTCCAGTAATGAAACTAATACCTCGAGAAATACTCAAGTCTCAAAAACAGAACAAAATCAACATCAACCTGTCCTGACAGCAACGTTTGATCAAAACATTAAAACAATCTCAACGATAAATTCATCAATTTCTGGATCAGAAACGGTCCTCTTAAATTCCTCCATCATCACAAACAAGTTAAGCAATTCAACTTTTACAGTTAACACGAATCAAATCAATCCAAGTGCCCCCTCTACTAATTTTTCGAATCCAGTGTTAACAAAAAAAGTCTCGAAATCAAAATCTCACAGTAAATCGATCAATGTTCAAGGCAAAACTAATCAGTTAGATGGCCAAAATCTATCGACTAATTTGTCGACAGTTTTGAATCCTAACAAATATCCAATGACAATAAGTGGTTTTAATAATGGTATGATAACCAATCTTCAACTTCAAGCTCTTCCGAACCCCAATAATATACGGCAAATAGTTTCCACGAATTCTGTCAATCAACAATCAATGATTTCGACATTTTCTCAACCATCTACGGTCCAAATGGGACCTCGGCCAGTCACCGTTTTACCTCAGCAATTTTTTCTGCCTGGGACTGTTCCAATCAATCAACCGAACACCCTATCCACTCAATTTGTATTGGCAACAAGACCACAGACGCCAAATCAAACTGTTGTGAACCATATAAATCCTCAACCTGGTCAAATTTTGCAGATAATTCAAACATCTCAAGGGACTCAATTAATTCAGCAGCCTTCGTTCGTCAATTCATCTACCACCCTACCAACTTTAATCAATACGACTAAACAATCAATAAATTCTGCACTTATCTCTTCTATATCAACAACCAATGTGAATCCAACAATATTCACATCTCAACCATCGCTTACAGTCAACAATAATTTGAAAAGTCCTGCCACAAATAAAAAGCAACTTTTACCAAAAATCGATCAAGCAAAAATAAATAAAAGCAATAGTTTAATTATAGCATCTTCAGTCAATCCATCATTGCAAAATGCAAACATCAAATCCATTCAGAATACTGGCAATGACATTTCAACTGCTACTGCAACAAATACCATACAAAAACCATGGAACGTTACAAATTCTGCCCAAATTTTATTGGCTCCTGGTACACAGCAGCCTGGTATCATATCCGGTCCAAATGGAACATTTCTTGTTAATAATATTTTGCCAAATACACATATCGGATCTTCTCCAATTGTGTTGCAAAACAATGTTCCAAATCAATTCACTTTAAAGCCTCAAACGCCTTTGTTCATTAATCCAACTAATGCTTTGAATCAACCCCAGAATAATTTAAATTTGACAACTTTGACTGCCGATAAATCTACAGGTCAAGTCATATTGAATCAAAGTAATCCAGTTGTGAACCAAGTTGCGAATCGTTTAGTGCTTAACACTCCAAGCATACGTTCGACTACCCCTACAAATATCGTTTTAAGGCCGCAAACATCAACATCTGCGTCTCCGCTATCAAATTCTATTGTTAATAAAACTAATCAAACGCCACAATTGATACAAATACAGACAGCAAATGGTCCGATGTTGATTTCATTGAATCTTAATCAACAAACTCAACCACAACCTCCATCACAAAATCGAGCAATAAATCTGAACCAACCTCAAATAAATCCAACTCCAAATTCACAACCGCAAACTATACAGATAGGAAACACTGTCTATACTTTGCCTCCAAACGCGAATATCGCTAATGGATCGAATTTATCATCTTTGATATCTAGTGGACCTAGCAATTTGTCCATTCAATCTAATCAGCCACAACTTTCAGAAATTCGTCAGTCGATTGTTTCACAACAATCTACAACGACTTCTTTGTTCGTGAATTCTAATGGACAGCTAACAATCGCACCTTCTCAGCAACCTGCCAAAGTCAATCCTCTTCCGAAATCAAATTCAACAACTAAGAAGAAAAATCAGTCTAAATCTAAAACTGTCTCTAATAACCCACCACAACCGAAAGCTCTCAATTTAGCTGATCTATTGAAAGAAACTGGCATACTGACAGAATTCAGTCCTCCTTCTTCTCCGAACTCGAGCCAAACAGTAGGCGATAATAAAGATCTCTCTACTCATAACAAAATCAGCGAAAACAAATTGGATCAAAAAGCCTCATTATCTCAAATCCCGCAATCTACAACCTCATCTCAATCATCTGTTTTAACATTATCGACCCAACAAAATTCGACTGCATCAAGTCAGTTAAAGATCAGTAATACAGCATCTTCGATTCAATCGAAACAACAATCCAGTCCTATCAATCATCAATTCAGGTTATCTCTGACCTCGGATGGCCAAATTATTTTGCTGTCCCCAAATTCTAGCAATTTATTTGGGAACAATCCTATACCGCCTTTGGCGACAATTGTAAAAAATGTTAATAGTTCGACGTCAAATCTGACCAGTAACAAAGTAAAATCAAATGATTCGAATTCTTCTCAACCTTCTCCAGATTCTACGACTCCTAGTATTGATGGCTTCAATAATTCTATTCTGCTGTCATCTAACAAAACCTCTTTATCTCTATCGACAAATGATTGTAAAAGTCCTATTGGAAACGGATCAGAAAATATTCCGCCAGTGACTAAAATCAATTGCCAAACGAATTTAACCGAAACCAGTTTGAATGTTCCAACTAACACATCTACTAGTCCCGCAATAAATTCTGCTTCGATTTCCTCGAATCTAGCATGTCCTTCATCTACATCTGCTTCAACAACGACCACAATCACCACAGCAAATCTTACGGTCTCGACATCTCCAAAAATCACAATGACGCCTTCATCAACGATGACCACGATCCTAGTGCCTGGAACAATTATGTTCATTAATGAAAATAGAGTTCCTTACGCTACATATCACAGGAATTGTTTGCCTGAGTTGTTGGCTCTATTAGATCAGCAAATTAAATCGTCGCAATGTGATGATTCTCTGAAAAACTTAACTACTGAGATGAAAAATCTTCAGAACTATCTAGAAATTATTAAATCTCAAAATTTTTTGCCAACTCAAATCCCGCAAGTCAAAATCTCGGCTCCAATCGCCAAAATATTCCAGAATCATAGAGATAACAAAGAAAGAGAGAATGCTGTTCAACTCATCCTTAGTCCTAACGGAAAAAGCCAAACAAACCCCATTCATTTGATTCATACTAATTCAAAATTAGTAGGATTGGTACCAAGTAAAATATCTCCAGTACCGAATTCAAGCACAAAATCTGTTCTGAATGAAGGCAGTCAAATGATTCAAGATGTTGCATCAGCATCGAAGGTCAGTTTTTGGGATTTTTAAATTCATCCTATTTATTTATTTATTTTATTTTATTTTGCTTTTACAACACAGACAATTTCAATCAATGTTTTGGACAATTTTCAAGACAAAAAACAATCACAAATTCTGAAAGCGTAAATAATAATCTAGAATTTAAACGAAAATTTGTCTATTATAATCCGTTCTACTCTAATTTATTCCATTTTTAGCATTCAATCACAATTGCATGCTGACCAGAATTCAGCACTGAATCCAGATTGTCGGACAAATTTTCGAAATCGCGATGATGCTTGTAAAAGATTGCTAAGATATCATATCTTTGATCATCCAAATTTCACTTGCAAAAAAATCAAGCAATGTAACTATAATATTCTGAATATTTTCTCGAATAATTAATGTTGGAAATTTTAACAGTCGATGAGAATTTCGAAAAACTTTCGGTACATTTGTTGGAAAGGAAGAATGAATTGTACAACAAATTTCGAATGTTAATGTTCAAAGAGAGTATGGTAAGTGTTATATCTCAGAGAATGCTTAGTATTTATCTTTTTGAAGAATCCATTGTTTGAAAACAATCCTAATCTTATTTGATTGAAAACACATACATTTTGAGTAATTATAATTGCTTTTTCATAATCTAGTGTGATAATTCGTCTAGTGAAAATGTGATGATCAGTCGCCTATTGATCGAGGATGAAAAGAATACTTTCGAGTCCGAAAAAGGATTAATTGCATCAGGATGTGGTAATTTCAATGAACTATGCATATGAGTTTCTAATTATTTCAATTTTCTCATAGATTTGCCTATGGTTCCAGAAAAATGGTTGAAGAGAGTGTCTAAAGAATCTGAACTAGATGATTTGATATTCAACAAATCTCTCTCAAATTCTTCGGAAAAAGATCCAATGGAAGATACTTCAAAATTAAATACGATGAATTCCGATCCTTTTTCCGATATCTACAATTTCAATGATCTCTGTGATATGTTCGAAGACGATGGAATCGTAAGCCAAAATTCATCTCAGAATCATGCATCATCTTATGTTTCAATAAATGAGAATCAAATAAACAATCACAACGTTGTTGATGATTTAATCAAACATTTGAATTCACCTTTGAACCCAGAAGAGAAACAATCTTTGCCAGATAATTTCAGTTTGAAAGCGAACGATGATGTGAATTGTTCAGATAATTTAAATGCAGTGCCTTTGAACCAAAATGATTTCCTAATGAGTGATACCACTCAAACATTAATCAATAATGAAACTGCTGATGCTTTGATTGCCGATGATGATCTCGATTTAATTTATGAAAAAATTACTTCAGAAACTTGGTCCAATCAATCATCTTCAACAATAAACAACAGACAAACAACAGCGTCGTTCAATGATACTCATCAAATTGATTTATTTTGTAGTAATAGTTCTGTTGCTTGGACTTCTCGATATGATCATATGAATGAAACAGAAGCAGCAGTTGCTGTTCAATCAATTATCGATGACCGTAATTTATTAGAAGGTGTGAACAAGCATTCAAACAATTTCGATGAAGATAATTTGATAAATATTAATGATGGAACACAGAATCTTAGTCTTGACTTGGCGCAAGATACAATAGCAGACGCTCAAATGAATTCCGCCATCAAAAGTATAATGCTAACATCTCCTATCAGTCATCAATCTTGCAACACATTCCACCTAGCTCATAGCAACAATGAATCGGAGAATTCTGCTGAGATGATGAATGAATCAAACGAATTCGATTTTAATCTAGGACACGATTCGCATCACAATCACCATCATGATTTGTTAAGGAATCATTTCGGTTCTTCACATCACCAATCTCATCTTAATGATTTGAGTTTGATGAATGCTTATGGAACGCCGAATTCTTCATCCGCTATCATTAATGATCCAATGTTAGATGAGGCAGTCAAAAGCATTCTATGAAAAAGAATTGACTAAAGAAATTATCCCAAAACAAAAATACTTAAGATCCGATTAAGAATGAAACAAAATCAATAACTGTGATGTACTTTTTTTTATTTCGATCTTTTCTTTTTGTTTATATTCGTTTATTTATTTTTTATTTGTAATGCATTAAAGTTTGGATATTTTCTCTGTATTATCGCATTTATGAACTGGAATAAAGAAAGTAGATTTTTTGATCAAAAAAATAGAGTTCTTTGGCCATAAACTATATGATTCGAGTTTTGAATTAGTGAGAAAATCCGGAAACTAGTCATAATCGTTGTAAATGTAAGGTAAATTAAAGGTAAATCCAAAAAAAAGTGCGATTACGAAATCCAATTGCCTATTTTATCAACGGTCGAACGAAAATAGTGAAAATAGTTCACTGACAATAAAAAAAAACAATCAACCGTCATCAAATCGATTTTTCTCATTTGTGTTTGAAAAAATAAATTCTTAAAATCAAATTTCAGAATTCGAATTTTCACTCAAATTTGTTGCTACCAAAAGATTAATGAATAAAGAGAAAAAACAAAACCTTCGAATTCGGAATCAAGAGATCCATCACAATGAGAAATCGGATAAAATTTCAAACTTTGATATCGATCCCGGAAATTCCTTGCGAAAAGATCTGCTCGATCTACATCTATCGAATTGTTTGCCTAGTGATCTTAAAGAGGATTATCTAAATATCTTCATATTGCTTCTGCTCTACATGCTTCAAGGAATCCCATTAGGATTGATTTCTGGCGTACCTTATCTACTAACTAATCGAGGTATATCCTACTCTGAACAAGCAATCTTCAGTTTTGCTATCTGGCCATTCAGTTTCAAACTACTATGGGCTCCGATCGTCGATTCAGTTTATTATACACGTTTTGGGAAAAGAAAATCTTGGATGATACCTTCGCAATACTTGATCGGATTGTTTATGATATTCATATCATATTATCTAGACTCAATGATGAACAGTGTTGAAGGATTCAATATCTATCTGTTGACGGGAATGTTTTTGTTCTTGAATTTTTTGGCTGCCACTCAAGATATCGCTGTAGACGGCTGGGCTTTAACTATGTTGAAACCTTGCAATGTGGGATATGCATCGACTTGTAATACTGTTGGCCAAACAGCTGGCTATTTTTTTGGTTACGTTGTGTTTTTGATTCTAGAATCATCGCAATTCGCGAATTATTTTCGAACAGAACCTCTCCCATACGGATTCGTTAATCTGCATGATTTCTTTTTCTTTTGGGGTGTCGTTTTCTTGATCGTGACTACACTGATAATGATTTTCAAAAAAGAAACATCATCACACGACAGAGATCATCATGAAGATGGAATTGTGAAAACCTATTGCAAATTGATCGAAATATTGAAATTACCGCCTGTACAATATTTTGCAATCGTTCTTCTAACTTGTAAAATTAGTTTTGCTATCACCGATGCTGCCACTGGTTTAAAACTGAAAGAAGCTGGTCTGCCAATGGATCATATTGCTTTTCTTGCGTTACCTATTCTACCTCTGCAAATCATTCTACCCTGGATTATCGGTCACTACACTAACGGACCTCGTCCGTTGGATGTATTCATCAAAGCTTATCCTTATCGGTATGATTTGAAACATCGGGTTCGAAACATTTCATTTCACGATGTTTTTTTTATGTTTCAGACTGATTTTCGGTTATGTCTTCTGTATTGTTTTATGGTGGACCAGACATCTATACTGGCAATATCAATATTTTCCATTTTATTATTATTTTGTCTTGATAATCGTTTACGCTATGCAACAGATTACTGTCTATAGTATGTATGTTGCGTTGATGTCATTCCATGCGAAAATAAGCGATCCGAAAATCGGTGGAACATATATGACTTTATTGAATACCATAACAAATTTAGGAGGAAATTGGCCAGCAACCTTAGCTTTATGGCTTCTCGATTATCTTAATTTTTCATACTGCTCTCTCGATGGATCTCCGTGTAAAATGGCGAAAACTGGCCAATCAGATCAATGTGGAACGAAAAATGGAGGCAAATGTGAAATCTATTTAGACGGATATTATATCGAGACTATGATTCTTTCCATTTTTGGAACGTTGTGGTATTTTTGGGGACGTAAACAAATCCATTATCTTCAAAATCAATCGTTAAGAGTTTGGCGATGTAAAAGCTGACGTTCAATAGGAAACAATGAAGAGAATAAATTTTTTGAGACTGTTTGAAGCGTTCACGCGATTCGTCAGCGTCGAATTGTTTTTTTTTTTTTTTTTTTTGAAAAAAAATTTTGCATCTCTTAAATTATTCCATAAGAATATGTAAATTTTGTTCTTTTGTTTCAAATTCTTCATCTCGAATAATTGGTTTTTTTATCAGTTGAGTTAGTTTCTCTATTTGTCTATCTATAATTCAAAAATAAAAAATTCATTGCTAAAATATTTACTTTGATTTGATTCTAATTAGATTTGCTAAATGATTTAATCGTCATCAAAGCTTTCGATCAAAAGCATTGATTGAGATTTTAGATTGAAACATTGAAACATCTTTGTTTTGATTTAAACAGAAACAGGTTTATTCTTGTTCGAAACTAGACGAAAAAAAACTTCCGGATCCATCAGGTTTTCCTTCTCTTGAAAGTTCTTGATCATTCAATACACTAGCATGAACAAAATTCTATTGAATTTTTTTTTTAATTTTTTTTACGCTATCAAAGATTTCAAATCAATTGAATGAATTGATTCGATTAAGATGATGTTGGAACTTGACGAAACGAGCGTTTGGTAAAAATTCAACATCACCATCTCAAGATGATTAGATTAAAACCTTAAGAGCAAATCTCATCATCAATTCAATTGTCAACAAAAAGAATCTTAAACAAACTAAGAAAGCTTTCAAATCATTCAGAGCTTAGAAAATAGTTTAAAAAAAAAATCACTGAACTACAAAACGATTTGAGAGAGTGAGAGAGAGAGAGAGAGAGAGAGAGAGAGAGAGAGAGAGAGAGAGAGAGAGAGAGAGCTAGCGAAATCCAACAAAATCAAACAGACATCTTTGAAATCAAATCTTACCTTAGCTTCAAATCAGCCATTCAAAGCTTAGCCATTTTGGTTTGCAAAAAGAGAGAGAGAGAGAGAGAGAGAGAGAGAGAGAGAGAGAAAGAGAGAAGAGCACCAAGATGTTTATCTTGAGGAATAAAACTCTCGACGGCGCCATACGATCGTAAATTTACTGCCGATGCAATGAAATGCAAAAAAAAAAAAAGAAAATTTGAAAGATTTTTTTCTCTTCTTCTTCTTCTTCTTCTTTTCGTACGATTTCATTCCGTAGGTTGTTTTCATCGAAGAAAAGATTCGCTCTTCATTTGGAAATGAATGTTCTTCAAATGTTTCAACTGTTGTTTTGTTTTGTTTTTTTTTATGATTTAAAAAGATAGCCATAATCTATCTATCTATCTATCTATCTATCTATCAAAGTAATTTTGTTTTATTTTTTTTTCTCGATTAATTTTTCATTTCAAAATAAACTTAATTATAAATTACAATCATTTTCTTCTTCTTCTTCTTCTTTTTCGATGCAAATTCTTGTGATGATTTGATCCAAATCTTTTTTTTTTTTTTTGGTTCTGATTCGATGAGTCTATTTTGGATTCCATTTATAGAAATGAACAGAGAGAGAGAGAGAGAGAGAGAGAGAGAGAAAAAAGTTTTTTTTTTCTTCGAATGAATCACCGAATCTCAAAATCACCGATAGAAGTTCTCGAAACGAAAACACTGCTTGAATAAATTTTGCTGAAATTTGAGCCTATAAATCGATCTCGTCCATACATACTCATTGCTTAAATCTAAACATTGCTAGGAAAGAGAGAGAGAGAGAGAGAGAGATAGAGAGAGCGAAACAAGCTGTCGACTATCTTCTATAGAAGTGAATTCGAAAAAACGAAACGAACGTGTAGTTAGATGAATAGAATAGAATGGAATGGAATGGAATAAAATGATATGAATTCAAGAGTGTAATGAACAGAAAAAAACCCACTGCGATAGCTTCGAAATCTTAGCCTGAGCTAGCTAGAGCTGTGTTTGCTTCACTTCTTTATTCTCATGACAATCGCTCATGAATCGTTTCGAAGTTGTCAGTGAACCTTTCTAAATCAATAGGCTTCACTGGCTTTGAAGAGAAGCCAAAAAAAAAAAAATTCATTCCCGATTCAGAATATCACGATAATAGAGGAAAAAAGAAAAATGCTGATAATAACGAGAACAATGATGATTAGTTTCGACAATAATAGTCATCATAAAAATTATCTCCGTCACTTTTCTTTCTCTCTCTCTCTCTCTCTCTCTCTTTTTCTTCGTTCGAATTGAATACCAAAATCATCGACTATGGTCTCTCCGTTTTTCGAATTGTAATCATTTTTTACTCTCTCTCTCTCTCTCTCTCTCTCTCTCTCTCTCTCTCTCTCTCTCTCTCTCTCTCTTTCTCTCTCTTTCTAAGATCGAAACCAAATTTGCTGATATTGATTTTTGTTGAGATGGTCAAACAAAACACTGTTACATAACTTCAAAAACTTTACCGTCACCAATCGAGCTTCATCATCATCATCATCATCAGCAGCAGCAGCAACAGCAGCGTTTCTTGTTCTTACAATAAGATTATCTTTGTGGTCAGATTCGTCTTCGATTCAGTCGATTCATTCGCATAGAGTCATAATTTCTGACCCTCTTTCTGTCTCGCTCTCTCTCTCTCTCTTGTCTTTCTCAATCAAAATCAATGGATCTAGGTAGTGATGTCTGAGATTTTGTTTGTGAAAACTTTTCGTTCGTATCTGGTCTCTAGTTCGACCAGATTCTTTGGTTCAACGAACACGAACCAAATCAAACAAAGATCAAACTTTTTACTGAACTTTTTTTTTCAATGCTATGTCAAACTCAAAGGAACAAAATTCGATGCACTAACTGCGCTCTGAGATTGAGTTTGTAGAATAGAACGGAAAGCAAAAGTTTAGATAAAGAAAGCGTAGAGAGAGAGAGAGAATGTGAATAAATACGAATTCATCAGTGATTTTGGCCACGAACAGCCAATAGAAGTCGTAAATTTGATTTTGTGTCAATGTTTTTCATTCGAACACAAACCAAGAAGAAAGAAATATAGAAATTCTCATTTTGTTTCAGATCATTTCAAAAAATTGGGTCTTGTGTTTATGATTCTGATTCGAAAACACACACACACACACAGAGAAAGAGAGAGAGAGAGAGAGAGAGAACTTTTGATGCAGTTTTTCGAAATAGATTTTATCTTTTGATCAGAGAACAACACCATCAGTTTGTTAACTTTTTTTTTGTTGAGTTAAATATTTTGTTTCCTCTATCAATATGTTCCGATGTGATCGAAACCTAAGAGTCTAGAGACACAAGTCACATTGAACAAAATGAATGTCAGTGAATATGAAAGTCAATGAAATGATTCGAAAATTTCGAACAAAAAAAATAAAATAAAAACTATATTTTTCGTGTATGGTTGGAAAAAACATTCGCTCTAATTTCTGTCAGAGTTTTTTTCTCTCTCTCTCTGAACTCGACACGATATAGGAGATATAAATTGATTCACATATGTTATAGCCATTCGAATTGCTTGTTCGATTCATTGTTTCTAAAACGATCGAAATATAAATCCAAATGATTGGATTGTTTAGATGTTGAAAAGAAAATCCAAAAAAAAATTGCGAGCAGATTGAGCTAAGAAAATAATCTTTTTAATTGAATTTGATCCACAATCATTGATCATCTAGGACCTAGATTCTAGGCTTAGTTCTGAATTCTGAATACCTCAATCTTTCTTGCTCGGACTCTAGCGGTTTACAGAACCTCGATGCAATCTTAATCAATTTTAAAATTGAAAAAAAATTATTAATCGTCTCGCTCGCCCTCAAGTCTTGTCTATGAATTTTTGTTATCAGCTATTGGCTTTACTCGAATAGTTAATTGGAAAGTATAACAAAGCTGTTGTTTTTGGTTTTCCTTTCAACGAGATATTTCCAATCTTCCAGCGGATTGCCAGCATCTGTCGTTCGGTATGGTTCATAATATTTTAAGATGAAAAAAAATAGTTCACACGATAAGCATGATCAGATTCAGTGAGATTGTCTCGAAATAATATTTGTAATAATAATAGTATTAATGGTAATAGTATTAATAATAATAATAATAATATTAATAATAATAAAAAGCAGTGAATTCCTCTCGGAATTCTTCTTCTTCCAATCGGAACCGCCCAATCACAGTGTTTACTTAGCACGCAATCAATACTGCTAGAAATATAAACATTACTCATTGAACAATGCGCATCCTTATGAGACGTTCGAGGTGGAGTTTCACTCTCACACTGATTGACTTATTCTATATGTATATATATGGAGTTGGAGAGAGAGAGACAGAGAGAGAGAGAGCTCTCGGAACGAGAAACTCTTGAACGATAAATTTCAGCACTAGAATTTGATCTTTTAGTGATCTAGTAGAAAAAAAAAATTCTGATCTTCACCAACGCATATTTATAAACATTGAACATATATCTTACTTTATTTATTTCTACTACTATCAATTTGAAAGAAAAAATTTGGTAAATAAAATGTGATCAGATAAGACTTGGAGCAGAAATAGAGAGAAAGTTGATTCCAAATATCGGATTCAATTTTAATTCGAGTTATAGAAGATAGATAGAGAGAGAGAGAGAGAGAGAGAGAGAAAGAGAGAGAGAAATGAATAGAGTAAAGAGATGAAAATTATTCTTAAGCCGATCAATGAAGATAATGATTATTTCATCTATTGAGAACATTTGTGCTATTCGAATATAGAAATCGTTTAGTAGTGGCAATTGCATAACAACAAAAAAAAAACGATGATGACATCGAAATTGAATTGAAAAAAAAAGTCTTCTCTCTCTCTCTCTCTCTCTCTCTCTCTCTCTCTCTCTCTCTCTCTCTCTCTCTCTCTCTCTCTCTCTCTCTCTCTCTCTCTCTCTCTCTCTCTCTCTCTCTTTCTTATTTTTCATCTATTTTGATTCGCAATTCAAATCATTGAGATGATTTCTTTCTCTCTATAAGCTCTCCAGTTAGTTAGAGTTCACTTTACTTCGCATTCGGATCCAATAGTATTCACCTTGCTCAATCGTTTTAGTTTTATGTTTTTTTTTTTTTTTTTTTTTGAAGTGAAGGTTTATTTTTTTTCTCGACATTGATCTTTGCATAAACTCTGCTTCATAATCATAAAAATAATAATCATAATCATAATAATAAAAGTAATGATGATGACGTTGTTGTTGTTGTTGATGATGATTGTGATGATTGTGATGGTGGTGGAATTTTTCCAATCAGTCTAAGAGCGACCGTAATTTTCATTATCATCATTTATCAAAAAAAAAAAAATGATGATTAATTAAAACATACATTTTGAATAACAAGCTGTTAATAGTCTTGTAAAACTTTCCTTCCAATGATTTCAATCATAGCTTTTCTTTTTTTCCTATTTCATTTGAATATATTTCTTAATTGATGCAAATGTGCAATCGTAGTGAATCGATCCAATAAAGTTCGCTAGATTTCAAAATGTTCATTTTTGAATCTTGCAACAAAAAGTGATAACATCTCTTCATGTTTTTTTTCTGCATTGATTCTGCATGTTTCAACACAAATTTTAAATCTCTTATGAAATGATTGGATTACTCAAATTTCTACCTCTGACAATCATCATACTCGTAAAAGTCTAATTTTTATTTGCGATGTGAATCGAAATCATTGAGCGTATTCAACAAACATCCAATAATTCTGTAGATTAGCCGCATATTCAAACGCTGTCGATTTTGATCAAGAAATATTTGTGAACAAGAATTGCTACAAGCGAAAAAAAAATAAAATGATGAACACAGCTTACTTTGATCATTCTTCTACAACCAATGGTTTCTACAATGCTGCCGCAGCTGAAGCTCATCAAGCTGCTTATCGATCTTTTTCTCAATCAGCTCTATCATTAATGCCTGGTCCTGGTGGGCATTCGTATCCAGGATCGAATGTTCATCAACAAAACAGCTTACCTCAATCAGCATCATCTACGCCCGCTTCAGGTTTACTTTCGAATGAAATTTTAACATCTAGTTATGTCGATGCAGCTTGCAAACTCTATGATAGCAAAAATAGTGCTGCAGCTGCGGCAGCAGCAGCCGCTGTTTTCAAATCAGATTGTTCGCCTTCTTCAACATCGACTTCGAATTCCAACTCGAACGCCCACAATAGTTCCAACAATAGCAATAACAACAATAGCTCCTCATCAGCATCATCGAATAAGAATGAATCTAATGAAATGACTCATCATCATCAAGTCCATCATTCTAATCATCAAACCAACAATCATCATCATCAATCGCATCATCATCCACATCAAACATTAGGAAGTGCTTGGGGAACATCGCTTAGACAATCATCAGTACAAAATTCTGGTGGTTTAGTCGGTGGTGGTAATGCGGGAATAGGATGTTCTTCTGGTGGAACAGTTGATCATGTTATGCGAACTTCATTCGATGCTGCAGCGGCAGCATGTTCCAGATCGGCGATAACAGATGCTTGGTGTAACGCCAATGCGATGAGTGCTGGAACTATGGGAGGCCCACCTAATAATTTCTATCCATGGATGGCTATCGCAGGTGAGGAAGATTCTTATTGGTGACTAGATTATAAAAAGGTTCAGTTCGGAGATTGATTCGAAAGACTCGTAAAAATCGAAACAAAGTTAAGAAACTTTATCGTAAAATCGTAAAAGTTTGAAGAATGAATCGATGTTGAGAAGTTAAAGTTGGAAGATGCACCAATCGATAAGAGATAGAAGAAAAAACTTTTACGATCGTTTACTTTTTGAGCCTAAAAAAGTGCTTTTAATGACAACCGATAAGCAATAATAATCATCATCATTATCATTATCATTCTAGGTATTTAAATTTTTTACGATCGTACCTAGCGCGAGCATTTCTCTGATGTATGTGTGTGTTGAAATCTATTTTATGGTTCCAGACTTAATAATTTTGATGATTTTAAATCGAAATCAATCAACAAAATTTTTAAAATATCTTTCTAGGACTGATTAGTGAAGGTTAACGATTTCGCTAGATCAATTGGATTAATTCATTCATCGATTATTGGCTAGTTTTTGTTTTTGGTGAAAAAAAAGATTATTAAACAATAGTTTTAATTTCCAAGTGTATATGATATTTTCCAAGATATGTTTTTCAATATGTTCCATTTTGTTCCAATTGAATCCGATTGAATGTATGCGATTCGATTCTCTTTGAATGATTTCGAAATAAGGCGTCGTTCATTCACCAAAAGCAAAGCGTTCGTTTCGAAGCGCTGTTAAGACAGCCCCTTGATACTCTTAGCGGTTAGAACAGATTCGACACTATAAAAGTGATAGACAATCTATCACGCGCAATAGCAGTCGCTTCAGATTGGCAGTAATTTTTTTTAAAGAAATTTTTAGCCGATCAATCTGGATTGATTCTAGATGTTTTGGAATATTCTAAGCTGATGAATTTTCTATGATGAAATTTTAATTAAAATCAATAATTATTTTTTATCAGAAAAAATGGCATTGAAAATGGATAGATTGAATTATCTTGCTTATATTTCTTTAGGTCTCGCTGGAGCAACAGGACTTCGACGTCGTGGCCGACAAACCTACACAAGATATCAAACTTTAGAGCTCGAGAAAGAATTTCATACGAATCATTATCTTACGAGAAGAAGGCGAATCGAAATGGCACATGCATTGTGTTTGACGGAACGACAAATTAAAATCTGGTTCCAAAATCGTCGAATGAAATTGAAGAAAGAAATTCAAGCGATCAAAGAATTGAACGAACAAGAACGCCAATCACAAGCATCAAAATTGCAAAGCACAGAGAATTCTGAAAAACGTTAGCCTCTTCAAGATGAAAAAAAAAACAGCATCAAATATTTATTTGAATAAATTTCATCAATATCTTGTATTCATTGAATGATTCGATGCGATCAAAAATACTCAAATCTTAAGATTGCATCTTCTCCAAGAAAAAAAAAATGTATAAAGTTCTCTCTCTCTCTCTCTCTCTCTCTCTCTCTCTCTCTCTCTTCTCATTGAAGTAAGTCAAAGTTATTGTTTGAATTTGATTTTTCTCTATTTCGATGCAAAATTTTTTTTAATGACATTGTGCTGTTTGTTTGCAAACAAGATTGTATTGTTTTGTTCCATCACGAAGAGAAACAAACAGTCGTAAATTTTTTTTTTGTTTCTTTTCTTTCCACTTTGAATCAAATCTTTTGAAGCGTACCTCTTGATAAATTGAGAGGATTAGAAATTATTCAATTTTTTTCCATATGTATTTTATCGCTTAATTAAGTTCGTTTTATTTTGTTTCTTTTACCTTAGCTATAAAAGGTAGAGAGAAAAAAAAATTAAATTTTTATTTTGTTCTCAGATTGCTTCTGATGATAACTATGATAGCTTGTGACTAGATTAGAACGAAGTGTACTGAAGATTAAACAACTCATAAAACGAATCATTAAATCTTCTATAAAGATTGAAATGAGGATGCAGTTTGATTGAAACAATGAAAAGATGTAATATTATGCCAAGATTTCGTTTTAATCAAAGATAGAATGATAACAATGTAGCTAGATATTTACAAATTGTGGTGAAATTGGTTTCAAAAATTCTCTTTAGAAAAAAAAAACTCAATCAAACGAGTAATTAATAAGTAGAATAGAATTTTGTTTTTTCAAATTCATAGCTTATCGATCGAATAAAGTACGATTCAAATCGTTGATGATTGATCCGAAATTCTATTCGAGATCTTAGTTTGACAAGAGAGAGAGAGAGAGAGAGAGAGAGAGAGAGAGAGAGAGAGAGAGAGAGAGAGAGAGAGAGTTTCAATTATCAAGAACCGAAATCTAAGAACTGAGAGCATGTAGAGTTTGTGATCAATTTTGAACTGATCTGATTTTTTTTATGACTTTGTATGACTTGAAATCATAAAACTTTGGTATGGGTCAATAGCCGAGTAAAACGATCAAAAACAAAAAATCTTCAATCGATTAGAACAATCTTTGGTGTGGAGAATTTTTTTTTTTTTTTTTTTTTTTTTTTTTTTGATTGTAAAGAAGAAAATTGAATTTTGTTTTTTTTCTCTCCCTTCTCTTCGAGAGACTATGATAAATCGAACGAAAAAAAAGAAAAGAAAAGAAAAGAAAAATTTGGTAAAATTAGGACAATTTTAATTGGTTCATGTGAATGTGTTCGATTTGGTTGTGTAATATTTGTGAACCGATACTAATCGAACGTTGATGGAAGCAATAAAATTCTATGGTAGAACTAATTTTTTTTTTGTGAAATTGTTTTTTTTTTTTTTTGTAAATAGAGCAAACCACCTACGGTTTGGAGCACAAAAATTTTGTTTAGTTTTGTTACATAAGAAATTCTTTCCGATAAGAACACCGATGATTGTTTTCTTCGATCAAATTATTTATCTCTCTCTCTCGAATGAACGAACGAACGAATGATTCTTTTCTAAGTTTCAACAAAACAGTATGAATTGAAAGCGAAAGAATTGCTTCTCAAGTTTCAATCGGAATCTTCTACTTCGGAATCAAAACAATCTAGATCTAGATCGGATTGAAAGTTTAACTTTTGTTTATTGATTATATAACATTTCATATCAAAACAAGCTTTTTTTTCCTTATTGATTGATTGAAAGTCGAGACCTCACAGTTAGTGAGTGAGTTATGCGATCAGACTGATTACGGTGACTGATTTGTTGACAAATGGATTCGTTCTAGATCTAGCTTTATCGATCAACAATACGACACTTTGTGAACTTTGTGATCGATGGTGTTTTTCGTATCGAAGCAGATGATTGTAGCGCAAGAAAAAAATAAACGAATCATAGTGTTTCAAATCTTCAATTCGAAATTTCTAATCAATAAAAACTACAATTCTAGAATTTTTTATTATCTTTGAGACGAAATTGAACTCTCGATTTTGCTCCAATAACATCTGCTCGTATGCGATGATTGAGGATTTTTTTTAATGCGGGAATATTCGTTTAGAAAATTTGATCGAAATAATCATCAATATTGAATGAAACTCTTCGGATAATTTTTTGTTAGAATATAGCAAAAGCATATCGAGTATCGATGAATCTCAATGAGTTCGTTTTTGCTTGCCATCTTCATCTTTTAGTCAATATTGATTTGATTTTAATTTGTAAAAAATGATTCTCAAAACTCATTGATTCATTTCAAGATCGCTGTAGAAACGAATCAAATTATTTACTTTTGCTCTCTTAATAGAATAACATTGTGAATAGTCAAAAGAAGTAGAAACACTTAGTTCTCTTTGAAAATCTTTGATCTAATCCTAATAGAAATGAGTATGGAGAGTTAGTGAGTGAATAAAAAAAATCGAAAAATCTTTCAAAAACTTATTGGAACAATATTTTTCGGTTTATGACTTTTTTTTACGATCTCATCATCAACATCAAGTTTTTATTGTCTACATTCTAGACTCTAGAATCAATCAATCTAGGATGGTGAACATAAGTGTCTAGTTTGATTCGAATTTTATGCTTCAAGTGTCTAGCTTCAAGACGAAAGAGATAAAATCATTATCGATGCTATTTAGAATAATCATACCCATAATACTAATAATAATAATAATAATAACTTTTCGATAATAGCGAATAATTATCGTTGTTATAAATTGACAATGAAAACTTGCTTGTTTTTGTTTTAGTGATAATAAAATGAGCTACCAATATTGAGAGTTAAGGCACCTAGAAAAAATCGATTTTAGATTTCAATCGACCCTAGATTTTTTTTGCCAATATTCCGATATCATTTCGAGACTTTCAAATGCAATCAAATCTTCTGGTACACTTTGAATCCGACCCATTAGATGGCTTTAGGTTCATTCGATGTAATACTGTTGGGAACCCGAAACAATCTTTCAGTTAAGTCCTAGTCTCATAGGTGTCAGTAGTGGAACGGAGCTACCAGAAAATTACAAAACATGGCTTGAAGATTCACTTGGTATCTAAGATACGGACCAAAGGATGGCAGATCTATCTCTCGGAGATCGTAGAACCAAAAAAAAAGAGATAATAAATTATTCAGAGAGATAACAATGACAATAGCAAAAAGGCTTTGATCGAAGGTTATGTTTGTTCATCAAATATCCGTTGTCATGTTCTACTGTCCTTCGAATGTCACATAGACCTTAGCTAGGTCACGTAAGCTACATTTTTTTCGCTACGCTTTTCTAGGATATCAAACGGACAAATTAATATGAATCCGTATCTGATGAACTAGAACTAAGATTCGAGAAATTTTTCCTCTTGTTTCAAGAACAATATCGTAACAAATGAATTAGAATGGTTACACTAGATCCCAAACTTTGGAATTTATTCTCTATTATTTTTTTTCGAATTTATCGAATTCAATTCAATCAAAGATAACTTAAATTTAACAAACTAAATCAAAAAAAGAAATGTGGATTTAGATGTGTAATCCATCAATCGAGATTCATCACAAATAGCAGCAATGCAGATCTATTTTTTGAGATGAAAACTATCTACAAACTTTTCAATCGAATTCATTCTAATCTCGATGCTGAATCAATCTAAAGAAATCTCAATTACTCGATCTTTTCCGAACTCGGAAATAGAAAACTGTTTGATGATCATTGCATCCTTTGCATTTTGATTTAGGATTCCAATCAGATTAGTTTTGTTGATCTACTAGATCAATGATCGATTGATCAAAAATCATAACTATCGAAAGAATAATTCTGATAATACTTATTTTTTTAATTAAATCTGATCTTGAAGTCATATCGATAAAAATAATAATAATAATAATCCTAATTACATAACACACCAAGAGATTGGTGGATCGAAAACATCATCTTTGATGACAAAAAGCTTAGCAAACTATTATTAGCGCAAAGAAAGAGTAAAAAAGATGCAAGTCGAGAGTAGAGAATAAGTGTAACAGATTTTCTTGATCCTTGCCATTAGCAACAGCAACAGCAGCAACATCCATATCGTAGATGGAAATAGTCAAAAAAAAAGGCATCATTCGACAGATTTGTGATAGTCCAGAGGAAAAAAAAAAGATTGCTGTTGTGCTGGATCGTTTATTCTTTCTCTCTCTCTCTCTCTCTCTCTCTCCTTCTCAGTATTAATGTAAGCAGCTATTCCCGAAATTTCTTTATTCTCTCTCTCTCTCTCTCTCTCTCTCTCTCTCTCTCTCTCTCTCTATCTATTCGCGACTGAAAACTAATATTCTTTCTATTGTGCAAAAAACTTTTGCCAAAAAAAAAGAACATTAATCAGTTTTTCACTGATAATCATTCTCGAGAAAAGAAAAAAAACAGCCATAATTTATAATCTTTCTGTCTCAAACATCCAACATTCTCTCTCTCTCTCTCGCTCTCTCTCTCTCTCTGAAATGAGACTCTATGCTTTAGATGTGTATGTGCTAGATTCGAAATGTTTTTGTTGCTATTCCATCATATCCAATCTTTTCTCTCTCTCTCTCTCTCTCTCTCTCTCTCTCTCTCTACGAGTACGCATCGAAAACAACTAATATATTTCTATATAAATATCTATGATGGAGAGAAAAAGATAGTGTTAAAGATCATAAATCACACCCTTCGGGAAGAATAAAGATCTATAGAGAAGAATTATAGATGAGAATGGAACTAATAATAAACGAGACGAAATTTGAGCATCCAATAAAAAGTATTCGCTATGACGAGACAATTTAGCTTCAATGAATTCGAAAAGATGAATTCTAAAGCGTTTCAGTCTCTATCATAATAATAATAATAATTCGATTCTTTTTGATTCTTTTTTGAAGCTGATTCTTACTGATTTATTATCGGATTTAGAAGATATCTTATTGTTAAAATATCTTTTTTTCAGAGCTTACGATTTCGATTCGAATTTTATAGATTAAATAAGTGGGAAAAAAAATTGATAGATGTGAGCGAAATCAAAATGCTTTGGGCTCAATTTTTGCTCTATAAATCTAGCTCTTAGATACTAAACTATAGTAGCAATAGAATGAATTTGTTATCAAAGAAATGGAATCAGATGCTAGAATGAGAACGCAAAACATCGTACCATCGTAATGATTCCTTCTTTTTTAGTTTCTCTCCTATAATCTGGAGCAATTTCTTTGCCACATTTCGATTAGCTAATCCATTGTTGACAATCGAACGAAAAAAAAATAAAAATAATAATAATAATAATTACCTAATAACGTCTCGAGCACTATCGATAAGCGTTAAAAGTTCTCTTTTCGGCATTTTCAATTTGAAATACCTAAATTGGTCTGGTCTTTAGTCTTCAGTCGCTAGTCGCTAGTCGCTAGTTTAGTCAATTCAATTGCAGCTGTGTCTTTCTGATCACAGAATTAGATAGCGATTATCTCGAATACAATTAGAAAAGAGCTACCGAATTTTCGAGCTCGATTCTTTCGAATCAAAACCGACAATAACATTGCTTTGGTCGATAAAAAAATTGAAAAAAAATTCTCTTCTTGAAATTTTGAAGAAAATCAATGAGATTGAATGAGTAGCATTGAATTTATTTATTTTTTTTTTTTTTTTTTCTCGATATCTAACCGAATCGATCTGAGAAGATACGATTGAACAAAATTAATCAAATTTATCACGAAGTAAAGCATTAAAGAAAAAATAGTTATCTACGAATAAAGAATAAAATGCAGTTATCTACGAATTCAATCATTTTTTTTTTCGAGCCAAGATTGAAAAACAGCAAAAAAAATAGAAATTTGAAAAAAAAAAATTCCAAATTCAAACTTTGGTTTCACGTCTCATCGAAAATTCTTGTTACATGATGTTTCTCTCTCTCTCTCTCTCTCTCTCTCTCTCTCTCTCTCTCTCTCTCTCTCTCTCTCTCTCTCTCTCTCTGGGCGATGTATTCATTCACTTTATGAAAATTATTCTGGAATTTTTTTTTCAAAAATTACAAAAAAATTTCGAACGCTGCAAAAAAAAAGAAGAAATTCTCAACAGAAATACAAACGTCTTTAGATTTAAATTTCGATTGAATCTCAAATTATGTATTGAGATCAAAATCGAAACTGTTTCCCATCGGATCGACCCGATCTGGTTGAACTTAATCAGTCAATCTTATTTCGATGATTATCATTATCATTTTCGACGATTTCATTCATTTTGTCTCACTCTCCGAATCGAATTTGCTTTCTCATCTGTTTCTGTGGCGAAGGGGGGAGCAGTAGGAGAGGAAATTTTTTTTTTCTTTTGGATTTTCATTGAAAGTTTGTCAAATTTAATATAGAGCTTACGGGGCTTCTATTCAATACCAAATCATTCTCATTGTTGTAACGCTTTCTCATACAAAAGCTAGTTTTCTTCTTTTCGTTAGTCTATCCAACACAAATCTCACAACAATCTATCCCAAGCAGTTTTATTTTATTTTTTTTTTCCTTCACTGTCGTGTGTCTATTACACAACACATAGGAAAGTTTTTCCGAACGACCAAAAGAAGTGAAAGAAAAAAAAAACTTCGAAAAGAAAAGCATTCGATTCTTTAAGCTTTAGCTTGTCAGCCAAAAGAAGAATATCAAATAAGAGACCAAACTAAATTGAACCGAACCGAGCCAAACCGAACCGAACCAAACCAAACCAAACCCAGTCGACAATATTTATGGCTCTATGGTGAGTTGCAATAAATTTTATTTTATTTCAAATCTAGATTTCCCTATCAATTTCTTTCTCTCTCTCTCTCTCTTTCCCCCATCTATCTATCTATCTGGTTATCTAACTATTTGGCTCGATTTTCACACAGATTACATAGAAACAGAGACACATGCATACACATCTATTCAATATATCCAAAGTTTGTGTGTGTGTGTGTGTGTGTATTCCATCATTTCCAGTCTTATCGAAATCATTGCTATTCTTGATGTTAGTCGCAGATTATTCAGTCGCAAACTTATGATGATGATGATGATGATGATGATGTTGGTTCGTTTGACCGAACTATTTTTTTTTTTTTTTTTGTTCGTCCAAAAGGAAACCTTTTCGCAAATGTATCGGAAACGGTTTCGAAATGATGATGATGATTCTTTATCAGACTATGAAACGAGAGCAGAAGAAGAAGAGAGGAAGAGAAGATGTAATTTCCATCCCAGTATTGATCATCACCATCATACTTATTGTATGTTCCAAAGAATAACAATAAATTAAATGCTCTCACTCTCTCTCCTCCCTTTTTTTTTGTTTGTCGAAAATCCAAGTCCGATATTAAATTAAGCGATCAATTGGAAATAGATTCCAGTAGTAGCTCGCTGTTTCGAGATAGATCGATTCGAATTTTACCGAGAAGGAAAAAAAAATAAAATAATCTAAATTGATGATGAATGCTTGGAAATATGTAAGATTAATGCGTTACTGATTTTGTTTCGGAAAAATGTTGAGAGAAGAGAGAGAGAGAGAGAGAGAGAGAGAGAAAACTAATCTATCGTTGGCCATTAAACGATATCTAGCGATGTTAGATGTTCGAAATGATAGAATAGAAAGAGAAAAAAAAATTCCAACCAAATGCGATCGACTTTGAGCCGATCCTATAAGATCGATCCGAATGATTGATAAGAATCAATTCTCTTATTGAATATTCGAAAGTAGATTTTTTTTTTGAAAATTTTTAATTTATATCTGTTTTCAGTAAGATGTCTGTGAGTCTGTCTTCAAATGAAATTCTTTCTTTGTCACAAAAAGAATCGGACAAGGTTAGTATATCAGAATCGAATTCGAATGCTGAGCACAGAAGAATAAATTATTTGGCTATTATTTTTATTTATTTTTTTTTTTTTTTGACATCAAAATATTTTCTAAGCAAATAATCGAACGAATCGAAACGAAGTAAAAAAAAATAAAATAAGATCTCAGTGCAGTGCAATCTAATAGTGAAATAGTTCTGAAGGAATTTTTTTCTTTCTATTTCAGTTTATTTCCACGAATGATCAATTGAATACAATCGAAATTTCGTTGCATCAACAACACCGAATCAACAATCAAACAATAACAAAAAAAAAACGAATCAAGATTGAAACTTTTCTTTATGAAGACATCAAAAAAAAAAAAAAGAATAGTTTGTCCTCACCATCAGAATAGTGATAGAATAGAAAGCAGACAGAGAGAATGACATTGGTTAAGGCTTCAAATTGGATAGGATTGAATTCATCGGATTTATTTATTTCTAATTAGTTCTAGTATTTTTTTCGTATTTCGAAACTAAAACGATTGTAATTGAAAAATCTTTGATTCTCATCTTAATTTATTTGAATTCACTCACTGAATTCTAGATTGTTTAAATTCGATTCCTATCCGGTTGTTTTTAGCGAAAGAAAAACTTGATTTTTTTTCTCTCTCAATTTTTTTAATTTGTTCACAATGCAATACAAAAATCCACATTTCATCAAGAAAAAAAAATTCAAGAAAGAAAGAGAGAGAGAGAGAGAGAGAGAGAGAGTATCATCAAACAATGCTACACGTATGATTGATTTGAATTTTTTTTTTCTCAATCACCTCCTGAAAGAATCACAACGATGGAGCGAAGAGATTTTGATTGTGCCTATCAGAAAGACTTCTATCATAAAGCTTTTCGATTAAAAAAAAAAAAAAAAATACTGCGAATACTGTAGGGCCAGTTTTGAAGACAGAGCAAAGAAGTGAAACGAAGCTTTGACAATCAAAGACTGTCACTCTGTATGTCTTATTTCTTTTTTTTTTTTTTTTTTTGATTTCTTATCTAGATAAATCATCCGAATCTAAAGCAATTCATCATTGCATTATAGCTAAAAAGAATTTCACTGCCACGCCACCAAAATGGAAAACAACCAATCTTCCATCTCATTCTAGCTCTCTCTCTCTCCCTTCTCTCTCTCTCTCTCTCTCTCTCTCTCTCTCTCTCTCTCTCTCTCTCTCTCTTCTCTCTCCATTCTATTTCACTTCGTTTCACTTGTATTTCGATTGCGTTCCCATCGCAATTGGATAACTTTTTAATTCGTTAGTAGAAATGAGAACTATTCTTTCTATCTGAGAATAGAAGATTTCATTGAAGATTTGAAGGGGAAAAAAAGCGTTCGAAAAAAAAACAACATAGACAGACATAGAACAATCGCGAAAGATTTCTACAGAGAGTAGTTTTCTTCGGTAGTTTTTGTAGAGTTTTCGTTTGCATCCACAAACCAAATCTGCCCATGTCTATGATATGGCTGTTCTAGCATTGAAAAGCCACATCTTTTTCATTTCTTTTTGATCCGAACGATATACGATCATGGTACGATATACAAACAACTGCTAAAACAAACTGCGACTGTTAAACGAACGACAGACCTAGAGACATTTAGAAGAAGCCAAGGTTTGTAGACAAGTTGTGGAACACTTCAACAACGTTTGGTCTATATAGATTTGCTAACAAACAAACAGCCAAACAACTAAACAACAACAACAACAACAACAACAGCAAAAACGACGGAAAAAGAAAGAAACCTTCAATAATATCCGCGATTCGGTTATTGTTATTATTATTATTATTATTATTATTATTACTATTACTATTATCATCATCGTCATCATTATTGTTGGCAATAAAACTAGCCGTAATGGCTTGAATTGCTCAATCAATATCGAAAACGAACAAACGAACGAATCTACAAACGAACCAAAAAGAAAGAAAGAAAGAGAGAGAGAGAGAGAGAGAGTAAGATTCTATGATTCAAAGTTTTGTTATCGTAAAATTTTATGTGATGTTGTCGTTGTCATCGTCGTCATCGTTACTGACACAATGATCGTGTCCGTCTTGGATTTCTTGGATTTTCAGTGTGAAGAAATTCAAAATATTATATCATTTTATTCTTTCACTGATGAATTACTTTAATGAATACAAAAAAAAAAGAGAGAGAGAGAGAGAGAGAGAGAGAGAAAGAGATTTTTGAAGATGATTTATTTTGTTTCGAAATTTCTTCAAATCAAAATTTAATTTTAATTTTTTTTTTTCTTCCTCCTTCTTTAATAATTTAAAATTATTTTGAGATTTTGATTCACCTAATAAATGAATCACTTGAATAGAAACTCTTCCAAATTTATCATCTAAAAATTATCGATTTGAAAAAAAAAAATAAATAAAAACAAATTAATTACCATGAAATCGTTACTGTGTGTTTTTTTGAATGAATTAAGTAGTTTTATTTCATCATCAAACTAAATAGTTTGTTTAAATAATCAAATTTGTTACAAAATAGCAATAATAATACTAATAACAATAATAATAATCATAATCATAAAAATAATAATCGTTATCACCATCATCATCAACATAATCAACATCATCATCATTTTCATCGTAGTTGAGTGGAAGACCTGTGAAAAGCTATCGAAAAGAAGAAAAAAAAAAACAGACCTTCTTCTAGGTCTCTTCACTACCTTATTTTGATTATTATTACTTTTTTCTCATTCGATTATTACTTCGATCTCATTAAATGTGTTCGTTTGAGAGCTCTTCTCTCTTATGTAACTATCTCTCTCTCTCTCTTTCAATGGTAATTTCTCACCCTATTTATGCACTTTGTTGTTTTGGCTGAGAATCTATTATTTTTTTTCACTTTCTCCATCCAAAGTTCATCTATAAGGTTGAATAGGTAAGACAATTAATTTTTCTCAATTATCATTTTGATAACTATTCAAATAGCTGTTAAGCATTCGATTCTTAATGTCTCCTGATATAGAGTATCAGAGTATATAGAGTAAATAAAGTCAACAAAGAGTATCATAAAACTATTCAAATTGATTAATTGATTATTAATTGGTTAATTATTTCGATCATTTCAGGATACAATTAGATGACTAATCGATTTTAATTCCGAAACAATTTTATTCATTTATATCTTAGAAATTCTTTGCTATTATCTGATAGAAATAAAAATAACTTAGCTAAGTTCTTGGATCGAATGATTTTTTTTCATTTCAATAACTCACAAACTACGCTATGATTGGCTGGATCTCAATATTATCGGATGAGAAAAAATTCGAATTGAAACTATTTTTTTCTTTCTCGAACCTACAAAGGCTCTAATTCTAACTGTTTTTTTTTTCAAATCGAATCAAACTCAAAAATGAAAGAAAAATTGATTTGCGAATGCCTTAAAGTAAAATGAGTTTAGTAATAAAATCCCTCTCTCTCTCTCTCTCTTTTTACTGCTCATTAAAATTTCTATCTATTGGGATAATTTTTGCGTAACTGTAACGTTAGTCAAAAAACGACCGATACAAGTGAGTGACCAGAGAGCGACCAAAAAAAATTTCTTCAGAACATTGGAGAAAAAAAATTCTTTTTTTTTCTAAATTCTTGCCAAAACATTCGTTTAGAGTTTTTTTTTCAACACAAAGTTCTTGATTTTGTCCTTCGGCATGGTGCTATCATTTTGTTTTCGAACCTAAATCGATTTCCGAGAATTTGACCTTTCTTGAGAAAACATTCGTCCATTGGCACAAATAATCGGTTATCTTTTTCATTGAACTTTTGTTTCTTTTTGAACTTTCAAAGGGTAGGTTTCATAGAATCGAATCGAATCGAAATTTTTTGATTCGTTTCCATACATACATACATACATACGTATACACACAGACAAATATACGTAAGAAACATGTGCATGTATTACACCAGTCATTCGTAATCTAGTCAAAACAATCTCGAAACGAATATATTTTGCAGATCGTCTTTTTTTGAGCGAACGAGAGATTGAATTTCTTGTGTGCTAGAATGTTTTTTTTTCTTTCTTCACTTTTTTTTTCTCGAGATGACCATGATTCTTAGAAATGCGATAGTAGATCGTGAACGAGAAAAAAAAAGCTAGCGATAGCTTTCAGAAGAAGAGAAGAAAGATTCGATTCGTTACGCTTGAATCGAAAACTCCGAAAGGAATTCGTTTTCGATTCGCGCAATCGAATGCGCAATCGAATGCAAGTGTTATTGAATCTATTTGGATTAATTTATTAGCTTTTTAAATATTTTAAAAACCTTGAAATCTATCAAATCAATCCCTTATTGATTGATTGGCATCGAGATAATTATATTATGAACATTATCGAATCGTTTGGAAATGAATTCGAATACAATCATCTAGTTTGTACAATTTTTTATACAGTTTGTATTGATCCAAATTCATTGCTGGACATTTTAATGTAAGAAGATTGTGATGAATCTATAACACAATCAAATGTGATGTGTAGAGTGAGTAAGAGATGATTTTGGTGATATTTGTTGAGAGAAATCCTACCATAACGAATCCATTCCGTATGGAACATTTTGATCGAATAGAAGATATCGTAGCAGTTTGATTGTCTTGTTCAACTAATCTTAATTTTTGTAGTCTTTTTTTATTATCTTTTAATGATCTGCATCAAATTGCTTCGATCTCTTGAAATTGATCAAATATTAACCAACAATCTAGACTCTAGATTATTTGAAACTAGTGATTGAAAACTAAATTATTGAATAATTAACACCTTGATACATTCAAATCAAACATCAAATTTGCCTATACGATTGTGATCTTCTAGAAATATTCCATGAGAAAAAAAAAATTCCTCGATTCTAAAAAAACTTCGATGACAAGCTTATTAACCATTCTAAAATCTAGAACAATTTGAAACAAAATTCTATTCACAAATTTATTCTATCTAAATGGATAGTATTTGTTTTTTTTCTTTTTGGAACCAAAACTAAACTAAAGCTATGGTGTGAGTGATCGAATGCAAAGAAACCACAACACATTATTATCAACAAACACAAACAATGAAATGATAACAAAAGAGAATCATAAAAAAAAATTTCATTTTAAATATCAAAAAAATTAATCTTTTGATGAAATAGGCATATAATTGGTTTCATAGTATTTCTATCGTAGAGAGCTACACTCTATTCGAATCGTAACGAAAGTAACCAGCGATTCCAATAGAGTTTCTTTCGTTTATATTATTATTATTATTATTATTATTATTTTTGCAGATAAAATAAAAGATTACAAGGAATAACATCGAGATATTATTATGCAATCATCTTGAAATCTATTCTCTTTCGTGGTCGTTTTTCTCTCTCCATTCGAGATAAAATAAAAATGAAGAGAATACTTTCGGTTTTCGGTGATTCAAAACCAAACCAAAAAAAAAATCCTAGTTGATTTCAACCTTTTTTTTTCGCTCTGCTTTCAAGATGAAGATGAGGATTATTATTATTATTATTATTATTATTGCTATCGTTATTATTACTTGAAACTTCATGAAGTCTAGCAGTCAAAAAGAAAAAAAAAACAAAAAATAAACAGCAGCTGTGTTCTGATCTATTGCTTTTTTTTTTTTTTTTTTTTGCTTATTGAGAAAATTATTCAACATCTAGATCTTGGTAGAGGAAATCGAATGAATCAGCTCTTCTTTGGAACTTTTTCTTTCTCTTTTTTTTCTCTTCTTTCTTTTTTTTTCCTATTGAATAATTTTATCGATCACAATGCAGATGATCGGAGAATGTTTGAGCAAGAATACAATCTAGAATGAGAGAAAAAAAAAGGAATAGTCTCAAAGATTTAAAAAATGATTCTAAGTGAGTGGAAAGAGAAAATCGAGAGAAAATCAAAATAATCAATTCGGTATTGAATAGGGGATTTTTTTTTTTTTTGAAACAAATCATTACATAAGATTTTTTTTTGCCTAGACTTTTTTTTCAAAAGATTTGAAATTCAAAAAAAATTTTTTTTTTTTGATTGAATTCATCTCAAACTTCAAATTCACAATGAGAAGAATATCGCAAAACAATACCACTGCTGATATTATTGTTAAGAACGAAGACAAAGAGATGAAAAAAATAAAAATCTAATTTCTCTAAACTTAGCTTACCAATCCGTTTTTTGTTTGTTGTTGTTTCAATTCTTCTTCATTCTCACAGCCCTTTTAGTCTACTCAAAAATTTCAATCGATTCAATTTGTTAGAGAATTCGGTGGGTTGAAAAAAAAACCATTCCCAATGAGATTGGAGGAGAACAAAAAAAATCGAAAGTATACGGTATAGTTACGAACGAACTAATAGTTTCAAGTAAATAGAAAAGTAGAGACGATTTTATAGGTCTAAAAAAAATTACTAACAACAATAACAAGGATGGATCTTTTTCTTGGATTGCCGCGACATGCGTACTTCACTCTCTCTCTCTCTCTTTCTCTCTTGTTCTGTTGACTGAGTTGACTACTGATCTCATTATGGATTGTTAATAAAAATTAAAGTGATTGAGTTAATTCGTGAAATTTTTATTACAATTATTGATGATGATCAAAATCGAAATCGATAAGAAGAAAAAAATCCATCAAATTTATCAAAAAATTATGATTCGATCAGAAATTTTTTCAATCAGAAAATGTATCTGTGTTACTCAAACAATCAATCTATGAAGAAAAAAGAGAGAAATGAAGTTGATTCTGATGAATTGTTTGATTTCATCTTTTCTAACGTTAACAGCTTAAATAATATGGCTTCAAAATAATCAAAACAAATGAAATTCTGAATGAAATAAAGTTTCTCATCTCTCATCGATGTTTCGTGAAAATTTTGCGGAGAGAAAAAAAAAGAAAGAAAGAATTAAATTGTATCAAATATAATAATCTCAAACCAAAAAAAAAAAAATCTTGCGAAATTAAGAATCGAATAATTTTCGTTCGTAACCAGATATGAAATTGATATGGCCATTATTATAAATTATTATTATTGCTCTCTTCCATAAGTTATGCTCTCTCTCTCTCTCTCTCTCTCTCTCTCTCTCTCTCTCTCTGCGGTTCGCAAAGTATATTTTATAAAAATAAAAATAAAAATGCAAAAAAAAAATTCATAAAAAAACTCTAAAACAAAGTATTCCAATGAAATCCATTCGAGAAGGCTGATGTTCTGTTGTTTTGATTCGATTCAAGCTGTAGTTCAAAAACAATTCCTTCGCCATCGATTTCATAAGAATCTTCAATTTGACTTGAAGATCTTATTTAAAATTAAGAATTTGTGGTGTAGTTTAAAAGACTGAGTAAGTTTAAAAGAAGTAATTTTCTGCGAAACTATGAATGATATTGTTTTTTTTTTTTTGTTTTTTAGAAATTTATTATTAGTCTGAATTTTTTCCTTCTAAAATAGTTTGAAGATTAGATGACAAGAGATCAAATGAGAAAAAAAATTTTTTGATTGTTAGTTGAAATAATTTTGACAAACAATGACAATTATTGCAAAACAAATAGATCTCGCTATTGCAACCGATAGCACTCGCTATTAATATTTGTTCAACTTTCTGAGAGAGATATCTTCTACTGTTTGCTTTTAATTGAGTATTTTAAAAGGATAATATTCAATTAGAATATTTATTCAGTCTGAAAGTGAATGTGTTTACCGAATCGAATTTTAAAGCTATCATAAAATTATTTCGGTAATAAAAAAAAAAAAAGATCAACTTTGTATCGATCGCGTAACTCTCATCAAACGGAATGCTTTACTTTCTCATCTCCTAGGTGTCTGCACTGAGACAGACCCTGCGCTCTCGAAACGCTAAGATAATTTTTTTTTACTGGTTTAATTGGATTTTTAGACACCAGAATTCGCTAGCAATGATATCAGATTAATTAGAATACCAGAACCGGTTTGATCTACCATTGGAAGGGTCTAAAACAGAGGTTCTTAAACACGGCTCAATTGAGTTTTGGTGAGTCGAATAACGTAGCGTGTGCGCTGGATTCTGATTGGTTGAATTCATGTAAAAGCCAGCGACAGCGCCACAGAATTCAATGTTTCACAAAAGTCAGTACGATTATGTTCAAAATTCCACTGATGTCGCTTCTTGATGTTTTTTCCATCAGAATCTTATCATCATAATCTACGCAAATTTTGTGAATTTATGAACAAATTTTCATAATTCCATTAATTAAATGAGGAATAACATGATAAGGAATGACTACCAGTTATTTTAAAATTAGATTCGATGCAAAATTTGGAGCAAATTTCCTAGTGGAAATGTTGCTCCTAGTATAAAAAATTGACCTATGTCTGTCTGTCTGTCTTCTTGCCTAAACGCGCTAAGCCGGACAGACAGAAATATTATTTTTTTTTTACTTACTCGAATTTATCAATAAAAAATAGTTTTGCGCGTAAATCTGCTCTAAAAAATCACAAAAGTGCTTGTATCAGAGAGATTTTTCCACATAAAAAGCCGAATTTTCAGCAGCAAAGACAAGATGCTTTTAAATTTGAAATTTTGAGTTAATCAAACCTTCTAAAAAGCAAACGACGTTAGTGAACGGTTAAATAGAAGGCATGTTGGTGTTGAAAAAGTGTTCTGTTTGGTGTTATTATAGTTGTTTTAACAGGTATTCCATTGAAATCTATTTGAAATCTGAATTCAACCCTTTATCAAGGTCTCTACTGGAAAAAAACTGCTCACTACTGCTATATCTCGATCATCAAGAGCATTAGATTCTTCACTAAACTTTTTTTCACCGCATCTTCAAATTTGATTTCTATGGAACGGATTGCTCATGAAACTCTGTTCAATTTAACGGAATGGAAGTTCAGTTTCAGGCTTGAATCAGTTGAGAAGCATATAAATTAGCATTGGCAAGTTTGAATTTGCTTGTTGGAATTGAGTTTTGTAAGTGTTTCAAGATGATAAATCTTGCTTCGATTCCAGTAATGCATCTACAAATCAAATCAAAAGATAGATCGCGAAGCATGGACCTGTTGGTCATTCATAAATTTCAACTAAACTAATAGCTTTTTGTGAATAAGAATTACTATTGGAGAAGACCTTAACATCACCAGCAGAATTAGTTTACTGAGAGAACATTGAGATGCCTGTGAATTTAATAATAAATTCTTGAACAACAATTCTAAGGCTGATCATCGGACTGTTTTATTAGGCTGATTTGAGATTATTGTTTGATGAGATTCGGTCAGGCCAGGCTATAAAACGTTAGATATCATCGAAATCATGATATGATCAGGCTTGATTTGGTTTTGGTTGTTTTGCCGCCCAAAAAAGTTTATGATTTTTAATTCGACTACAAGAGACGGTCTTTACGAATAGACCTCAAAAGCATTCTGTCCAACACAAAATTTAAGTGAGGTATGGGAGAGTGGCGAAAAATCGCTATTACAGAACCGCTGGTCTAAAATCAATCAGGACCGCAACGAACGCTTGAAATAGACGGCAAAACAGACGAATGATGTTAGTTTAGACATCGCTAATCTTGATTTAAGAACTCAATGTTTCGATGGATCTTTGATTGAAAAGCGCAATTCTTATTGGAAAAAAATGGCTGAACAGAGGGAATCGAGAAATTGCTAATTGCTCTAAAAAATAGCTCCATCTTAAAAACATTCAAAGATTGAATCCTCTAATCTTAGTGTGATTTTGGCTAGCCAAAATCTCTAGAATGAACTACTGGGATTTTTTTTTTCAAATATCAATTTTATTTATATAAATTTTTGATTAAGTTAATTTTTCTTTATCAATGCTGAATGATCTAACTCTCGAGAAACATTTTTTCTAGATTGTTTATTAGCTATTTGGTTGCAAGTTGTAAAAAAAATAACCAAATATTTCTCTTTGAATCAATAACATTATGTAACGGCAAAAAAAAAAAATTCCTCTGAAATTCGATCAAACTATCGCTTTGATTGAATTCGATACGATTTTTTTGAGCATCGAAGCATTCTCGAAGAAGAATCGATATGAAGAAATACTTTTTGTTTTCATTAATCTCTTCAACATCTTCTGTTCTGTTCTGAAAGCGATTGAATACTAATAGATTCGATTGACGCCCAAAAAATTCTTCTCGTTCGATAAGCATCGAAACATCGTTAGATGTCTGTGTTTGATAGAGATTATTTATCGTTCGATATTTGTTTTTGTTTTATTTCAATTGCGACAGTTAAAATTGTAATTAGCTTATCTTGAGATTAATTGCCAGTGATATAATATATTCTCAATGATCCGTATTTTGTTCATATTGAGTTCAATCAATTAAAGTTTAAGAAGAATCAATCAAAGAAATCAAAACGGTTTGATTCTCTCTCTCTCTCTTTTTCATAAAGATTAGAATGAAAATTTCTGATTGAATTTATCAATCATCGAATCATTATTTGAATGATTCTTTTTTTGCAAAATAAAACCAAGTGGATGAACTGAATTTGAAAGATTTGAAAAAAAAAATGGCTAGAATAATATGCCAAAAGATCAATCTCGTGGGCGAATCGTTTAGAAAAAAAAAGTTTTTTAATAGCATCCAAACTATCACTATCCAACAGAAACCAATTAGAGTTGATTGACAATTAAAAGGTGTAGTTTGAATTCTTAATCTAAGATTTGACATAATCCATTCGTTTTTTTTTTCTCCACTTTCATCATCCAAATAGATTTGAGATTTTAGATCGAAATCAAAGTGCATAGTGCAAATTCATAACAAGAATCAAGAAGAAGCGAGCGATCCAAGCTTCAAAACAAAAACAAAAGAAACTAGCAACAAACGAGTGCGATCAGGCGAGCAAAGCATTTCGATTCTCTTTCCAAATCGAAACGGCTTCGAATAGACAATCTATTCAATGAAGTTGGAAAAATACTTAGAATGGGCGGAGTTTAGTGTTTATCAAAATCGATCTCAAACCTTTGTATGTTCTTCACTTGTCGGAGGTGAAGTTTCCATTTTTGATTCATTTCAAAAAATTTTCAAATTTTCTAATCAAATAATGGATTGAGTTTAGTTTTTTTTTCTATTCTATTAAATCGAAAAAAATATTGATCACTAGAAATGTAAAACAATTCGAATTCAATTCTTTTCTATAATTTATTTTGCTCGTTTGAAACGTTGTGTAGAATTCAATCTTGCAAGATTCAAACTTTTCATTTTCATTCGAAACCTTGCGAAAATAGTTAATTAGCAAGAGCATAGGTGAAAAACTCACCATCTCGATTTTTTTTGTTTGATAACGAAATTGAAAGATAAAAAAAAATGGTCACATTAATTTTTATCTTTCCTTGCATTGGTTGCCTACTCGACCAACGTTGTAGGTCTTTGTAGATTTGTGTCTATGTGTGTCTATGTGTGTGTGTGTTGGAAAACAAGCATATTTCTTTGCCGAACAAAAAAAAAGAGAAAGAAATGTACGATGTATTTTGGCGATGAAGGCTGTTGCTGTTTGGTAACCAACCCAACCGAGTTACAACTAAACTGAATTGCAAAACCAACGAACCAGAAAACTTCATATGAAAAAAAAATTTGTAAGGATTTATATCTCAGAGGAGAATATTTTGTTTGGTTGGATCGATTTTTTTTTGCAAACATTCAAAATTCATTCTTGAATGTTTTCAGTGTGAAAGAATGAATGAATGCAGGATGAGATTTGAAATGTTTAAGAAGAAAAAAAAAGCCATAACAAAAACAGCGACTTCTCGAACGATTCTATCCTTATGCTTGTCTGTGGTCGCTGAAAAAACGAAAAGATCATCTCTTCGTTGTTGTTGATCTTCGCTGTTTTTTCTTCCCTTCTCGTTTGTTTGTCGTGTGTCGTCAGTGTTATTCATCGTGTGCTTGAGATTCAAAATATATCTGCCCTGTTCTCCTGTGTGGAGTATTGCGAGAAGAGAAAAAAATAACTAAAAATCGCAAAGATTTTGAAGATTTTATTCCCCCAACAAATAGACAACAAAACTAAATTGTAGAAGTTAGAGAGAGAGAGAGAGATTGAGAACTAGAACCAGAGCCAGAGAGAGAGAGAGATAGAGAGAGATGTTGATGAAGATGATCTCTTCTTCATATGATCGACATCGACAGCATCGTCGCTGTTGCAGATGTAGAATTTTCCAAGGAAAAAAATTTTTTTTTTTTTTGGTTTTGCAAGAAAAAGAGAATGAATCATTGCACTTGGATAATTCAAGTATCGTGATTTCGATCATCGCTATCTCTAAAATAATCATTGAGAGACTATCAGATCTAACGTTCTGTTTTGGAGAGAGACAGAGAGAGATAGAGAGAGAGAGAGGAAGAGAAAAGCCAACAACAACGATTGGAAACAAATGATGATCTCTTCTAACGCTAAACCTAAATCAAATTTCTATACGCTATAAACAGAGATATAGAGAAAAAAATTCATTGAACTAAAATAAAGAGTGAAAAAAAAAACAATTGCCGAACTTGAAAAGAATCATTTAAATTTCAATTTCGATTGAAAATTTTCGATCTTAGTGCAATCGTTTTGAAAGTGATAATTCATTTCTCTCTCTCTCTCTCTCTCTCTCTCTCTCTCTCTCTCTTATTCTCAATTTAAGAAATATTTCAATATGAAACTGTGATGCAATTGGTGGAATTGATGTCATTTTTTTTCATTCTATTTCTATTGAATCTCTCTATAATGTCTACATCGATTCAATTCTTGATCCTTAACTCTTGTCCTTAATGTTTGATTTCGCATTGATTTTCGATTGATTCCAATTCTTTAATTGATGTGATTGAGCCAAATCGAATGTTTATTTATAAATCTTTTTTTCAATTTGTTTCATCATTTCTGATTGCTCAACATTGTTTTGGTTTACGCAAAAGTTTCAGTGTTTTGTTTTTGTTTTCTTTTTCACTATTCTATTTTCCGAGAATTCGGTGCCTCATTCAATAACTTTTGACCTCATGATTGTGATGTGAGGCTACTCTTCTTTTGAATTCTCGATTCATCATGAAGATCTCGAAAAAATGGCCGCCGACAATTATGTTTGATTGCTGTGATTTTGTTTTTGGTGAGTGCTCATATAATCAGCGAATATTTAATCCGAATAAATCGATTGTTGAACAATTTGGTGAAGAAAAAAAAAACCTTGAAGCTTTGATGATCTTTTTTTTCTGAGTCTCAATAAAAACACCCGAATCAATGGTGAAATGAATCAAATCGTAGAGACAGTATTATTATTATTTTTTTTTTTTATTCAAACAACAAAAACATCGAAAACAACAACAACAAAAACAACAAGAAGAAGTTTGAAAGTTCATGAAAAAGCTATGAAAATAAAATTTACGATTATTTTATGACCATAATAATAATAATAATAATAATAATAATAACAATAATAATAATAATAATAATAAAAATAGAATCAAAGTACTCTACAAAAAGACATTCAACTCTATTTAATACTATCTAGTTAGTATTGATTGAGCTTTGAGAAGCGGCGAGTGAAAACTTTTTTTTTTTTTTTTTAAATGTTTAGTTAATTTGTATCATTTTTGATCGGTTGAGCTGAACGATTGAGATGAGGAAAGAGGGAGAAGAGAAAAAATAATCAAACAATCTATTTTTTTTTTTTTTTCAATGAATGAAATAAAAGCCGCCAAAATTTTTTTTTTTTTTTTTGATCTAACAGAATTGATAGAGAGAAAAGAATAACCAAATTTCAAAACAAAAATTCGAAATCTTTAAAATCTTTCTGTTTAGCGGACGAAAAAAATTTCGATCCAAATTCTTTTCATTCAATTAATTCAATTTTACACGCTCTCTAATGTAAACGATTAAGATTAAATTGTTCAAGGATGGTGAAAAACTCTCCAAGATCTTTCTCTCTAGAATGATCTTTCTAGAGAGATCCATCCATTCATTGTTTTGATCGATGCTATTGAAATTTTGATTGATTGAATGTGTAATCCAAAAAAAAAAATATTCTATTCTCTATGCAATTCATTCAAATGTTTGTGAAAAATGAAAAAAAAAAAAATGTTTTGTTTAGAATCGATATTCACTAGTCACTCACTAGTGAGAGTATATAAAAACGTATGTGAACAGAATGTATTCTTTTCTGTTTTGTTTCTTAAGAAGAATATTCTGGTCTACTGGGAATAGAATCAATGAAACAATTTCGGATTGATTTTTCCGCTTCAAAGTTTTCTAAGATGAAGATGTCGGAAAAATCTCAAACAATCACTACACTATATAAATCTAAACAAAATCTATCGATTCCAAAAAAAAAAAAAAAAAAAAAAAAAAAAGCTAATCTAAACAATTGAAGAAACGTAAACAATTAGATTGTTGGTTTTTTTCGCTTCTCCCAATACAATCTCGTTATTTGTTTGAATATTTTATTTTATTTTGTGTATAAATTTTAAATGTTGTGAATGAATCTAACAATCAATGAGATTATTTCTAATTAGAGCGATTGCTCGATTTGATTTTTTTTTTTTTGACCAATAGAAATTCTTTGATGAGCAAATTTTCAATCTAAAGAGAGTTTTTTTTTCAAAAAAAAAAGGCTAATTTGAATTCTCAGGTAGATTGTTGTTGATGTTGTTGTTGAAGTTTATTATTTCGATCTATTATTTCATAGCTAATCATAGGATTTGATTTGATTTTCTTTCTTTTTTTTTTCTTTGCCATCAACTATCTTCTTCATTATTTTCAAGCAAGTAATACTTGATTATTTGCGATCTTCATCTTCACACACACACACACACACACACACACACACACACACAGACAGACACACACGCTAATCTGGTTTAGTTTTCGGTTGTGTGAACAAGATGTTTAATAGTAATATGTTAATCTCTTTACTAACTTTGCTAAAGAATACGAATAGCTTTCGATAAAGCTTTGAATTTACATTGCTAAAGCTTATTATATGTTGGCTATATTTTCGGCAATCTTTTTTTTTCTCGCAATTCAAATGTGAGGTTCAATGAATTTTTGTGATTTTCGAATGTAATGATGATGAAATTATAGAACTATAGAATACTTCTCCACATTGAATCAATAGTTTTGCATTTTGGATTAGAACTTTCAAAGAGAGAGAGAGAGAGAGAGAGAGAGAGAGAGAGCGACAAGAATTATTCTCTATCTCAAGTGAAGATAGTAATTATCATTGGCAAATCGACAAATCGAATCCAAAAAAAAAATAAAAAAAGAGTATTTTTTTCAAAACAATGGCGAATAGAGAATTTCTTTTTTTTTTTTTTTGTTCAATTCAAACTCAAAGTGTATAGGACATATAAATGGCAATAGAAGAAACTTTATATTTAGTTTAGCTGCTGTTTAGTTTGGATATTCTATCTAAGTTTGATAGTTGCGATCATCTCAAGTTGATTATCTTCATCATCTACCTGGAATCGTTTTAATTTTCTTCATCCGAATCTAATAAGACTTAGAGTAAAAGTAACTAGAAATTATTTCACTTTGATTGGATTCTATCTCAAGTGGAGAAGAAAAAAGTATAATACAGTAACAACAACAGACACCAACCAGCTAGAGCTAGACAGAGAGAGAGAGAGATGGAGAAAATCTTCTGGGCAAACAAAACCAAAGCAACAAATGGTGAATTTAATTACAACTGTCAATCAAATTCCTACATTATCTAGCTCTAATGCTCTATAGATACTAAATAATCGAGAACTAAGAAAAGGCCAATGACGGACCAGTGATGAGAATTGAGTTGAGTTGAGTTGAGTTGAGTTCCGAGAGGAAACAGACAGTATAAGAAAAAAGAAGAAAAAAAGAAGAAGAACAGCAACAACAACAACAAAATTCGAGAAAAAAGAATCAAATAGCTTTTCTTGTGATAGATTTGGTTTTTGGAAAGCTACAAAACTAATCTAACCTATAGAACGATGTGTAGAAAATTGTTAACTGAATTGAATTTCGAAAGTTTTCACTTCGTATTCACGATCCGAGTTGGTTATTTTTGCGTTGGTTTCTTTTTTTTTTCCTCTAGACCAAAATTATTTGCGATGTTTGGAATGAAAGAAAAAGAAGAAGAAGATGATGAAGAAAAAAAAAAATTTCCCCAAACTATCAATCCTGAAGCAATGAGCATCTCATCAACGATGGTAGAGGTTTTTTTTTATTTTTTTGATTTCCATTTGACAACTTGTTAATCTTGGTTTGACCAATAACAAGATTGATTCTAGATCAGATGAGAAAAAAAAAAGATCAACTAGATCAACTAGATCGATGGTTTTGAACATTCAACATTGACTTTACTCAACTTTGATTGAAGATGTTTGAGATTGTATAGTCCCTATGATGTATGATCAACCGCATAAATCATTGCAGATTCGGGGCATTTTTTTTTTTTTTTTTTTTTTTTTGCAAAACCAAAATGAAACACACACACCGAGAGAGAGAGAGAGAGAGCTAGATAAAATTAGCTAAGGCAATATAGATCTAAAGACGAGGAGAAGGAATCAAACATGACGCCTTAGTCTAAAGTGGTGTAAAAGTTCTGTTTCAGGTGAATTTTGATTAATTTCAACCTAATCTTTGTTTTGTTTTGTTTCATTTCTAATTAAAAAGAAAAATTTTGTTTGGAAAAAGACCTTCCTTCACCTTACATACCATTGCTAATCTCGAAAAATTTCATTTTTTTTTTTTTTTTTTTTTTTTTTTTTTGATTTGAGGATTCGAATTTTTTTAGTTTTTTGCTATGAATTTGTTTCATATTTAAGACTAGCTCGGCATATTTGTTTTTGGCTGATTCTCTCATTAACCTTACACGGCTAGTTAATTGATAATTATCTCAATGTATAGCATAGATGTGAACATTTTGATTGTTTTCGAAGAAATTCTCTTAAGAAATTAATCCAAGTGTTTTTAGCAAAGAGAGAGAGAGAGAGAGAAAGAAAGCTTAGCAAGCTGAGCAAGTTATTAATGAAAAAAATTTATAATATTTCACCTGCTCTTCTTCCTCTTCTTTTTTCTTTTGCTTCACACTCTGTTTGAAGCTCTGTTTGAAGCTTCATAGCTTCAAACAACAAAACATCTTAATGACCTTTTTCACTGTTTAAAAATTCTCACAATTGCCAAAGTGGACATCGAATTGATAGTCAAAAAGAAAGAAAGAGAGAGAGAGAGAGATTCAAACATTCGTTCGGATGTTGTGGAATTCGTTTCGTTCGAGAGTGTTCCACAATCGACAATTGTCACATAGAGGAGAATAATAATAATAATAATAATAATACTGAAAATCATCGAAGCAAACATTTCTATTTGTTCTATTTGATGATAGACTATGAAAAAGAAGAAGAAGAAGAACTAGAAGAGAGAGAGAGAGAGAGAGAGAGAAAAAAAAATAACGAAATTAGCTTCAAGACATCCAGTTGATTTATCTGGCATCAAGATATCATCTTCGTTTCCATTCTCTATGGCTTTTATTTTTTTTTTTTTTTTCGCTTCTATATAGCTCATCTTCTTTGCCACATTGCTTGAAGCAGTATTTTGTTGTTCTCGTTCATTTCAATCTCAATTTGAATCTTCTCGAAAACGACCATGGGCAACGAGAGAGAGAGAGAGAGAGAATGAAAAACAGAAATACCGTTCGAATTGATTGAATTATCATCTCGAACAACAACAACAACAACAACAACATCGACAAGTATTGATTGAGAATCAGTCTTAGTGTTAGGTTTCGTACTTGATGATTTCGTTTCTCAAACAACGGTGTATCATTCACAATATCACTGTGAAAAAAAAAATATTTTCCCTTTTTTTTTCCTCTCTCTGTCCAATCCACACATTCGAATCTAAATGAAGTGATCATAATGAAACAAAACACAGTCATCCCTTAGAGTCATATGGCCTCTGGGTGACAACGGAACGAAATACGAAACTGAAACAATCTCTTTGATTATTATTATTATTATTATTATTAGTATTATTAGTAGCATTTGTGGAATTATTTTTGGAGAAAAAGAAAATTTCGATTTTGCAAAGTTTCGAATGATTTTTTTTTTTGGAAAAGAGATAACTCTGTGGTGAGTAAGAATGGAAAAGAAGCAAAAAAAAAAAAAATAAAATAAAACGAAATGAAAATATTCCAGGGAAAAAGAGAGCTTTGCTTGAAAAGCCTAGAATTTTTCCCCCCTTCTTTTTTTAGGCATTCCCGTTAGGCTCAGATTAATCGTATGTTTTTTTTTCCGAGAATTTTTTTTCTCGCAAAAAAAAATTCGCGAATAAATTCAACAGTTTTATTTTTATTCTCTGTTATCGTTTCTTTTATTGCTACTCTTTATTTTTTTTCTTCCTACTTAAATACTATTTTTAAGTATTTCAGAGAGTTTTTTTTTTTGTTAGGTTTGTTTTCTCAGAATCAATAAGAACACCTATTGTTTTAAGAAATCGAATCAAAAACTATCGAAGTAACGGAGTATAGTTTGAACATAAGAACAGAATTCGAGTTGGGAATTCTAATTCGTTTTGAAATCGCTCAAGCTAGAATAGAACATAGAATAATTCTAAGCGAATGAAATCTAAGAGAATTTATAGAATTTCAATTCAAATTTTTAATTATTCAATAAATAATTGTTTTTCTTTTTTTTTTTTTTTTGCCGCTTCTTTACATTTCCCATCTACAAAATTAGATTATTTTCATCGTTCAGATGTGATAAAATCTATCTACATCATCCATCATTCATCACATTTTGATCCGATCCTGTAACAAAGATTTTTTTATTTCTGGGAGAAAAAATAATTCCTATTTCTCCTAGAAGAAAAAAGAATCGAAGAAAAAAAAACTAGAGCCGAAATTCTTTGAAGAAATCCAGAAAACCATAAAATTCATAATGTGTGAAAGTATAACACCGTATTTTGCTCAAACGGCGACCGGCTCCTTACAGATGGCTTATCTTGGTGGCAATAGTGGAGGAGGAAATATTGGTGGACATCATCATCATCATCATCATCATAACCATCATCACCATCAACATCATCCCGATAGTTTGAATAGCCATCCTCACCCTAATCTTTTGCACCATCATCCGCAACATCATCATCCGCCTCCACCGCATCTCCATCATCTTCATTCATCTCTTGTCCATCCTTGTATGGCACCATCGGGAACACCATCACCTGTATCACCAACATCACCAACAAATTCTCACCCACATGTTCATCATCACTCCACCGTTGCCGCCAATCATTTGATGATGATGGAACAGCAAATGAATTCACATCATCATCATATTCCATCGCACGGTCAGCCCACACATCATCCTCATAATCATCCGAATCAAGTTTCTTCACCATCGCTACAAACTCAACCACCTCATCATATCGCCCATTCCGGGCTAAATGAATCGTCGTCTGGTCCGAATGGCAATTTAATGACCAATATCTATCATGAAAGCAATACTCATTCAAATATGATGAGCTCTTCATCATCATCTTCATCGACATCTTCACTCTCGGCATCATCTAGTATTCGAAACGGAACTAGTAATTCGAGCAGTGCCATCATCAATAGCAACAACGCCAATAATACCAGCACGAATTCTTCCACCGTTAGTGGTGGCAATCATTTGATTTACTCAACGAATAATCAGAATGCATCACCACCACTCCCACCACGTGCTCATCAAAATCCTTCCGCACTACATTATGGAAACCACTTGACCTCGATCAATCTGAACAACCATAATCACATCCAACACCAGCAACCTCCATATCCTAGATTTCCACCGTATGATAAAATAGTCGAACAACAACAGCAGCAATTGAGAAAATTCTCTGCATCACCTCATGAAACAAGTCAAAATGATAACAATACATTTTATTCGTCTAATAATCCCGGAAACAGTAACGGTGCTCCACCAACGGCGATCGCCACACAAATCGGCAATAATCAGATCGGTATTGTTGGCGGAACGCCTACACCTTATGGCGATTGTGGAGAGAGAAGTTCTATTACGCCGACATCATTAGATGGATCAAATGGTACTTACAATTGTAAGATGATCAATGAAGGTGTTATGACACCGATTGGTCATGGATCACCATCGCCACCGACGATGCATCATCTACATCAACAGCAACAACAGCTATACAGTCATGATGGACATCTTGATTCACCAGGTCCACCACAATCGCAATCAGCAATCTCTTCTCCATTGTATCCATGGATGCGATCTCAATTCGGTGAGTAGTGAAGAATGATTTTTTCTAAAAAGGAAGTAGATTTTATAGTCACTTTAAAAATATTTTAAGCACAAATTATGTCGCCATCTTTGTTCTCCATTTCTAATTAAAAGCACTGAAATCGATGAAGTTGAGGCATTGTGCGATAGATGGAAGTAAAAAAAATTAACAATAAACACCATTCAAAGCTCAAAACACTCGATAGGGTCCCGATCGAGAATAGGGACTGTGTTTTTTTTTACCGTATGTACCGAATCCAATTTGAATGAAAGAATTCAAAAACATAAATTATCAGTGAAAATTTCTTAAAACATAGAAAATCTGAACGAGATTTGGTGAAAAATTATTAAGTAGAATTCGATTGAGATTTGATGATTTTATAACTGATTGGTCCTTGTTTTTTTTTCTTATCTTCTCTGACAGAACGAAAACGTGGCCGTCAAACCTATACAAGATATCAAACGTTAGAGTTAGAGAAAGAATTTCATTTTAATCGCTATCTTACTCGACGTCGGCGAATCGAGATAGCACATTCGTTGTGTTTGACCGAACGACAGATAAAGATTTGGTTCCAAAATCGAAGAATGAAATGGAAGAAAGAGAACAAAAATAAACCAGAGAATGGCAATGGTTCTAATGAAACAAACAACAATGTTAATACTTTGGCTCCATCGACAGGTCCGTGTGTGATCGAAATCAGTGGACATCAAAGATCATAGGATATTATCGTTTAAACCGTTCAAGAGATACGTGTTCAATTAGTTTGATTTGATTTGATTTGATTTGATTCGATTCTAATCAAATTCTCGTTTCCAATTTTATCGAATCAAATCATTAGTATATGCACTTTAATGATGATGTAATCATCATCGATTCAGTATACCTAAACATTCATAACAAACAGACAAACAAACAACAATTATCTTAATCAATTTTCATTGTATTAGTGCAAGAATTTTTTATTTTCTTTGTTTGTTTGTTTGTTTTTTATTGTCTTGAAATTCAAGATTCTTTTCATTCGTAACGAAATCATCGTATCTCATTTTATTTCATTGCATCGACTAACATAACATCACATCACATCACATCTCAGGTGAATCAATCACAGTATCAATCAATTAATCTTTGAGAAGTAAAAACAAAAAAAAAGAGAATCCAATTATTTGCAAAATTCATAAATTAGAGAGTTTATTATATTCTATATTGAAACTTGCTATCTCTTTCAATCAACCCATTATACGTATTACGGCATTGTGACAATAAATTGTAAACGACAGTAATATTTTTTTTCTTTTTTTTCCTAATTTTTTTTCGATTTTTATTTTTATTTTTTTATTTTAATTTTAATTTTTTTTTCTTCAAATCTAAATAGTCATCCGATATTTAATGTAACTCTCTAACTTAGATCCATTGTTCTATGCTACCATCAAAAGTATACGCAACCATTAGTTGCCTTGGCCAAATTCTCTCTCTCTCTCTCTATCCATTCTTGTCGTAATAATTAATAATATTAATAATAATAATAATAATTTCAACAGATTCATAACTCAATCGATTCAATTAGATTTCAATGTAATTTTTCTTACATTTTCTTCCTCTTTTTTCTCTCCTCTCACCAACGATTTAGGCTAGGTCTCATGAAATATTGTATTGCAGATTTATATAACATTTATAAAATATCATAAAAAAACTTATTAAATATAAATAATCTATGGCAAAAAAAAAAATATTCTATGAAACCAATATTTTCCCATAACGGTATTCGATCGATGAGTTCGACGCGACGAAGAGCAAAATATCCAGTTGAACTTTGATGAAGAAAAAAATTCTGTTTTTTTTTTAATTCAGTAAAATTTCAGAAGATTTTAGCTAAAGGTAACGAGGTCTTCGAATGCTTTTCGAAATAATTTAGGGATAAAATTTCTAGTCTAGCCTTCGGCAACAAAGGATTTGCTGAACGAAGAAAAAAAAATCCGACCATCAATCAATCGATCGATTGCATTTAGATCTACGATAGCAAAAAAAAAAAAAAAAAAGAGATAAATCAAGACGATCTAAAATTAGTTCAAGTTTAGCCGAAAATTTTATAATTCTCAATATTATCTGATGGAGAAAATTATGCAGAAACACCTTAAGGCTAGGTTATGTTTGTGCTCTCTTCTCTCTCTCTCTCTCTCTCTCCCTCTACCTTCTCTACCTTTTATACCTAATACCGTTTTTTTTTGTAAAGTTAAATTTTGATATCTATTCAAAAAACGATTGTTTACCTGTTAGAATTTATATGCATAGAGGTAACGTTACCTTTTAAGGACCTAGAAGAGAACAAGAAACGATCCTATTCGGTTCGAAATGATCTCATTATAAATTATAAGATCCGTTCGAATCAAACGGATAAGGTTGTTGGGTTTTTTTTTTTGGATATCCAAATTTTCATCGAAGTAAATTTCGGGATTGAAGATTACAAATTTTTTCCCAATTCAATGGGATTCGAAAACAAATACTTAAAGATTAATCAATCTAGAAGAGAATCAAATTGATTATTTCGTCAACGATTCTAAATAAATCTCATCGAATCTCTTGCCACCATTATTGGTAAGTAAGCCAAATTGATTCAAGATTTTAAACGTTTTTTTTTTCTTTATTTTCTTTATGAAACAGAACAGAATTGCAATCAAATTGAATTCTTATTTAAAATATTGATTTTTTGAAAACTAATAAAACGTTATGTGGAACATTATTGATTTGAAAAAGATATGTTTGAAATCTAATTCAAAATGGGAATGGGAAATTTCGAACGAAAAATTTAATCCGAATCCTAATCCTAATAATATAATGTGGATTGAAGATCAAAAATATATAAGAAAAAAAAATAATAATAATTATAATGCGATAATAATATTTTTTCATAATTTGATTTGAAACAAAAATTGATGATATTGATGGTAAGTATCCTATAATGAAACAACAATTCTGATTGCTCATTCCAAACCTTCCCTTTTTTCCCTCTTTACTTTCCAACAAAATTTTTTTTTTCTCCTAAACTTTTTGTTCTCGAATGTTTGATTTCGATCTCAATTATGATCGCATCGAATATCGCATTCTCATACTGATTGATCATCAAGGGATTTCATCGTTCTTTTCTCTCTCTCTCTCTCTCTCTCTTTCTCTTTGTTAGATTTATTAGTAAAAATTAGAAAGAAAACCAAACATCAAAAACCTTTTCTCTCTAATATCGATATAATTATCTTTGATTAAATCAAATATCAGATCAGATATCAGTGTGGAGAGAAAAATCTTTGTTTTGATGCTTTGATGCTTCAATTTTAAAACCAAAGAATCTTGTATGATGTACATAGAGTGTGTGTGTGAGAGAGAGAGAGAGAGACTATATTCGTTTCCGAGAG